>CM053787.1:73601607-74201607 GCA_028749045.1 Cupressus sempervirens
TCTCCTAACAAGGACTTGAGACACTATATGTATTTCATGGACTCTTAACAGTGTCAATATCCTTAACAAGATCCTATTGTCTAGTGAATCATCTAGTGGGTATCATCCCCATTGTAGTTTTCCTTTGGCCAAAGCTTCCCTAGTTAACAAATAATGGTGTTATGAGTTATCTATGTGCATGATTATCTTTACTATTCAACATTATTGGTTTATTTTCATATGCAAGTTATAAAGTAAGTAACAATATTCATTTGTGGGAAAAAGTTTGTAAAATACTGATTCACACCCTCCCCCCCCCCCCTCAATATTATATATTTCCACTAGTAAATTTGGACTTCAACCAATTTTGGTTGAAATTTCAGCCCACGTTCATTGCTATTTTTCTCATTGAAAATTTGACCAAATTGCAGGTTGGTCAAAATTTCAATGAATACATTCATCAAAATGTTTTTGTTGATACAAAATCATTTTGACCAACTTGCAATTTGGTCGAAATTTCAACGAGAAAAATAAAGACGAACCTAGGTCAAAATTTTGACCAAAATTTGTCAAAAATTGTGTCCAAATTTACTAGTGTTCTAACAATTGGTATAAGAGCACAATAACTTTGAAGAGGCTTAACAACTTAAGTAAGGTCATAGTGAATATGGAACAGTTGGAGAAGAATTGTGAAGAAGCACTTGAGTAGATAGACCTTCTTACAGAAGAAAGAGACACTTTGAAAGATAGATACAAAGATGCAAAAATGTACACTAGAAAATTGAAAGATGAGATTGATGATCTTAAATCTAGCAAGGAATCAATTGTGCAGACTAGTGACAATGATGAAGTAGGAGATCTTCATAGGAAAAATGAGATATTGAAACATAAAATTAAAATAGTTGAACTTAAGTTAAGTCTTAAGAAAACTGGTGGCATTAGTGAACCAAGACTAAAAACTGAGAATGCAGATCTTAGATCCCAATTAAGTCAAGTTACATTTGAATCAGATACTATCAAGGTTGAACATGTTAAGTTATAGAAATACAACATTATTGTGAAAGGAGAACCGACACAAGCTAAACAACAATTAGAGAAACTTTATTCTAGTAGTGAGAAGATAGATAAACAAATATTTCATCAAAGACCTTCTTATGACAAGACTTGACTTGAATATCTGATTGGAGAGAAATCAACCAAGAAAGTTGAAATCAAAAGAGAACCAAATCCAGTTATTGAATCCCTTAAGGAAACTAATCTGAGTAAGGTAAAATCAAGCACATCTACTAATATATCAAAGGATGTTGAGTTAATTGATTTGACAGGTAAACTTGATGAACCTAATAAAAAAAAGCAAGTTGATAAATCTAAGCAAGATGGACCACCCAAGGAAGTAAGACATGAATTTTGAGGTAGATGCTTCATTTCTAAGGAAGTTGGACACATGAAGAGAGATTGCACAGGTAAGTCTTTTAAAACCATTACTAATTTCTATTGTTATAATTATCATGGTTATGGACATAAGGTAATAGAATGTAAGAAACCTAAGTTTGATGGTAATAATGCAAATACTAGAATGTCTAGGAATACTAACACTATAGGTAATGAAAGAGGAAGATCACAGGATAGATCCATTAATGGAAAGAAATCTAATGGAGAAAAGAACTAGTTCATGTGTTATAAGTGTAAAAACCCTAGACACATTACGAGTAATTATAGAGCACCTAATAATAAGAATGCAACCAATCAAAGAAGAAATGCAGCTATATGTCTATTATGCAATAACTTTGGACACTTAACAAAATTTTGTAGAATGGACAAAAGAAACAATAGAGATAATAGAAGGAATGAGAATGGACATGATAACAATTAGAAAGAAGTAGTTAAGGAACATGATGATGAGTTCAAGGAAGCATTTGTGAAAGGTTGTAATCTAAAGAGTACACATAAAATTTTGGAAGAACTTTACTTTGATGCATTTGATGGAAAGTTGAAGTCTCAGATTGTTTGTGGCTCATCCTACTTGAATTAAGTAGTTCCAGTAGAGATAGAAAATTAGTTGGTAAGAATTGATATTAGAAAGTGAGTTAGAGCTTGTGTAGTTAATAGATGGTAGAAGACATAGAGAGGAAGCTATGGTCAAGTGCACAAGTCTTGATATGATCACAATAAGCAGAAATTGTGAAAAAAATGTTATTGGTAGAAAGTGAAAATATTTTGAATTTGTGGTAGATATGCATTTAAAGAATAATATGATTTGAAATGATTTAAGGATCATGAGCAAGATTGAGTGTACCATTTCTTCATGTGAAGTGTCGAGTGAATTGAAGAGTGATTTGACAGTGAATTGAAATGTGAAGTAAAGTTTGAGAAGCTAAAAGTTACAAAAGCCCTAAATTGGAAATTTGAGGAATTTTATAGAACATCAAATCCAATTTATTCTAGTATTTATAGATTAAAAAGTTATGGCTAGTTAGAGAGTGAATGATGTCAGTGATAGACCTAGGTATGAGTTCAAGAAACACCCTTTTGTTTCTTTATTGGATGATCCATTAGGCACATTTTTGAAAGTTCCAAAAAATGTGTTGCACATAGAAGATATTAGAAGTTATATACATTGCAAGATTGAGGGCATTGGTGATAATGAGATTCATAGAGATTTAGGTGATATGTGTAACAATGATTTATCCCTAAAATTTGAGTATGTGCACCTAGAGGAGTTGAATTTAGTGAAATATATGTTCTATAAAAAATTCAACAATCATGAATGGACCCAAATCATATTGAGTAGGGTACATGATGACATGTTTTGGTTAGGTGATGCACTTGTTGGCATTGACAATGACCTGATTCACAAGGTCGCAAGATTAAGAAATGAAGGTTTTAATCATGTTAATAAGAATGATAGGAAAATGGTTGAGACGAAGCTAAAAATTAAGTTTCATGGAAGGAATATGAAGGTTGAACCTATTTAGAACAAAGGAGTTAAGTTGTTAACTAAAATTTTAGGGTACAAGTTGAGCCATGGATCAAGGGTTAACTCTATACTAACTATATTTCTTCATGCAGCATATGTCATGGTTGTTGAAGGAAGGAAGAATTTGTGTGACATCATCATATTACAATTTTTGGACAATATTGCAAAGATCAAGAGAACGAAGAGTGTGATATTTAGATTTGAGTCCCTATTGACTCATTTATTCTTTTATGTTACCAAGAATTTCCTTGGAATAATCAATTGGGATAGCAATGAGTACAAAATGAATTTAGTGACTCAATGCTATAGATTGAAGCCTAAAAATATTAGAGATGATGACATAGATAGATTGATGAAGAGATTCCAATCTAAGATGAAATTGAGGTATAGAATACCTCCTTCTATGGTGGAAAAGTATAAGGATGATTTGTGCTTCATGGTGGAGAGAGAAAAAACCTACATGGAAGTAGTCATTCCTAGAATAAAATTCACTGAGCCTATGGGCTATGAGATGAGCACAGAGCTGATCGAAGGGTATGCATAGACCATACTCGAATCTAAGCAGGATACAAAATATCCCATATGGGGAACCTATGATGAGAGATCAAGGATAGTTCAATCTAAACTTCATAGCAAAGAGAGAAAGAAAAAGGTTCAAAAAGAGATCGACTCTATTCTCAAGGAATATGGCATGAAAAGATAAGATTTTAATGAGATTAAAGGAATCACGCTAGAGATGAAGGCAAGTGGTCAAAATGAAGTGTTGGTAGCAACTCCCATTGCTATGGTAGGACCTTTAGAAGGAGTAACTATGGCACAACTTTGTGCGCAAGATCTTGTTGCACCTTATGCAGCATTTGCACAAGTGCAACTAGTAAGAGTTTGACATGAACATACAAGGAGACCACCAAAGATAGATGCAGATTTTTCATAGAGGAAGTTTGGTACATTGGTCAAGGTTAAGCAAGAACCTACACCACAAGCAAAGAAAAGGGTTAAGTAGAATGCTAGTGGACCTAGAAAGAGGAGAATGATAATGTAGATAAGTAGTTCTGAGAGTTTAGAGGATGATGCTGAAGACAAACCTTTTGAAAAAGATGTGTAGGAAGCAAGGAAAATAGAAGGCAAGAGAGAAAGGAAACCTAAGGTAGAAAATCTGAATATGCAAATCATTAATGATGATAATTTTGTTCAGTTGAATAAATTTAATAGTATGTACAATAATATGGATACATGATAGTTACAGATTCATGTTGTTATAAGAAATATTATTTTGAAGAATAAAATATTTGAGAGTATACAAAATAAGATTCCTGAAGACCTACACAATAGGTTTGTAAATAGGAAGAAAAGAGTTTTAGATGAAGATTTGAACATGAGGATCACATCTATTGATAACCTATGTGATGTTGAATCAAAACAAGAATTAGATAGAGTTTTGAAGGGTATTGAGCCCTTGATAAGGAACAAAAAAAGAGAATTTTTTCTAATGGGAGGAAATTATGAGGATGATAGACAAGAAATAAAGGAGGCTATAGTAAAGTATTGTTAATCTCAGATTGGTTTTGACAATTGAGTATCAACACACATAAGACATTCAGTAAGTTCATATTGAACTAGTAATTCATGTTGAGTATAATATGTAAATATAGACAATGCTAAGTTGCAATGAGTTCCAAGTCACCCATGTGCTAAGAAATTCAAGTACTGAGTAGATAGACCATGCTAAGTGATTCAAGTTTTGAGAAGACAGTTGATGTCGAGTAGTTCAGGTGCTGAGTTAGAAATAGAATTACAATATGTGTCGAGCATTAGTAACATCAAGTGTCAAGTAGCATAGATTGGACATAGTTTTTTTGATGGCACAAACAACTATGTAAACTATTTTTATGCCAATTTATGGATAGATCTTGAAGCTTTGAAGATAAGGATGAATCTATTTGAATTTCCTATGTAATCACATGTAGCCAATCAGAAAATAGGAAGAGTTAAATGACAAAAAGGATGAATCTTGGTTGTGGATTCATACCTAACCTTAAGCCACCAAAGTTTTTATAAGGAAGATGAAGCCCCAAACATTAAAGAGTCTATAGATGATTGAGGAAGAGAAGTGATATCAAGGGGTGAATGAATGAATTGTTCATAGATCATTCAAGGTGACTTAGAAGATCAAAAGAATTGCAGAATCAATTTATAGAATAGAGGATCAAAGACACAACATTGACATATCAAATTAGAGAGGATCAAGAAAGCTATAATTTTGATCTAAAATCAGCAAGTCAAAGTTTTAAGTTGTATCAAATCAAGTACTCTATTGTACTCTCTAACAATTGTATCGATTAGGGTAAAATCCTTTAGACTAAGGTTGATTTAAAAGTCATTAGAAAATCCTTTAATAGGGTGACATTCCAAGTGAATGTTCTAAAGTCATTTAAATAGGCACACTTCTAATAGGGTGTTAAAATCCTCTAACAAAGTGGAACTTTATAGTCTTTGTAATCATATAATAGGGAAGGCCTTTCATAGGGCAGATCATGTGTCACGGTCAAACTTATTGTAATCATAATTGGTGACACTTTATTGCTGCAGTAGTGAAGAATTGTGAGTGTCATCCCCACCCTAGTTTTACCTTCTCGAAGCATATGGTTCCTATTTGTAATTCCAACAATTGGTATCAGAGGTAAGTTCTCAAAAGGAAAAGCTTTATAGCTTAGAGAAAAGATCTTGAAATGGAAGTCTACAAACTAGGAAAGGTTATTGAGAACCAAGGAATTGAGATACAACTCATCTTGCATTCACTGGACAAGGCCAGAGAGGAGTTTAGGAAATCCTTAAAGAGAAGGAAAGATATAGCCATTATAGAGAATAACATACAATACAAAGAGATTAACACCACCAAGTTATTTCTAAATGGAAATTCAAATGAATTGGATGCAGCAATAGCAAATCTGATGGAAAAGAATAGAATACAAGCTAAGGAGATTAGAAATCTCAAGATAGAGCAAGAATCCCAAGCCATGATGCTATGTGAGGTAACTAAACAAAAGAAGAAAGCCATAGATGACAAGGCCATGATTGAACAAGACAAGAGAACCCTGGAAAATAGACTAGAAGAGAAGTCAACTAAGCTTACCAGAATCTCCAACATGCAATTGGATACCCTGTGTCAGATGATGAATTCTCACCATGAGTTAAATGTCAAAGACATTAAGATAACTACATTATAATTGTAGAATGAACAACTAAAAAATGATCTAAGAAGAGAAAGAGAGGTTGTTGAAAGTCTCATGAAGCCATCAAGTAATTTGAGAATTTACTAAAATCCTCTAGATCCAATAATGATACATCACGATTAGGCTACACAAGAACTGAAGAAGGAGAATCATCCAAGACTGCTAAAGAAAGGAATGACAAAGGTAAGAACTCCAAACCCACTTTTCATTATTGTGTTAAGAAAGGACATACTACTAATGTGTGTAGGAACAAGAAAACAAATTAGCATGACAAACCTAAAAACATGGGTCACTATCATAAGTGCAAAAAGCAAGGTCATCGGGCACATGAATCCAAACTAGAACCACATATGCACCAAGATTTGAAGGTTACTACTATAATTGTCAAAAATATGGACATAGAACTTTTGCATGAAAATCCAAGTGCATGTGGTCATCAAATAAGCTAGAAAAGGTAAGAAGCTATAAAAACTCTTATAATTAGGATTACAATGCAAGATATAGCTGTCGCTACTGTTAGCAATATCGACATGTCCCTAAGAATTGCATTAGAACACATTTCAATGGTAACTAAAACAAATGGTTAAGTCAAACCACATGCTTTATCTATTTGAAGATTGGTCACATTAGCAAGCATTGTCCAAAAAGGTCAAAGGCACCATATTCTAAATTTGATAAAGGTAAAGGCAAGGTAGATGTTGAGCATATCAGGAATGAGATGAACAAGACATGGAAGAAGAAAGATGTTGGTAGTACATCAAATGGAGAAGGGATCACTTCACCCAATGGGTCAAGTGGTCACACTTCATAAAACTAAGTAAAAAATAGGTATGTGGGACTAATACTTAAAGTATGTTGCATTATACATTAGTTCCAAAAGAAATTAGCACTAAAATGATTACATCAACATGAGTTAAGATGTGAGAAATTGTGGAAAATTCAAGGTTAAATCTTCAAGTTTTCATGATGTTTTCGAACATGAAAAGTCTTCTATGTATGCCAAGTGAAATACTAGTGAGTGCCAAATCGCTAGCCAAAGTTAGTTGGAGTCGAGTTAGTAGTAGTTGCCGAGTGAAGAAAATTTCTATAGAAGCCGAGTGGAACAAAAATTGTGTAGATGTCGATTTTTACAACTGTACAAGCACAAGCAATAAATGTGATGTTTTGAAGGGTATAATGTTGATTTTCACCTTTTTTTTGTCATTACAAATTCAAAGCAAGAATGAGTAGAGTGAAGAATTGATTCACAAACCAGTTTGAAGCACTTGCAATGATACTAACAAAGATCAAGCACCAATTCATCAAATTTTAAAAGGTATTTTTCATCAACCGAGTTGTGCAGTTTAAATTTGATAAACCCTATTTTGGCAAAATGGCTTCTAGTTCAGAAATTATGAAGGAGAAAGAAGTGTTTGATGTTCAATTAGTTAGCAATGAGGTCAAACAACCCAATTTCAAGGCCAATCTAGATATTGCCTACACACAAGACCCATCAAGTGCATTATCCATGATCCCGCCTAAAGTCATAATGGTTCAAGACATGAGAAAATATTACAACTACAAAGTAGGAGGCATAGGTGACATGGAAATAAGATAAGCATATGATAAATTGTGTGAAAATAGAGTCTTGAAGGAAGAATTTAAAATTGTAGAGAGAAAGGGTTTGACCCATGCCCTAGATTTCCCCACAATGTTTAAAACTGAATGGATCAAGATAGTTTTGAGTAGAATTCATGATGGATGTTTGTGGTTAGAGGGTGGACCTATCAAGATTTAAAAAAGAATTATTAATAGGGTAACAAGTTTTCCAACCCTGAATCAACCAAAGACCCTACATAGTGACTCCAAAGAGGTAATTGAGAAGAATACAGGTGCAAAATGGAACAAGCGAGGAATGACCATTGATACCATTATAGATGCTTTACTTGACTTTGCAATAAGATTTATTTCTCAAAAATTCTATTAGTCAAGAAGGTTAAATAGTGTACCCTACATACTAGTCGATGTTGGTTACAAAATTGTTAATAAATATCATACTTATGATCTTGTAGAGCTTCAACTACAACAAATTATGGAGAATCTTGGAGCAATCAAGAAAACAAAAAGTGCACAATGTAAATTTGGATCAATACTTGTGTGCATATTTTTCTATGTACAAAATGAATTCCCATCTTTTGGAAAGGTTGGATGGAAGAGAAATAGATCAGTGGCTATCCAAATTAATGAGTATATTGAGCAAATGGGAGAGAACTTTGAATCAATTATGACAAGCTATTTTGAAGACTTTAAGAAGTCTATGAAGCATAGATTAAGGATACCTATTTCCTTAGTAAAGAAACACTACAATGACATATGTTTCCTTGTAGATATTAATTACACATACATTCAAGTAGCAGTACCTAGGGTTAGATGGCTAAGGCCCCTAGGCTATGAGATCAATGTTGGGGAAGCCTTAGCTGCCATTACTACACTCCTAGTAGAGGAGATTGATAAAAGAGCCAAAATATTTGGTAACTATGATATAATGAAGTCTAACATGGAAATGGAGTTGAAGATAGCTTCTACATTGAAAAAGAAAGATGAACTAGAAAGGAAATTGAAGGCAAAATTTGGTGACTGAGCAGGAGATGTAGAAGAAGAGGTACAAGCTCAAGAACCTCTAGCTTTAACCCAAGGCATGGGTGAGGACCAAGAAGAAGAAGGTTCCAAGGAAGAGGAAATCAAAGAGGAACCAAACCAATCAGCACCAAAGAAGATAAAAGACAAGGTACAACCCATGGTTAAACCAAAAGCAAAGAAAACTGTCAAGCCCAGTCTAGCCAAGCCAACTGCACCAACTACTAGGGCAAGTACAAGGGATACTACTCAAAAGACCAAAGAGAAAGAAAAAGAGAAAATGAAGGATACTGAATAGAAGGGCCCTATGCAAAAGAAACAGAGGAGAAAATATATTGCACAACCATAAACAGATGATGAAAGAACAAAGTCTGAAGATAAAAGTTAGTTTAGAGTGGTAAATCATAAGCTAAATCTGATCTTGAAATATATGTGATAATGTTAAGGATAATGTAAATATGACGCACTTAAAGAATATTTATTTTGGAAAACGTGGTGGAGAAGAGCAAAATCTGATTGAAGAATCAATTTATGCAATGGTGTCTAAGTTCAAGAACACTCCACTTGAACTAGACAATACATTTGCAAAGGAGTTGTATACAATTTTTGAAAATAAGTGGCATTACTGCTTAAACGTAGAGAAAAAAATAAGGGAATCAACATTAGCACAAGTAATGCTAGATTTGAAAAAAGGTCAAATTTTCAAGGCAAATAAGAAGTATGGTAGCAGATTTGCACCTAAATATAGGGCATTCAACATACTCCAGAACAATATTGAAGATGTTGTCAAGAAATCCACTCAAATGTGGAAATTAATATATGGCTTTACAACAGTTAAAGAAGGAGAAGAGGATCCCTTTAAGAGAAGAAAAAATGGAGACAAAGAGGAATATAAGGAAGATGAAATGGTAAAAGGAAAAGCTGATACTACTATCAAGGAGACACAAAAGAAGACAAATGAGATGGTTACAACTTAAGAGCAACAGGAAGAACAGATTGTGCAAGACACACAAATGTCGAGCATGAGCCCTCCACATGATACAAGCATGCCTATAGAAACTATAACTATAAAGTATGTTCCTAAAAATTCATCTTAGAACATCAACAACTTATATACAGAAGACCTAAAGAAGATCCTTGACCAATCCACAATACAAGCCAGACTATGTGAGAACCCAGTATTGGTCAGTGTTGGTAAACTTCAGAAGGTAGTAGTTGACATTACAAGGGATAAGGTGAACACACAACAATTGCCTTCTACCATCCCTTCAGCTACCAGTGCTCAACCTTTGGTGCAAACATCAGAGGAAACATCTAAAAAGGATGATGCTACAATTAGAGTTGAACAAACACAACCTGCAACATAGGAAAAAGAAGAAGAAACAATGAATGTTCAACCTGATGCACAAACACAAGGTGTAAGTTAGATAATAGTAATTGATTAAGGGAGATTTGAAGAAAAGGACACCCCAAAGGAAAAGAAGCAATAAGGCATACAAGCATTGGTAAATCACCAACATCTAGCTCTCCTAAAAAAGTCCTTCAGGAGCTAAGCACTAAAGTTGTACCATTGTAGATTTTAGCACCAAGCTCCAGTTCATCCAAGGTTGTTGAAGTATTTCACTATGGAGATATAACTCTAGATGAAGAAATAGTGATACCACAATATGATTATGCAACTATTACTTTAGAACAAATAAGCTCAATGCAACAAGCCTTGGAAAAGAAGAAAATTTAAGAAATACTCAGAAAGGAGTATAAGCAGAGGGAAGCATTGCAGGAAATAAAATATATCTCTCTAGATGCTTTCAATTTGCCTACACCTGAAGAATCAAAGACACTACTAGAACAATTATTAGATATTAAGGAATAGGTGAATAATGAAGACCAAGATACAAATGCAAAACTTATGGAACAGTCTGAAAGGAAATTTCAAGGAAAAGTCAATGAGAAGATATCTAGTGATATGGCACTAGCACAAGTACAATTGGCTACAAAAATTGAGAAAGTGAAGAAGGTACTTAAGAACATATTCTTATTATACACAAAACTATGTGATCCCACAATCTTCACAAAAGAAACAAGTCATAGAATTTCGAGTCTTGAGAGAAATCTAAAAGTTTCAAGTATGCAACTGCCTCAAAACCAAGCTTAGAGTGAGAAGCATTTTCACTCATTGCTTCACTCATAGAGTCAACTAGTTGTGCTAATAGTAGAAGAGGCTAATATAAGAACCAAGTTGACATACATTCAAGCCTCCCTAACCCCTCACATGGAGATACTCCTTAAAGAACTAGCATTTGTAGAAACTTTGTTGAAGAAAGATCCTAATCTTTCAATTTCAGATGGATTAGTTCACCTTGCAGTAGAGATAGCCATCCAAATAAAGTGATTAGATGTTGCATGTGACAACTGGGATGTTGCTTTGAAAATCATAATGGAATTTCACAAATAAAAATTGGACAAATACACCATCACTTTATAGACCCTTTGACATAAGTGTCAAAAAGGGGGAGAAAGAAAAAGGCAAAGGAGCAGATAGAAAGAAGAGGGAGATATACCAAAGGGGGAGAAAATAGAGAAGAGTAGAAATAGAGAATATCAGATAAAGAGTATCAGCATATGTAAAAAGTCAAAGAGTATCAACAAAAGATACAATTACTCTAAATGGAGAACAAATTTTTGGACATAATATAGGCACATTAACTTAGGGGGAATTACAAAATTTTGAGGTATATAGTCTATTATAGAATTTTGAAATTTTTGAAGTTTTGTATATGCCAAGTTGTGAATATATTATACTTGAGAAGAATATATCTGTTATGTACAGTTAAGTGTTTTTGACACTCATGTCAAAGGGGGAGATTGTTGATTTCAGATTGGTTTTGACAATCGAGTGTCAACACACTTAAGACATTCACTAAGTTCATACTAAACTAGTAATGCATGCTAAGTATAATATGTAAATATAGACTATGCTGAGTTGCAATGAGTGCCAATTCACTCATGTGCTGAGTTACTCAAATGCTAAGTAGATAGACCATGTTGAGTAATTTGAGTGTCGAGTAGATAGTTGATGCCAAGTAGTTCAGGTGTCGAGTCACAAATAGAATTACAGTATGTGTCGAGCATCAATAACATCAAGTGTCGAGTAACACAAATTGGACACAGTTGTTTATGATGGCACAAACAACTATGTAAACCATTTTTATGTCGATTTATGGATAGATCTCGAAGCTTTAAAGATAAGGAAGAATCTATTTGAATTCCCTATGCGATCACATGTAGCCAGTCAGAAAATAGGATGAGTTAAATGGAAAAAAGGATGAATCTCAGTCGTAGATTCATACCTAACCCTAAGCCACCAAATTTTTTATAAGGAAGATGAAGCCCCAAACATTAAAGAATCTATAGATAATTGAGAAAGAGAAGTGATATCAAGGGGTGAATGAATGAATTGTTCAGAGATAATTCAAGGTGATTTAGTAGATCAAAAGAATTATAGAATCAATTTACAGAATAGAGGATTGAAGACACAACACTGACATATCAGATCAGAGAAGATTAAGAAGGACAAAATTGTGATCTAAAATCAACAAGTCAAAGTTGTAAGTTGTATCAAATCAAATACTCTATTGTACTCTAAAAGAATTGTATCAGTTAGGGTAAAATCCTTTGGACTAAGGTTGATTTAATAGTCATTAGAAAATCCTTAAACAGGGTGACATTCCAAGTGAATGTTCTAAAGTCCTTTAAACAGGCACACTTCTAATAGGGTGTTAAAATCCTCTAACAAAGTGGGACTTAATAGTCTTTATAAGCCTGTAATAGGGCAGTCATTTCACAGGGTAGATCATGTATCATGGTCAAGCTTATTGTAACCATAATTGGTGACACTTTATTGCTGCAATAGTAAAGAATTGTGGGTGTCATCCCCAACCCAGTTTTAGATTCTCATTTGTTGGGTTTCTAGGTAATCATATCTAGTGTCAAGTGTGTATATGCTTACATGTTTTGATGCATTTACTTTACATGTTAGTTTTAGTTTATATATTTTATGCATCAAATGAACGGTTAGAAGTTTTAGTAGTTGAAGTTTGAACTTCTGATTCAAACCCACCCACCCCCCATAAGTGTATGGTTCCCATCTATAATACCAACAAGTATATGTCCTTAGTACATAAGTTGAGTGTGCAAACCAAAGCTTGCAGACTAGTATATGTACAGATAGAAGTAGATGTAGAGGAGACACAATAGACACTTTCACTGCCTTACATTGTTATGAGCGCTAAATCCATGCAAGTGGATAGTACACACATAATAGTAGATGTCAAAGAAAATCCCTTTGTGGCATTTAGCAAATCTATTTTTGTTATTGTAGTTTTTTAATTTCCTAGTGGGTTATTTATTTTTCCCTATATTGCTAGGTTTTTCCTACACTTTTAATAATCTTGGTTAGGTTAATAAAGCATGTCTTATTTAGAAAGTGTTTGCAAGGTGTCACCTTCCTACATGTGAGCATCCATTAGCTATATTAGGAATATACTTTTCTATCTTTAGTCTGATAGATGGTTGCTCCTCATTGGTCGGTGTTGCCACCTCCTCCCTCTTCCTAGTCTATATAAGCATGCTACCTGGCTTATATTTGTAATCGATTTCTTTTGCATCCTCTTAATGTTATTTTTCTTCCAGCATTTGCATTACTCTCTTGGAGACTAACTCTATGTTTCTATTTTGATTTTGTATCATTTTCATTCATAGTTTAGATATCTATTCTTTGCACTAGTTTTCTGGGTTATCAATCTTTTAAGATTCTAACATGGTATCAAAGCTTTTTTTATGTGCAAGAGCATATTTTAGTTTCCTTATTTGAGAGATTCGGGGGGGGGGGGGGGGGGGGGGGGGCTAATAAATCTTATTGTAGTTTTTTGAAAAAATGAAGTAAGCTCTTCTCTTACATCTTTGGATGATCTTGAGAATCAGAAAAGTTTTGACAAAAATGTTTTTAATCTCTAGGATTTCAATCTCAAATCTAACAACTAACGTGCATATTTGAAATTTTCAATCAGTATTGCAAGTTCCAGCATGTCATTGATGGACTTAGGAAGCTAATTCAAGATTTTAATGTCATATTTTGGTTGTTGGGGTCGTTTCTTGGCTTTTGGAGCCATTTTTTATTATTAAAGGCATCTAATTTACACTACAACTACATCTTCTGTAGATCAGCAAGAAAAATGCTTTTTGGGTTTTGTTCGTAGCATAAAAAAACTATTTGAGTATCTTTTTGTTTTTCTATGCAAGCTATATAT
Source organism: Cupressus sempervirens (assembly GCA_028749045.1). NCBI lineage: Eukaryota > Viridiplantae > Streptophyta > Pinopsida > Cupressales > Cupressaceae > Cupressus > Cupressus sempervirens. The sequence goes on from CM053787.1 coordinate 73,615,722, forward strand.
TTTGTAGAATTGAGCACAAAAAACTACAGCCGTACACCTCTCCGTTGGCTATCCCAAATTAGAACACAGTTTTCAAATGCCTTCTTCTTGCTCATACAGACTCTGATTTTGACAATTCTTGTTATGACTTTGGCTTTTTTTTTTGTCTTCTATCCACTAGTGGAGTTTTTTTTAAAATTTTCATGCATAAATTATTTAGAAATTGTAGCTTCTTTGCTATGACTATGCATAGTTCTCATTTTGGAAACTTCAAGGATCATAACTTCCTCATATGACCTTGTATCGAGGCGATTCTTTTTTTGAAAGTGCATGATTTTTTGAGTAGATCATAGTGGTATTATTTGTTTCCTTGGTTATTGTGCCCAAGTTTCACTTTTAGTATATGCTCTTCATGAAGGTTTTATAATGCATTGAAATCAAGACCACTTAGTATTTCTTGCTAGTGGTAGTTGTAAAAGCACTAAAATAAAGTGCCAAATAATATTTCTTTGAGGGGGGATTCTTTGATTGAGTAAAAAGGGAGGGGGGGCACTGTCATGGCTAGTTTTTTTTGTATTTCTTCTCTAAATTTCTTCATCATGGATCAAACAAATATGCCCATCCTAACTCCATACAATTGCTTTGAGTGGAAATCATGCATGACATTTCACTTAAGGAAAACTAGATTAAATATGACAACTACTGGACTTGAAACTGAACCTTATAAAGATGAAGATAAGCCTAAGTGGTTTAACAAATGTGATGAGGCTAATGGAACATTGTGTTTGTCTATTTCTTCTGATTTATTATTTCACATTGAATCTTTGGATACACTAAATGAAATATGGTTGAAGCTAGAAACACTATTTGGTACACAAGATTCAATGAGGGGTCATATGTTGGAAAATGAATTAATTAGTTTAAGTCTAGGCAATTTTAACACAATCCAGAATTTCTTCATTGAATTAAAGTCACTAAGGCTACAGTTAAAACAATGTGGAATTGAAAATCAAGATGAACAATCAGTTCTTTGTATTTGCTCTAAGCTAAGTTCAAAATATTCTATGTTTGTCTCTACCTTCTATTCTACTAAGGGAGCACTTGGTACTCAATGCACCATGCCATCTTTAGATGATTTTGTTATCAATCTCACTCGAGAATAGGACCAATTAATCTAGATGAGCACTCTTAAGTACTCTAAGTCACATGCCTTGGCTGCCAAGCAAGGCACAAAAGAACAAAAAGGACAAAGTAGTAACAACAATAGTAAGGACAAGAAATAAAAGAATAGCAAGGAGAAGTAGGATTAGATACCAGTTGCTTCAAAAGAAACTATTGATATACCATCTTCCAAGGGTGATAAGCCTAAGAAAGAAAAGGTCCAATGTACCTATTGTAAAAGACCTGGTCATGATGAACAAAAATGCTTGACGAAACAAATTGATCACTTGACACACATTCTTGAGAAGAATAATATCATTGTTCCTGAGTCTATCAAACAAAGTTCAAATGAAGGGTATAACAAGGCAAAAGAAAATAACAAAGGGAAAGGAAAGGGCAAGGCACTTGTTGCAATTGCTTCCTCACCATCCACTCGGGTTCTTGATTCAGGTGTTTCACACCACATGGCTTCATCTAAGGAAGAACTTGAATCCTTGGAGCCGTGTAATATGCCTTCTATTTTGATGGGTGATGACACTCCTATTGAGGTGTGTAGGAGAGGGTCTATTGATGTGGGGGATGGCACATTTCATGATGTTCTTTGTGTACCCTCATTGTCAACTAATCTCCTATCAATATACCAAATCACTCACACAGGTTTAGGCAAGTGGATTAAGTTCACTCCTAATTTAGTGGAGATATGTGAGTTGCACAATGATTCTACAATTGTAGTTGGGAGAGCAGATCATCAGTCATATTCTGTGACAACCAGATGGCCATTTAGATCTCATAGAATCTAGTCCATCATCAACGGACCAAACACATCAAGATCCACATGCACTACATTCGAGAGCTCATCCGTGAACATGTCATCAACCTTCTCTATTGTCTAACTTATGAGCAGGTTGTTGATATCTTCACCAAACCCTTCACTGATAGCAAGTTCCTTCATTTGCAAGCTTTGTTGGGGGTGTGGGATGCTTCATCTTTTGGGGGGGCCTCTTCCTCTCACTCAGAGTCCTAATTATATTTGGGGGTCTCTTCTCTCTCTTTTGGGGGAATTTTATGTACATGGGTACCTCATCAGGCCTGACTTGCTAGGACCCATTTCTCCATCCACCTAAGCTTTTCTTATGGGGGGGTGTTAATGTAGTTTTTTTTTTTTTTAATTTAATAAATATAAAATAATAAATAATCTTTCTTAGGTTAATAAAGCATGTCTTATTTAGAAAGTGGTTGTGAGGTGTCACCTTCTTACATGTGAGCATCCATTAGCTATCTTAGGAAGATACTTTGCTATCTTTAGTCTGATAGATGGTTGCTCCTCATTGGTCGATGTTGCCACCTCCTCCCTCTTCCTAGTCTATATAAGCAAGCTACCTGATTTTTATTTGTAATCAATTTCTTTTGCATCCTCTTAATGCTATTTTACTTTTAGCATTTGCATTACTCTCTTGGAGACTAACTCTATGTTGCTATTTTGATTTTGTATCATTTGCATTCATATTTTAGATATCTATTCTTTGCATTAGTTTTCTAGGTTATCAATCTTTATAGATTATAACATTGTTGACAATATCACTATATATAGTAGCTTAGATGATGAGGAAGAAGAAAACAAGAAGAAGGAAGAGCAAGAAAAGAGGACACAAGAAGAAAAAGAAAAGAAATTGAACAAAATAATAGAGTAGAAGAGGAGAAGAAGAGAAAAGTAGAAGAATAAATAAAAAGGAAGGAAGAAGTGGAGGAGAAGAGGAAAGCAAAAGAGAAGAATAAGAAAGAACAGGAAGAACAAAAGAAGAAAGAAGCAGATGAAAAGAGGAAGAAAGAAGAGGATGAGGAAAAGAAGAAGGCAAAGGAAATAAAATCTATTGTACCTTTAGTAGTATCATCAATTCAAACACAACCAACTATACCAATTTCTTCTGATGATGAAGATAAGAAAGAATTGATCGGCACCTTGAGCAAGTTGTTTGAGAAAAAAAAAATCTATTAAGTCTTTGGACATGACTCTTGTTGAAGTCTTGGAATGGATGTAGGAGATAGTTTACTCAACTATAGAAATTCTAGACATTTAAGTTAAGGAAAAAGAGTTGGTGAAGACTTTTGATAAGGAATTCACAACCCTAGCTGAAGTAGCAAAAATGCAAGCACAAAAATCGCATGATGCATCATTGTTTGTCACAGTATGCACAAATGTCAAGAATGACATGAAAACCTTAGATGAATGTCAAATATGACAATTACTTATCATATTTTGATGCAAAGATCAAAGGCTATATGAGTGAGTTTCAGACACTCACTATCAAATTGTAGTAACCAGAGGTCAAGATTGAAGATTTTGAGATCAAAATTGAGAAGATTCACAATGCTATCAAAGTAAATTATTACAAAAAGTACAAGGTAATAAGGATATTCTCTATTCTTAGAGAATATTTGATACCCAAATTTATCATTTTGCAAAGGCAGTTGAAGGAATGTTTGGCAGCGAAGACATCTTATGAAAAAAAAATTATACTAACTTGAGAGCAGTTGAAGTGACATCTTATGCAATTTTTGCACTCATTAGGATACTAGATTTAGTCCAAGGAAACTAGAAGACGGGCTTAGACAAGTTGAAGCTTGATTTTGCAAATTGTATATCTAGAATGTCAAGTTGATCATCAGCAAGCAACAAGTTTTGTGATACAATTTTGACACCTTTGTCATTGATGTCAAAGGGGGAGTATTATGTAGAGAAAATTATATAGATGTAAATATATATAAAAGGGGGAGCTTATGTATGTATCAATGTAAAGGAGTGATAAGGAATGTATGATCCATTAAAACATGACTAAAATTGTTATGTTTTGAAGGCATTTTTTTGTAGTTACTTAATTTTTGTTTTTGTTATGTATGATATCATTTTGGGACTTAGCCAATTTTTCCAAATGTTAACATCAATGCCAAAGGGGGAAATTGTTGGAAATATAGTCAGATAGATTTCTTGATGGTTTTCATTTATGGAAACATGTATTTAGTACTTCATTTATGCATTTAGTGTTAGAAAATTGTCTAAGTGCTAGAAAGTTTGTAGCAGAAGAGGACATATCTTAAGAGTACGGATGACTCATTGAGAGTTAGCTTATGCACTATTAAAAAAAGATTTGTGGAACTCTTATGATGATATGATTAATTTTTTATATGTGTATAGACTATATGGTGCAAGATATGATTAAAATAATAGTGTGGTTATTTAATAGAGCATATCGATAAACAGAGTTGTACGACTTGAGGAATTATTTTGGTTACAAAATAAATAATATGTTATGGGGAGTTGAATTTGTGGATATTAATCCATAATTTATTTTATATTATGTCAAGAGTGTGAACACATGAAGGCTAACTAAGCAGAGTTTTGTGAATGTGCAAGGTATAAGTAAAGATCTTATATTGTGCAGTTAGTGTGAGAAATGTGAAGAAATTTGAAATCATGAGATGTTGTAATTATGATGTGAACTATCATTCAAGCCTTATGTAATGTGAGATCTAATTTTTGATCAAAGGAAGTGTGAGTTACAATAGTAAAGAAAGTATTGTATGTATATCTATCTTGTGAAGAACTAAATTGTATTATTGCATGTTAGGGCAGTGGGCAATTCTTGTATAAATTGTATTTGTTCTACCAACTCATAACATGGTTGAGGCTTCTAACAAGGCCTAGTCTCCTAACATGGACTCAAGAAACTATATGTATTTCATAGACTCCTAATAGGGTCATCTTCCTTAACAAGATCCTATTGTTTAGTGAATCATCTAGTGGGTATCATCCCCATTGGGGTTTTCCCTTGACCAGGGTTTCTCTAGTTAACAAATAAGGGTGTTATGATTTATCTATGTACATGGTTATAATTACTATTCAACATTATTAGTTTAATTTCATATGCAAGTTATAAAGTAAGTAACAATATTCTATTGTGGGAAAAAAGTTTGTAGAATATTGCCTCACCCCCCCATCCCTTAGTATTATATATTTATAACAGGTAAGTTAGTTATCCAATTATTAAAAAAAGTATAAAACTTTTTCATCCTTAAATATGTGAACAATATAGCCATAAACTATAAAAAGATACACATACACAATAACACTAGATATGTTAACTAGGGAAACTCTTGATCAGAGAGAAAACTTTGGTGGGGATGGTACCCACAAATGATGTACTAATATATAAGTTCCTTATAAGAGGATGAACTTTGTTAGAAGCCAATGAAATATATCTAGTACATATTAGTTCCCTATTAGGAGACTTTGAATCCTTGTTAAGAGATTCCAACCGTATTGGAAGTTGTGCCAACCTTGTTAGGATTTGTAGAAGGTAGATAAAGCCACTATCCAAACAGCTTCAAGGGAAATTATTACATCTCAAATATTGACCTAATTTTCAATCTATTCATAGCCGTTAGACTGAACATATTTTTCTTTCATAATCATGTGAAGTAGGTAGTTATTTATATCCACTGTATTAACTATTTAATGAAGATGGTTGTAATTATTTGTCATGTGATGTTTAGCAGTTGCTTGATTTTGGAATTATGGTTAATAATTCTTTTAAATATTAATATGAAAATTATTATGGAACTTGATATTATCGTGGAATTATTGCATGGGTGATTGTAGGAGAAGATGAAGGGGGGAAGCATTGCTAAACGAGATCAATGGAATGGGATACTAGCTTAGTCCAATCATCAAGTTGATAGGTATGACCTTAAATTGCCTTGGTAAGGACCTAGTGACTTGAACTTCAAGATACAATTGAAGGACCTCCATGAGCTATTAAATAAAAATTTTAAAATATAAAATGGTTTAATTAAAATATAATACGTACCTCAAAGGATTTTGATTGATCTTTCTATTGATCTTAGATTTCTTTTGACAAGTGAGTATCAACACACTTAAGCCATTTACTTAGTTCATGCTAAACTAGTAATACATGTTGAGAACAAAATGTAAATATTAGACCATGCCGAGTGATACAAGATCTTAGTAAATAATGGATGTCAAGTAACGTAGGTGCCAAGTCATAGTATATAGAATAGTGCATGCCGAGCATCAGAGACTTCATATGCTTAGTGACACAATTTTGACATATTTTTTTGTAATGGCATAAAAAACTATGTAAACCATTTTCAAGTTGACTTAAGGATAGAATATGATCTTTTGGAGTTAAGGACGAATCTATATTTGGATTCCCTATGTGATTGCATGGAGCCAATCAAAAAATGGGAAGGTTTAAGTGGAAATATGGATGAATGTCAATCATAGATTCATACCAAACCCTAAGCCATCTAAGTCTTCTTAAGGAGGAAAAAGCCCTAAACTCTTTATGGGTGAATGATCAAATTGGAGGAGCGAACACAATAGTTTGTATGTAGAACATTCAAGGTGACTTAGAATTAAGAGTGAATTGCAGAATCAGTTTGAGAAGAACAAAGGATAGAGAAAAGGATACAACATTGAGACACCCATTTGTGAAGGATCAACTAGGAATTTCGTAGAGGTGATCTATCATCAGGAAAGAAAGTTCCAATCACAGAATCTATGCTGAGACATTTTAACAAGTGATTTCAGTTAAATATCTTAATAGAGTAGTCCTAGTAGGTTGTATGAAATATTTTAACAAGGTGCTTACTTAGTTGTAAGTTGAAGTTCTCTAACATGACACACTTCTAATAAGGTGTTGAAATCCTCTAACAAGGTGAGACCTAACGGTCTTTGTAAGCCTTTAATAGGGAAAACCTTTCATAGGGTAGACCATGATTCATGGTCATATCATTCTAACATTAATTGGATACACTTTACAACTACAGTAGTGAAGATTTGTGGGTGTCATCCCCACCCCAATTTTACATTCTCACTTGGAGGGTTTCTGGGTAATCATATCTGGTGTTATGTGTGTGATTGCTTACATGTTTACATGATTTAGATGCATATGCTTTACATGTTATTTCAATTTACATATTGAATGCATGTGATGAATGAATGGTGAATGTTTTATGGGTCCAAGTTTAAACTACTTATTCACTTCACCAACCACCCCCCCCAAGAAGTTTACTCTTTTCACTTGTAATTCCAACACTTTCCACCACATGATTATTATAAATACTTATGTACGTACACATAGATATAAGAATAAAATGAACAATAATATTATTAATTCTTTTCTAATAGTATGATGTCACTCATAATCATATCTACATGCATGTAGATAGATATAAATCATAGTTATTTTTTATTTATAACCTTTAAATCATTTTCCATCTTTATTTCATTCTTTTTGCTAGAAAATCGAATGACACTTGGCATATATAATTGGCATCCAAGAACCAAGACATTTCTTCTTACAGTACAAATTCTTGGAATCCAAAGATTCTTTTAACCTTTAATATATCATGAGTTCAAGATAGATGTAAGATATAAAAATCACATTCTCGACTTCCTTTCTTATTCCCAACTTCCTTTCTCATTTTTGACTTCCATCTACCACCCAATACTCTACAAATACCATTTAAAATATTTGCATCTATAGCACTACCAATATTTTTTAGCCTTGTATTAATCTTCTTTGCTAAAGATGTGATATATTTTACGCTAGTTTTTTGTGCCTGAAGATCATTTGTGGAAGAGTTGAATCATAGCGTCTAGCTAGACTCCTATCTTTCCAAATTATATCAAGTTATGTAGTCAATCATGTTCCAATCATTGCTATATATTTATTTATCAATTGTTATTGAATTCTAATTACCATAACAATAAAATTGTATTTATATTCATCTTAAGTATCATCGATTAGAACCTCTTTGAGAAAGATTTATTTTTGATGTTATGAAATCATGATTTAAATATGCCACTGGAAATCAGAATCAAATGATATTTTTGCAAATCTTAAAGAACATGTTCTTTCTAATTACAGATTGTGATAAGTTGGAAATATATATTATAATTGAATCAGTTGAGAATCAATGGATAGATTCAATTGCTATGAGATTTCGAGCACCTAGGACTCACTAGTTGTATAGCCTTGGAAAAGGTGGAGAGGTGAGATGGAATCTTCATTGACATAGAAATAAAGTTAGATATGATACAATAAATCTAAATAATTTTATTTAATCGCTCATGCTGGTCCATATTGTTGTTCCCCTATTGTCAAGTTGAGCGATGGTGATCAGGTCATTGAACCCATTAGAAAATCTTGGCCAAGGTCGTTTAAAGGCATGTTTTCTATCTATGATCACTTGATGTTAGTGGAGCTAGTTATTCATACATGTTTGTCCATAACTTTGCAGGCATTCTAAACAACATAATGCTTAGGTGGTTGGACTAAAAGTATCCCAAGCCTGATCTCAGGGTAGGGAGGGCCTTTCTAATTTAATAGATTGTGTGGGGATAAGTATGGTCTGAGGTTGGGAGGTTAAGCCTAAGTCAATGCTTCTCCTCTTACCAAAATCTAAGGCTTGCACAACCAACTAAAGACTCACCGGACATTACTTGTATGTTCTTCTTCTTTTCATGTTAAGAATTTACATTACTTGTAAGTAGGGAAAGATAGTTAATCGTTGTTACAGTTATTATAGTTGATCATTGATATAGTTATTTCAGTTAATCATTATTATAGTTATTTCTGACGATCAATGTTATAATTATTTCAATTAATCATTATTATATTTATTATTGTTGATCATTGATACAGTTTTTTTAGTTAATCATTACTTTAATTATTTTAATTAACCATTGAAAATAGTTAATGTCTCATGAAAAAGAATTCAATTATTTGTTCAATAATTTTTTGGGGAAAACTCTTTATTGATCGTCTTATTTTGTTATGAAAAACCATTTGTTACATATGGTATCAGAATGCTAGGTTCGACACTGAACCTAGGGCACACTACTTCCTAGTAAAATTGAAAGTTCTTAGAATAAATGTACATGGTGCAAGCATGTAAAACACCTCACAAGAAGGCATGACATCCCATCTTCTTGTACTTAGCTAAAAACATGCCAAACTTCAACTACACTTGTTACTCCATGCCTCAATACAATGAAAGTCTGAACCAGGCTTTGCAATGAATGAAGAAGGAAAGAGTTAGGTGGACTCCTACTAGTAAAGCAACATATAGAAACAAACTAATTCAAAACTAGAATGCTTTTCAAGGAAACTTTCTTATGCATTTTCATATATCCTAGATGGAGTGGGATTTTTCCAAATCTAAATTAGAATTGAATGCTGAGAAGAAAAATTTAGATTCCATAATGTAAACATCATCAATAGAGGAATTTTTTGTAAATAAGGCTTCCATGAATGTAGCAGCAAAAGTATTAAAGTTAGTTAAATAAATTTGTTTATTCATGTGTTAGATTCACTCGCAAACTCTTTTAATATGTTGTAGACACACTTAAAAATAGGTATACAATAAATTGACACAAATGTTTTGCAAATTTTCAGGTTAAACCAGTAAACAAACAAAATGAGCAATGATGAGAATGTTGCAGGTCATAACATGATCCATGAAAACACACAATCATCCAATGATTTATTAGTTCAAATTTTTTAAGAAATGAAACTAAAGTTGGATAATATGGAAAAAAGAATGAATGAGATGGTAGCCTAGGTGGGGCAGAACCAAGAGGAGATGCAATCCTCACCTCCTCTTAGAACAGAGACAAAAGTCTCTGAACACAACAAGAGAACCTCACAAGCTTCACCCACTCAAACTGAAAAACAAAAGAAACAAGAAATAGTGAGTGGTCTATCTACAAATATTAAGAAGATCAAACCACCCAAATTTGTTGGCTCTAAATCCAGAGAGGATGTAGAGGCTTGGTTAATTGAAATGGAATAGTTCTTTGAAATTAAGAACTTTTTAGAAACCTCAAAAGTGGTTTGAGGAATATACCACTTTACTGGAGAAGTTTCTACATGGTGGGGAAACACCAAGGTTGAACAAAACATTAAAACCACTGAAATTACCTAGGAAAAATCTGTAACCATTTTTAGGAATCGTTGGTTACCCCAAACCTTTTATGGCCAAAAATTGTTGGATTCCCAAAACCTAAAGAAAGGAGATATGACTCTACACAAGTACTGGGAGAAATTTCCTAATTACTAAAGTATGTACCACCATATGAACAAGATAGAAATTTGAAAGTGAGAAAATTTATCATGGGTTTGAATAATAGAATAGGAGGAGTAGTTGATGTTCTTACTCCTTGAAGCATGAAAGAAGCTTTAGAGAAGATAGTCTTATAGTAATATAAAATCAAGAGAGATGACTCCATTTGGGATAATAAAAGAAAGATAAACTAGAATACAAAAAGTACAAATACTAGATCTTAGAAGAAATATTTTAAGGACTATAAATTTAGCAAACTAGAATCAAAAGGGAATGGAATCAAGGATTTTAACAATAATTTCAGTACAAGTAAGAATAATAAGAGCAATGAAAAGAAGGGGCCACCTTCAAGATGTTACAATTGTGGGGGAGATCAATGTCTAACAAATGCCCCATCAAGCCCAACATCAATTAGCCACACTGAACACCTCTTCCACAATAGAAACATGTTTATCAATAAAGGATCCATGTAGCCTTTGATAATAGATAAGTATAACAATAGATAGGACCAATTGAAACTTCAGGTAAGAGCTATAGGAATCATGTCTCTATTTTAATTGATACTAGAGCTTTTCAATGTTTTGTATCACCTAAATTATTAAGTAGATTTCCAAAGAGATCTAGTTTTATGGCAAAACCATGGACAATCGAGTATCAAACCAATCAAGGGCTAAGGTAGAGCAGTTTCTATTTGAGGCTTGGGTTGATTTTCCAAATTTCTCCACTGAAATGAAACTGTATGTAGCACCTCTTAGGTCTTACAACATTATTATAAGCATTAATTGGCTTGGTGAGCATAAAGAAAAGGTTGATTATCTTGCTAAAACTATAGATTGTTTAAATGAAAAAGGAAAACTTGCAAGCATTATTGGGATTTACCATGAAATTAAATCAAAATAGATATCTATCATGCAACTTAAGAAATGTGTAGGAAAAGGCTGTGATATTTTTGTAGTAAGAGTTGAAGATATGAGAAATCCTATCAACACCACATATGGAGATGACTACATTTTTGAAGATGGGGAAAATCAAAGAAAAATTAAAGGAATCTTTTGAAGAAAAATATCCCTACCTAAAGAATTATCAGGATGTGTTTCCCAAACAACTCCTTGGTCTACCTCCATCCAAAGTCTATGATTTTAAAATAGATTTGTTACCATAAGCATAACCCATTTCTTGGGCACCATATCAAATGATCACCACAAAATTAATGGAGTTGCTAATTCAATTACAAGATATGTTAAAGAAGAAATTGATTCAGCCCAGTGTATCACCGTGGGGAGCCCCAATATTGTGTGTTACGAAGAAGTATAGAACTATGAGATTATGCATAGATTAAATAATTCTCAATAAGGTTACTATCAAGAACTAGTACCCACTCCCTATAATTGGTGACCTCTTTGATCAAATGAAAGGTGCTATAGTATTTTCAAAGGTTGATTTGAGGTCAAGATATCACCAACTTCGTATTAAGGATGAAGATATTCATAAAACCAAATTCAAAACTAGGTATGGGCATTATGAATTCACAGTGTTACCTTTTGGGTTAACCAATGCTCCAATAGATTTTATGAACTTAATGACTAGCATATTCAAAGATTGCCTAAATAAGTTTGTACTAGTCTTTATAGATGATATCCTAATTTATTCAAAGAATGAGGAAGAACATCAAGAACATTTAGAAAAAGTCTTACAAAGGTTAAGAGAACATAAATTATATGGACATGTCTTTCATGACTTTTTAGCATGACATTCATTCAAGAGTGTTTGGGATTGATCATGGAGATCAGATCGTGCAGGAAAAATTACTTTCTTCCATCCTAGCTTCAACAAATCATCAAGAATCAGTAGTCAACTAGGTCAAGCAACCAGGATGAGCCATGTGGACCAATAATATTATTTCTTTTCACTAGCTCATGAATTCTTCATGAGTTAACCACCCTATCCTTTTGACCTCATCATCTTTTAAACTTAACTATTGTTTGTCCCACCAAACTACAAACTTAACCATGACTATTTACTCTCTAACCGGGCCCTCTAAGACACATGCCCACCTATCATTATGTAACCATAGATAATGACCTTGTATCTTTGGCTAGTGACATAATGACAACACTTAATCTTCATTAATCTAATAGTCCCAAAGATGTATTAACCTTGTCAATGCTTCAACCAATTAGAACACTACTCCATGCCAACTCATCTAACACCTTTCCACCTCACCTGTAGCCCACAACCAAAATAGGAACCACATGTCCACACATCACACTATCATTATTGAACTAAGGAAAATTAATGTAAATTTTTGCATAGCAAGATAGCGATAATTTTTTATCATCCTTAATATGATGCTCATTAAGAAACTGGCATGCCTTTGAAAAGCATGAATAAAACCTTCATAGTTTTATTCCATCTAACAACTCCAACAACCATAGAGAAAGAAAGGCCCACCTAGGATATGTGGCATGTTGTCACTTTTTCATTAAGACTTTGGGTTGTGCAATTTCTGACAATGACAAAGCGACAGTCATAGATCTTGGAAGATTGGATGGACGAAAAGATAAGGGCTCGCCAAAACTTTAATAATGTGTGATCACTTGGGGACTTAAGATATAAATATAACCTAAGGTCTAAAATGTATTTTTCATGAAATTGGATCATTTGAAAATTTGAATAATGTAACTATTGGGCATCTTTGATAGAAAAACCTAATTTTGGCGAGAGGGCAAATATGACCAACAATTATGGCAACTCAGAGGGGATGTAAGCCTACCATGCATACGATCCATTGGGATATGGAGTCATAGAAAACATGAAAGTCTACTTTTCAAAATTAGAAACACTGAGGAACTACAACCTCTGTAATAGTAAATTCTAAAACTCTGCCTCCATCTTCTCTGCAAAACTTCCTCAAAAACCATCATTCCAAAGGAACAAAACCATGTGCAACTTGCACTTCTTGGAAAACATGAAAGAACTATAAGAAAAATACTCTAACTATATACATGAAAAATTCAGCCTTATCAGAAGCAAGGTTTAAGATGTATTCCATTGACTAGAATAGACAAAATTTTACCATTAGGCCTGCTTAACTGGAAAGCATTTGACTGCTTACAATCGACTATCACATAGGGACCACTCCATATTGCATCAAATTTTGAATGTCTCCCTAGTTTCACTCTATCTGCATCCCACTTTAGCATAAGATCACCCTCCTTGAAATCCCTAACCTTAGCCTTCTTGTCAAAGGAATTTTTCATCTGTTGTTGATGTGCTTCCAAAGTTTGCATAGTTTGGTTTCTCTTCTCTTCTAACTCCATCAATTTTGTTATCCTGACTATCATAGCATCATCTTCAATCAACTCCAATTGATGAGCTAATTCTAAGGAAGGGAACTTGAATGAGATAGGAAGCTTTGCTTCTCTTCCATAAACTAGCATGAAAGGGGAGTTCCCATTGGCCCTCTTAGGTGTTATTCTATCAGCCCAAATGGCTATTCCCAACACCTTTGATTATCTTCTGTGGTTTTTTTCATTATTCTAATCAAATTCTTATTGGACGATTCAGCTAATCCATTACCTTGGAGATAGTAATTGGAAGATGTACTCAAATAAATGTCATGATCTACTACCCATGTACATATTTGAGCTCCTACAAATGATTTTACATTATCAGAAATGATGGTGGAAAGAGTACCAAACATTGTGATGACTCCATCTAAGGTCTCAACAACTGAATTCTCAGAAGCATTCTTTAATGCAATTGCCTTTGTCCACCTAGTAAAATAATCTATAGTAGCTAGAATCCATTTATGGCTAGAGCTAGAAGGAGGGTTAATAGGACCTATGAAATCTAATCCCCATTGAGCAAAAGGTTGGTCCACTTGAATAGGATAAAGTGGAAGGGATGCAAGTCTTTGCTTACCTAAAAAGAAGGCACATTTTTCATAGTTCCTAACATTCCCATGGTAATCATGGAACAAGGATGGCCAATAGTAACCTAATCTCATTATCCTCATGTTAGTGATTCTTAATGAAAAGTGGCCACCATCAAGACCATCATGAATCTCCTTAATCATTCTCTCAACTTGATCTGCATCAATACATCTTAGAAAAGCTCCATTGAAGTCCCTTCTAAAAAGAATACCATCAAATATGGCATAAGGGATTGACTACAATCTAAACTGTCTTCTTTCAACTCTATCCAATCCTTGAGGATATATGTTTCCTGATAAGAGGGTCATCATGTCATCTATCCAACTCCTTGGATTCTCATCTCTTACTTCTTGTTGATCTATCAATACCAAGGAAACTTCTTCATCTAATTCTTGAGATGAGACCATCTACTTGCATAGTCCTCTTCCTCTTAAAAATTTAGTAAACTGAATGTCCACATCATACTCCATCACTTTAGTAATACAACCTACCCTTTTCACATTGATATCTTTTCTCAAAATGAAGTCCTTGACATTTGCATGGGGCACTAGCAAATGGATTTTATTTTGGGATAGAAGATGGCTAAATTTCTTCAAAGATATTATGACTATAGGGAATTGTTTCTCCACATAACTATAGTTACCCTCATATCATTTAAGCCCTTCACTAAAGAAGGAAATGGGATTTTCTTCATTCTTATCATTCAATTGCGTCAAAATAATAGAAATACTTGACTCACCTCATTGATGAGAGTAGGGGCAGAGGCGATGGCTACTTTGACCTCTTCAAAACTTTCTTTCCCTCCTTGGCCCACGCAAAGACCATGTTCTTATTGAGCATAGCTGTAAGAGGTTTTGCTATGGTGGCTAAATTAGGAATGAATCTTCTCACTAAATTTATCCTACCAAGAAAACTTTGCAGCCCTTTCTTGTGGTTGGGAAGGGGGAGAGAAAGAATAGCCTCAGTTCTTTATAGCTCAATAGTTAGACCAACCTTAGATATAATATGTCCTAACAACTTTCCTTGGTTAGTGGAAAAGACACAATTACTTGGATTTAAAGATATTCCATACTGTCTACACCTAAAAAAAACTTTCCTGAGGTGGAAAAAATGATCTATCACATTCTTTGAGTATACTATAATGTCATCAAGATAGCCCAATGTAAATTTTTCTATCATGTTCTTGTTAGAATCTTTTAGAATAACTGAGAGGGGGGTGAATCAGTTATTCAAGGTCCCAAATGCCCTAATAAAACCTTCTTCTTTTTTTTTGCCAAATGTAGTGAACTCATAAACCTTTTAACCATCCAAGCTTAAATCAATCATATTAGCAAGTTACAATAAATCAACATGCAAAGATAAAACATGCAAGATCAACACATGACACAATGATTTACATGGAAACCCAATTTAGGAAAAATCACCAGTAACATGCTACTTGATTCTCACTCTTCTAAAGTGATGCCCTGTTAAAGGCCTACCCTGTTAAAGGCTTACAATACACTGTTAAATGTGACCTTGTTAGAGGATTTCACCAAACTATTAGGAATGGGCCTGGTTAAAGGACTTTAGAACATTCACTGGGAATGTCACCCTGTTAAAGGATTTATCTTATGGCTATCAAGCCAACCTAAGTCCATAGGATTTAAACTAATTGTTACAATTGCTAGAAAGTAACGACAATGAACTTTTGATCTGATATAACTTACAACATACTTTGCAGATTTCAGATCACACTTTCAGTTTAGTCCTTATGCTTGGCTTTTATCTCTTCAGCTCTAACTGCTTGTCATCTATTCAAGCTTTGTCTCCTTGAGTCTTCTAACTCACTGTACTAATGCATCCATATCAGGGGTCTTCTTACTAAAACAGAGTAACTATGCTCTCTTTCCTCTTTTCCACCTTCTTCAGCACTTTACACTTTCATGCTTGACCACCCCTCTCTCATTCATTTTTTTTTCATTAACTAATGACTCCTTATATAGAGATCTGATATGCCTTTGCCGCTCAATTCTCCCTCTTCACTTTTAGGGTTTCAATATGGATTAGGTAAAATACAATGTATCTACCCCATATCTTGTTCTCTTCTAGAAACTTCGCCAGCTGTATCCTCAAAAAAATTTTACATGGTGTTCTGTGCCACCAGCTCATCATTCTTATCCTCTATTTAATTTACAAACTTCTAAGTAATAACCTTGTCGGCTTAGTTCTGGCGAATCTTCGATCTTCGAAATAATGCAGCAACTCGGCATTATTTGTTTTACTGATGCTCGGCATCTCAGTGTTACTTGGCATCTACACAAAACTGTGTTACTCGGCACTTACAGAAAACTGTGTTACTCAGCACCTACAGAAAACTGTGTTACTCGACACCTACTCTTTACTCGGCACCTGAAGATCACTCGGCTTATATGATATACTCGACACCTGAAGATCACTCAGCTTATATGATATACTCGGCACCTTCTCTTAGTTGAGCTTTGTAAAAGAATTAGCTAACACCTAACCTCTTTAATATGTTTCAGTGTGCCCTTTTTTCTGTATCTTATAGTATGTTATCAAAATCACTTTTTCATCAATGGCTTAGTTGATCCTAGTACTTCATTACAACATCATAACTTCAACCTTTCTCTAGGTGTTCTAGTTACATCTTATTGATTGCCACCACCTTGTCAACCAACTAATTGATAGTATTTGGATCACTAAAGCAATTGTCATTCGTGCAAGTAGCAAGTTTGACATCAATGACAAAAAAATGATTGAGAACATTCTTTATCATTCCAACAACTCTTATTATCAATTCAATCATTTCTAAAAATCTCCCTCTTTGGTATTGATGGCAAAACAAACTGATCAATGGATCAACTTAGTTACCACCAAAACTGATTGTATATATTATCTGCTTCTTTTCTATGCTGCTGCATCTTAACTACTGATCGCATATATCTCCCTCTTTCATATATATCTCCCTCTTTCTTTGCATAGATCAGTTTCGTCATATTTCTCCCTCTTTGACATAAATGCCAAAGATGAAGCATCTTTATCATGCAAAATATAAGCTTTGGCTTTTTCTTTGTCTTTCTCCCTCTGTCACCATGCTTGTGACTGATTTGGAGTTTCTGTTCCTGCTGTCATCCTTTGCATCAACCTGTTACTGTTCCAATGTTTGATTTCTATTGATGCAAGGAAGCTTCCTTGTTGCCTTAAACTTCTTGAGTTAGGGGTATTACCCCCAACTTGCCTCTAAGATATTCATAAGCATCCTCGGGCAATGGTTTGGTGAAAATATCTGCAATTTGTTCCTTTGTGTGAATGTACTCTAGCTTCACTTGTTTGTCTTCTACCAATTCTCTGACATAATGATACTTGATTGCAATGTGCTTGGTTTTTGCATGCATTACTGGATTTTTGGATATGTTTATAGCACTTGTATTGTCACAATACAATATCACAGATTTGGTTACCTCTTCTTTCATTCCATTCAATAGATGTGTGAGCCATACAATGTTTGTGCAATTGATTGCAGTTGCCACATATTCTGACTCTGCAGTGGACTGGGATGTGCATGTTTGTTTCGTACTAGTCCAGGTAACTAGCCTTTTGCCTAAAAATAATGCACCTCCACTTGTGCTTTTTCTGTCATCAATGTTTCCTCCCCAATCTGCATCAGTGTATGTATTGAGTTCAGATTTCTCACTCTTTTTGTAGTATAGACCAAAGTTATCAGTTCCTTTGAGATATCTCATTATTCTTTTTACTTCTATAAGATGGTTTTCTTTAGGATTAGCAGAGAACCTAGCCACTATTCCAACTACTAATGCTATGTCTGGTCTGCTGTGTACTACATACTATAATTTTCCAATCATGGATTTGTACATTGTTTGATTGACTTTAGCTGACTCATCATTTTTGGACAGCTTATTTCCTGTGGCCATTGGTGTGTTGACTAGTTTGGATTCCTCCAGTCCAAACATTTTAAGAATCTCTTTGATGTACTTTGATTGTGTAATAAATATTCCATTTTTGAGTTGATGTACTTGTAAGCCAACAAAAAATTTGATTTCTCCAAACATAGACATCTCAAATTCATGTCTCATTTTGTCAGTAAAGCCTTTGCAAAGTACTTCCTTTCCACCAAATACTATGTCATCCACAAAAATTTTAGATACAATAATGTCTTTACCTTCTTCTGCTTTGATGTACATGTTGCTATTATCATCAGTTCTTTCAAATCCAATTTGCACTAGCTACTTGTGAAGTCTCTCATACCATGCTCTTGGTGCTTGTTTCAAACCATAAAGTGCTTTGTGTAGTTTACACACCATATCCCTGTTGTTTTTATCAACAAATCCTTCTGGTTGTTCAATGTAGACTTCTTCTTCTAGTATACCATTCAAGAAAGCAGATTTTACATCCATCTGATAGACTTTAAAAATTTTGTAGGCAGCATATGCAAGCAAGGTTCTTACTCCTTCCATCCTAGCAATAGGAGCAAATGTTTCTCCATAGTCTATTCCTTCTTCTTGAGCATAACCCTTGCATACTAGTCTAGCTTTGTTTCTGGTAATCTCACCATTCTCATCTAGCTTGTTCCTGAATACCCACTTGGTGCCAATCACATTTTTGTCAGTTGGTCTGGGAACCAAACTCCAGGTTTTGTTTTTCTTTATTTGATCAATTTCTTCTTCCATAGCTTTATACCAGTTATCATCTTGTAATGCACCATACACTGTCTTGGGTTCAAATGTGCTGATTAGACATGATTCATGTCTTAGTCCGTTCCTTGTCATTGGTCTTGCATCTTTGTCACCAATTATTTGTTCAACAGGGTGATGTCTTTTTACATATTTGGATAATCTTGGCTCTGTCCTTGTTTCCATGTTTGATCTTTCAGATTCTGGATCACTTGGCACTTCGTTGTCTGGTTGTTCTTCATCATGTATTCCGTCTTCAAAACCAGATTGTTCATTTCCTTCATTCTGCAACTCGGCTTCTGAATGCAGCTTGGCATTCACTGGTTGAGACTCGGCTGAGACATATACTTGTTGTTGAGTTTCAATTGGATTGACATCATCCTCCTCAGTAGTCATTCCTTCATAAGAGTACACAAAGGTTCTGTATTCTTCCATTTTCTTTGGTTCTTCAGCTTGAACTTCTGTGTGCTCATCAAAATTTACATTTGTACTTTCCACAATTTTGTTAGTGTTAACATTCAAACACTTATATGCCTTACTTCTTGTGGAGTAACCAAGAAATATACCTTCATCAATTTTTGCATCAATTTTTTCATTTCTAACATCTTTAAGAATAAAACATTTACAACCAAACACTTTGAAATGTTTTACATTGGGTGAGTGACCATGCCATAATTCAAAAGGTGTTGCATTTGTACCTTTCTTGATTTGTACTCGGTTTAGTGTATGAATAGCTACACTTACAGCTTCTCTCCAGTATTTTAGAGCAACAGTCTTTTCCATCATTAATGTTTTGGCACAATCAATTATAGATCTATTTCTTCTTTCAGCAATTCCATTCTGTGGGGGAGTTCTAGGAGCTAACGTTTGTCTTTTGATTCCTTTGTCATTATAGAATATCTCGAATTCATTTGATGTGAATTCACCACCTCTATCTGATCTTAGACATTTCAAGCTTTTTCCTGTTTCCTTTTCAACTCTAGCCACATACCATTTAAACATTTGGAAAGCATCAGATTTTTGTTTTAAGAACATGACAGTCATCATCCTGGAATAATCATCAACAAATAACATGATGTATTTATCTCCTCTATAGCTTTGTACTTCCATTGGACCACATAAGTCAGTGTGAATTAACTCAAGTATCTCCTTAGATGTATAGTTTTTGCTTTTGAAACTTGACTTTGTCATCTTTCCTACTTGACTTTGTTTGCACATAATATTATCAGGCTTCTTCATTTTTGGTAAACCTCTGACTTTCTTCATTTTACTAATGTTGACCAGATTATCAAAATTGGCATGACATAATCTTCTATGCCATAACCATTCATCATCAAATTTTGCAATAAAACAAGAAACATCATCCATATCAAGGTAAAACAGATTACTCTTCGTTTGATCTCCTTTTCCTATTAGTTTCCAAATTCCACTTTGCAGTTTTGTTTCCAAATTCCACTTTGCATCCTATATTGCCTAACTGTGAGACACTCAGTAAATTGTAGTTTAATCCTTCAACATAGTATGCATTGTCACATGAGATTTGTTCTGTGAGCTTGATGGAACCTTTTCCCTTGATTTGACAAGGGGCATCATTACCAAATCTAACACTATTTCCATCATACTGAGTAAAGTTAACAAACTTACTTTTGTCTCCTGTCATGTGATGTGAGCATCCACTATCTATGATCCATCTGTCATTTTTGTTTATCCAAGTCATCAGTGCTGTGGCTTCTTCTTCATCGGATTGGTCCCTCATGGCTACATAAACAACTTCATCATCATTGTCATCAGAATTTTCTTCAACAATATAACACTTCTTACCTTTTTCTTTGTAATCTTTCTTGTCATCATCTCTTCTGTTCTTGTATTTGTTGCTTTCCTTGTAATCCTTTTTTCTGTGGACATCTTGCAGCAATATGACCTACTTCATTGCAATTGAAACAAATGATAGGCATCTTACCTTTGAATTTTCCTTTACCTCTGTGAAATCTTCTAGCTAGTAAAGCTTCTAATTGATCCACATCTTCCTCATCTATGCTGTTGTCATTGGATACATATCTCATCTTTCTTCCCTTCTTAGATTTCACCTGTTCAGCATCTTTCAGTGATAACTTGGCCTTGAAAGTAGATTCAACATTATCAGGTCTGTAGTTGTCAAAGTTAGATAACTCAAATGCAGTGAGTCTTCCTATGATACCTTCAAAACTTAGATTGTTTCCTGGCACACATCTTAGTTCCTATATTGCTAATACTCTAATAGCATAGATAGGGAGCAAGGTTCTCAAATACTTACTATTAACAGTATCTTCATCCAATTGACCACCCAAACATCTTATCGCACTTACCACTTCTTTTATTCTTGCACCGTACTGAACAGTATTCTCATTTTCTTCCATTCTCATATCATCAAATTTTCCTCTGAGACTTTCTCTTTTTGCTCTTTGTACATTTTGATCTCCTCCATAGATGTCTGATAGGGCTTTCCACATTTTGAATGTGGTGTCACATCCTTTGATATCATCAAATTCAGCATAGCTAAGTGCAGAGGCAATCTCCAGCATTGTCTGGTTATGTTCTTGCTTTTTTTTCATATCTTCTGCAGTAGGAGCACTTGTTGGATCGACATGTTCAGTAATAATTGATTTTTGGGCATAATCTCCTATGGATCCAAGATGTAGTTTCATCAAACTTTGCCATGCAACAAAGTTGTCTTTGTTGAGCTTGGGAACTTCTCTCTTAGGCATTTTGATCTTTTCTGCTTCTAGTCCTTTTAAACTGGATCAGCAGTCCGCTCTGATACCAATTGTTAGAATCTTTTAGAATAACTGAGAGGGGGGGGTGAATCAGTTATTCAAGGTCCCAAATGCCCTAATAAAACCTTCTTTTTTTTTTCTTCTTTTTTTCACCAAATGTAGTGAACTCATAAACCTTTTAACCATCCAAGCTTAAATCAATCATATTAGCAAGTTACAGTAAATCAACATGCAAAGATAAAACATGCAAGATCAACACATGACACAATGATTTATGTGGAAACCCAATTTGGGAAAAACCACCAGTAACATGCTACTTGATTCTCACTCTTCTGAAGTGATGCCCTATTAAAGGCCTGCCCTGTTAAAGGCTTACAACACACTATTAAATGTGACCTTGTTAGAGGATTTCACCAAACTGTTAGGAATGGGCCTAGTTAAAGGACTTTAGAACATTCACTGGGAATGTCACCCTGTTAAAGGATTTATCTTATGGCTATCAAACCAACCTAAGTCCATAGGATTTAAACTAATTATTACAATTGCTAGAAAGTAACAACAATGAACTTTTGATCTGATATAACTTACAACATACTTTGCAGATTTCAGATCACACTTTCAGTTTAGTCCTTATGCTTGGCTTTTATCTCTTCAGCTCTGACTGCTTGTCATCTATTCAAGCTTCGTCTCCTTGAGTCTTCTAACTCACTGTACTAATGCATCCATATCAGGGGTCTTCTTACTAAAACAGAGTAACTATGCTCTCTTTCCTCTTCTCCACCTTCTTCAGCACTTTACACTTTCATGCTTGACTACCCCTCTCTCATTCATTTTTTTTTCATTAACTAATGACTCCTTATATAGAGATTTGATATGCCTTTGCCGCTCAATTCTCCCTCTTCACTTTTAGGGTTTCAATATGGATTAGGTAAAATACAATGTATCTACCCCATATCTTGTTCTCTTCTAGAAACTTCGCCAGCTATATCTTCAAAAATGTTTTACATGGTGTTCTGTGTCACTAGCTCATCATTCTTATCTTCTATTTAATTTACAAACTTCTAAGTAATAACCTTGTCGACTTAGTTCTGGCGAATCTTCGATCTTCAAAATAATGCAGCAACTTGACATTATTTGTTTTACTGATGCTCGACATCTCAGTGTTACTCGGCATCTACACAAAACTGTGTTACTCGGCACTTACAGAAAATTGTGTTACTCGGCACCTATAGAAAACTGTGTTACTCACCACCTACTCTTTACTCGACACTTGAAGATCACTCGGCTTATATGATATACTTGACACCTGAAGATCACTCGGCTTATATGATATACTCGGAACCTTCTCTTAGTTGAGCTTTGTAAAATAATTAGCTAACACCTAACCTCTTTAATATGTTTTAGTGTGCCCTTTTTTCCGTATCTTATAGTATGTTATCAAATTCACTTTTTCATCAATGGCTTAGCTGATCCTAGTACTTCATTACAACATCATAACTTCAACCTTTCTCTAGGTGTTCTAGTTACATCTTATTGATTGCCACCACCTTGTCAACCAACTAATTGATAGTATTTGGATCACTAAAGCAATTGTCATTCGTGCAAGTAGCAAGTTTGACATCAATGACAAAAAAATGATTGAGAACATTATTTATCATTCCAACAACTCTTATTATCAATTCAATCATTTCTAACAGTATTTAAAGGCCATCTCCATTTCCTTTTGGAAAGTGGCACCTGCATTTTTTAGCTCAAATGGCATCTTACTATAATTATAGATGCCCCACTTTGTGGTAAATGTAGTCTTATATCTATCGGCTTCTTTGACCAACACTTGATTGTAGCCTGAAAATCCATCTAGGAATGAGAATATTTCTGAACCACTAACCTTGGATAGGATTGTTTCCATGGAAGGAAGGCAATGATGATCCTTATGGGGAGCTTGGTGAAGGTCCCTAAAGTCTACACATAATATGATTTCTCCACTCCTCTTCCTAATAGGGATAAGGTTTTCTACCCATGACAAGTGCTTAGTAGGAAAGATAATATTAGCTTCAATCAACTTAGATAACTCCTATCTCATTAATGGTTCAATTTTAGGATTCACTGGCCTTTTATTTTGTCTTACCACTTTGGCATCTTCCTTTAGGTCTATGGCATGCTAAAATAGGCTTGGGTCAAAACCCTTTAGGTCATCATATGTCTATGCAAACACATCACTAAATTCTTGGCATAGATGAACAAAATTTTCTTGTTCAACTTCAGTACATACATTTCCCATGTTTAGGGTCCTTCTATCAGTAACCATGACTAGTATATGATCATCCTTAATTGTAGTAATATTTATGCCTCTATCTCTTGCTCGATCATTAGGAGTGAAAGCACTTTCTAAGGTAATTAGACCCTTAGGAAACTTTTTGGAACTAAGATTAATGATCTAATTCCCATACTGATCATGTAATCTTGACTAATTTCTATCTAAGAACTCTACTTCATTCTACAAGAAACTCACAATTTGTGCATTAAATTTAAACACTTGCTAATTGACAGTATTATCAAGGATAGCAGACCTAACCACCGCTCTAATTTGATGCTTCTTCTCATCTTCAAGGCTCCTTGACACAATATAGGATGCACCCACTACTACAAGTCTATCAACATGTCTATTCTCTTTCCTAGGGATGATTTTAATATTAAACACATTGACACCTTCAAGAAAATCCCATACTCTATGTTTATAAGACTTGATCAAACCATTCTTGGTGACATTTTGATTTCTCACTTGATGGGCAATCGACTCACTATCTACATATACACTTAAGGCTTCAATTCCTCTTTTTTGAGCAAGTAGAAGGCCTTGAATCAATGCCTCATACTCTACTATGTTATTAGTATAATTAAATTGAAGCCTAAATGAGAAGTAGTACCTTTGCAGTGAAAGAAAAGCCAACATCACACCACCCCCTGATCCATTTTTATTTCTTGATCCATCAAAGTACATACTCCATATTCCACTTGTATTATCCTTAGTCTTCATAAGGTTAGGGACAAGAGAATCCTTTTCAAGTATGCAATAAGTACCAAGGCCTGTCACCAAGGTTTCTGATATAGGATCAAACTGATATGCACTATCCCTTTCATCTAAGAGAAAATAAGGTATCCCTATCAAAGAAGTGGCAAGCTCTTACACTATATCATTTTCATCTATCTCTGGGGTAGTATAATTCATATTGATGAGATTAGGAGTGTAGGGCTCAATATGACTAAGGGCTAAAGGCTTTTCTCTGATTGAAGCTTTAGTTCCATATATTGTTCCAAAAAACATGTATGACCAATCAAAGGAAATATAGCCACCTATTTGGATAGTGAAATCTCTTGAGAGATAGATGGCAAAGTGTGGCTTTACTTTAGAAACTGATATATCTTGAACTATAGTACAACCAGGGCATGCATGTAGGGCCATTTCAATATTCCTAATGATTCTTATAGTCTTGATAGTAATAGCATCCAATTGTAATACATCCCTAACAATGGGCTCATATTTCATTCTATGACATCAACAAAAAGCTTAGGCATCACTGAACTACTAGCCCCTAAACCAATCATGCAATTATAGACTAGCTTATCCCTTATAATTAGAGAAACATAAAATGGAGGGGGTCTAATTTTTTTACTTATTTCTACCTCTTTTGATGGTTTTATAAGACTTGTGGTACTCTCCATGCTAGTTGTTAGATACTTTGGTTCAATGCTCTCCAATTCTTTTTGCAATAGGCACTTTTGCATAGGTATAGTAGAAACAATATCCCACATGGAAATGTTCACACTTGTCTTCTTCATTTGATCTACCACACTGAATGATGCATTAGGTTCTTTGGAAGAAACCTTGGGAGCTGCATGTGTAGGAGGTTGAAATGGAATAACCTAAGGACCATTCACATCCTTTCTACTATTATTTTTCCTTTGCCACTAAGGAGAATTTGATTGATCATCTACTGCTTGTACACAAGGTATTGCATTTGATGTTGAGGCCTGATTAGGAGGACAAAAGGGAGCATCATCAATGTATCTTCTCTTACTCCTAGTTTTGTGAGCAATGGGATCTTGATTCACATGACAATGTTCTTCTACTTGATGATCCATGAAGGAATAATCACCTTCTTGTTGCAAATACAAGCCATCATTGGGTTGGCTTACCTTGTATGATTGCCCTATTGTGGGTTCTTGAGTGGTCAAAGCTAAATAGGATTCATCCTTTTGATACATACAATAGGCATAGGAGTAATTGTAGGAGGGACAAAAATCCTAATCTTGAGCCATATGTTTTGAGGGACTAAAGCTCTAGTTTGATTTGCATTTGAAGTAGAAGCATGACCATTCTACCTATTTTAATCAAAAGAAGTATTCCCTTGATTCTAATTTTGAGCCCTATCATTCAAAAGAGTCTAATATTATAGTAAAGAATCCTTATTACCTTGATCTTATTACCTCTCCAAAGTCATCGCTTTGTTTCTCACCTTCTAAATCACATAGAAGCTATCCTCTAATTTATTATCTTGAATTTGAAACTTTTTTCCAATATCTTGCATTAGGGCCTTCAACTCTTCTTGCTCACTAGATGATGTGGAAGATGTGGGAATAGGGGCTACTATTGGTTGTTTATTTGGCATATCAAGGAAGAAGGTCATAGGAGGCCTCGGAGCTTGCTTACCTCCTTGTATCAAAATGTTCTTTACCCTTATTTCTATCTCATAAGCATCAGGTATTGTATCTCCTCCCATGGTTTGCATTGTAGTGGCAATATCATTGTTTAGGGCTCTTAGATAATGCAAGAAGGAATTACCGGGGTTAGGTTTCACTAGGGTTGGCATTATATCCCATGTTTTTTGGAATCTATAGTTAAAGTCAGTCATGTATTCATGGGGTGCCCTCTTTACAATAGTTAATTGCTCTAGGAGTGAAAGTCAATTTTATCTTCAAAATGTTTGCATAGGATTGCTCCTAACCCATCCCAATCTATCATAGAGTTATAAGGAAACCCTCTGTACAATTGGAGTGCTTTTCCTTTCAAGGATGAGGCTAGAATCCTAAATACTACATCATCTTTAGTTATTCCATGGATATTGCAGACATTAGATATTTCTTTAACATGTTCTTTAGGAGAGGCAGAAGTTTCACTAGTAAAGTTAGGTACACTTTTAAGGGATGATATTGGTATATCGTGTCTTTGGGCTAGCAAAACAAGACTTCCACTGTTGAAGGTGGAAAATGCATGTGCTCTATCCATATAAATAAGTGGTCTATTGATAAGAGCATAGGGTATTCTAGGTTGAGTCCTATCAATAGGAGGAGTGGAAAGAGACCTTAAGGGTGAATTATTTATTGCAGCACTCCTAACTAGTGATAAGAACAAAAAAAATTCTCTTCCTTCTAGAGTTTGAAAATTAAAGCTTAGTATATTGGAAATTACCTCTAGAAGATACCCTTCTATGATCTTTTGGCATGAAATGGAAATTTTGGTTTGAAACTAGATGTATTGTTGTGGTAGAGTCACCAAGTACTTGAAACTAGATGTATTATAATTTAGAACATTATAATATTAAATTAAATAAATATTATAATGTTCTAAATTATCCTTAAAATTTTATCTCCAAATTTAATTCTTTTTCTTTAATTAATTTCTCAATTAATTAAATATAATCAAATATTAAAATATCATAATAATCTTCTATTAAATTAAATCATTAATTAATTGTTTTAATTAATTTCTTTTATATTTAAACTCATGCTTAGATCATGCGATCTAGAAACCTTTAATAATTTAATATCTTTTCCACTTTTAATTTATTTAAGAAACTTTAATTGATAAAATATTTATTAATTCAATTAATAATAATATTTAGCATTTATTTAAAAATGAACTCTAAATATATATTATTATTAAATTAAATAAATATTATCACATTCTAAAATTATACTTAAAATTTTTATTTCCAAATTTAATTCTTTTTATTTAATTAATTTCTCAATTAATTAAATATAATTAAATATTAAAATATAATAATAATTTTCTATTAAATTAAATCATTAATTAATCCTTTTAATTAAACTTAATTAATAGAAAATACATCAAGGACTCATAAAGCAACATACGAAAACCCATCATAGAAAAATACATACTAAATCAAACAAAAGGGTTATAATCACGAAATAACATCATTTGATGCATTCGGAGGGTACTTAACTCAGATACTTGCCCTAATTATCAATTAGGACAATTGGTTAAAGGGTTTAGGAATTGGACTTAAGATTTTATCTCCCCTCTCTTACTATTGAGATAATGCGATAGGGTACGCTCATCCTGGCAATTCAAGGAAGTCGATACCCGGTACCTACAACCTGCATAAAATCCACGCATGTACAGACACAATATTCTAAGCTAAACAGGCAATGGCAGGAAGTGGTGCATCGTGTAGATCCTGACTAGCAGGTGACTACGACTCCCTTCCTTAACCACATCAGAAACACCATACATAAAGAAAACAAACACGCACACCATACACATGCAGTATGGGGTAAGTATCCATAAGAAAGCACATGTGATAATAAACCATATAACTAATCATCATTGATAATTGAAAACATTGAATAATCATCATACATGCATGAAATATAGAGTACCAAGTCATCTCATCATATAATAAATTGAGTGTAAAACACATCTGATAATCTGAAAGTAATGCTACTAAACATCAAGTATAAAACTGGCCTAAAAGAGTTTGGCAATTAAAACAAAATGTGAACTAGGGGTAGGCACTACATCCACCCCCCCTAGACTTAAGCTTACTCCTGGAAGCGTACATGAATGATAAAACTAAGGGTCTCACTGTGTGGGTCCAATGGGAACCTTTCCCCTGCAGGAGGATATGTCTCCACTGAGAACACTCTTTGGGATCTATCCATATCACCAACCGTAGGTTCTGAAGCTGCGGGTCTCTGATCCAAGGGTTGAGGTTTCCTTTGAGGACAATGAGACACCTTCTGTCCACGTTGTCTACATATGAAACACTCTCCCTCGAAGCTCCTTTGAACTTTAGGTGCACTAGACTGCAAGAAACTACCCCCACTAGGATAAGACCGAACACTCTGAGACTGTCGATCATACTGGTTGGGCTTGTTGTGATGAACCTTGTGATAGTTCCTAGCATTAGAACCATCACCACCACACTGTGCTAGAGGATAAGTACCTTCCTGCCATTGGTTACCCCCAAAAGGAGGTTTCCTATTGCCACCTACACCTTGATTACCCAGATATGGCTGGTAACGCTGGTGGCACTTATTACGCCATGCATTACGAGCTTGACAAGAGTTCATGCTCTTAGGTCTATGCTCATTTCCTGCCCGAGGTGCTCTATCATGGTCATGAATAGGAGGTAGGCGATCAATGATGGTCTGCAACATTTGCCTCAGATCATCCTCCTCAGAGACAACTTGTTGCTCTCTACAGTACTCTTCCTAATGCTCACTGACATGCTCTTCCCTATTCCCATCTTGGATAGGTTCTTCATGGATAGACTCATGGACACTGATAGCTCTGTCTCGTCCATGGCCTTCACCATGGTCTGGGCTATGGCTTATAATAGAAGATCTCGCCCCAGATATCATCCTACAATAATATCCAGATACAAGATGGTATCATAAGCATACATATATAACTTTAAATCACTTAGAGCAATATAATTCTGGTTTAATAATAAACCGAAAACCATATTGATCCAACATGCATCCTTCCTAACAAATATTGAAATCGATCACCTAAACCCTCTAAACAAAATCAACATAATACTCCCAAGGATAAACAAAAGCACACTACTTTAAAACATAGACAAAAAATACATGTTTTACAAACAAGCTAGTTTCAATTTCCATTTTTGCCTATAAATTTGGTTTAAGTATAATTTCAGTTTGAAGTCTAAGTGTTGAAGTGTGAAAAATATGCAACTAACAATTTAAGTTATGTTTTAGTTCAACTAGTTCCAAGTTTCAGTTTGAAAGAGATACACATAATAGTTTAAAGTTTTCATTTTTGTTCAACTAGTTAACACTAGTGGCATTCCAATATACCCAGAGCTCCCAATGTAGAAACTGGGCTCTGATACCAGATGTAACGCCCCGCCAAGGGATCCAAAAGAATTAACCTAGAGTTTCACTAAGTTTGCTAAATTTTTTTTTTTTTAAAAGTAAGAATGTATAACATACACATCAAACACATAGTAGTGGAAGCAATAACATGTAATCATCAACAAACATACATCACAAGTTACATTCCTTAAGGATCCCAAGACGTTGAGTCACATTTAAATTTAATTAATTCTAAGTCTAAAAACTACCACATACATATGAAAGAATAATCAGAAAGTCCAATGTCCATAATATACATTTTCTCTGAATGCCTCTTGGCAAATTAATTCGGAATGCTCAATCATCCACTGTACATGTCACAAGGTATGAAAGGCTTAAAAGAATATACATATGTAAAGATAAAGATACATCATCCTCAAATCCATGATACAAAGTACAGTAGAATAAATGAAACTAATAACATACCTGATACATCCATACATCCATAATGATAAAACATCTATCATAAAATCTAACCATCCATCCTAATAATCCAAGAACATAGTGAAGGTAAATGCCAATCACGACAACTCCAGCCACAGTGACCACAGAACGGATCTCAATGGTAAGAGTAAAAGCACTACCACTCGATCGCGTGGAACCTAAATGGTCCACTCCCACCACGCTGAGGAGATAGTTTCAAGTCCCAAACAAGGTATCAAACACAAAACACAAGTACTCTCTAAGTTTGGGAAATCCTAAAAGTATACTAACTCAAAGGTTCCAACATAGAACGACATCTAGACCCCGAGGCACCACAAATACACGTAGGAAACCTGCTATGCAAGCAGGAAAGTGTCATCGCAAAAGTCACGTAGAAGTTACCCGAGCAATCCCTTAGGAATCCCGGGTCCCTAGTGATCCCTGCGGCCACTAGTATCCTCTCGTACTAACAAAGCATACTGCGGAATGCAAGGTCGTAACCAAGCGTTCTCTCTACCCCATCCTAGCCTGTACTAGCACTCAAGGCATGGGAGAGAACATACAATTATCTTATTAGGTTCATTTAAGTCAATATTTAGGTGAGATGATTTCACTTGTTAAAACAACTTACAATGGGTTACTCCAGGCAGCCTCTTAGGG
Source organism: Cupressus sempervirens (assembly GCA_028749045.1). NCBI lineage: Eukaryota > Viridiplantae > Streptophyta > Pinopsida > Cupressales > Cupressaceae > Cupressus > Cupressus sempervirens. Next base: position 73,646,655 of record CM053787.1, read on the forward strand.
CCCCGATCCCTATTGCAAGCCACTTCCCGACACTACACACAGATAACCTACCCTAGGCTCATGAAATCACAAATCAAAGAATCATAATAAAATCACCTCAGTCCTAGACAAGAAATTGAAAAAATCATAAAAGATAAGCCACAAAATTACATCAGTTCTTCATGAGCAACAGGTAAGCATCAAATAATAATCATATGATCACAACAGTTCTCTATCAGCAACTGAAGGCATCAATGATAATTCACAATACTGATCAAAGACTCCAAAATGGTCAAGTCAACACATGACATCATCAAGAACCTAACAAACACTTCAGTCCTCTCAAGTGACCGAAAGCAATCCAAGTGTAACTGACCGAGACTCAAAAATGGTTATCAAATATAACTGATCGATGACTCAAAAATGGTTATCCAATATAACTGATCGATGACTCAAAAATGGTTAAGTCAGGTATCTTATATACATACACTTCAGCTTCACACTAGGAAACTAGAAAGCAATAACAAACAATAATCACAAACATGTCATAGAGCATATCAACACATCACCAGGGTTGGGTTTAAAAGATCGAGATCAAAACAACATAACATCACATTCACATAATCCCCGAGCCTCTGGTAACAACCTAGGACTGGTCAACACTAGGACAAAACCTAAACACCCCATAATACAGATAACACATAGAAATATAGAATAGTCTCACAATTTGATTTAATCTTAATAATATAATGTTAATTCAAATGTACGGGTTTCTATTCTCGTTTCCAATGTATAATCTAGGTACTTATGATTTACAATATATCCCTTAACCTATTCTTATATTTAATTAGGATCAAGCTAAAACCCTAATTTGGTTTTAAAACAATTTTCTAAAATGATCTAAAGACAAGATACTTATCAAAATAATAAGTAATTTATAAATTTACAATTTTCATTTAACTATATTCATCAATGGTTAATTTTAATTAAACTAATGTTTAATTAAATTAACTAATGATAATCAACTAAGTTCTTATATTACCAACTCTAGAATTATCAATTATTAATAATAATATATTTACTAATAATTTTATTAAATAAATTAAACTTATTTTAAATACATTATTATTTAAATTAATTAAACAATATTAAAACTTTGCTAATAATTATAATTTAAATAATAATTAAGAATTATTAAAATATCATTAAAAATAATAATTAAAATCAAATTAAAAAAAAAAAAACTTTATATAATACTATAGGCCATCGGCCTTTCAAACAGGCCAACACGGCAGGCCTGCTGACGCAGTCCCTGCGCCAGCAGACTGCCGGCGGCAGTAAAAAAAAGGTGGGTGGGGTGCGTGGAATAGCCCCCACCCAAAAATAATTTTTTTTTTTTAATATTATTTTCTTTTAAAAAAAAAAAATATTTTTCTTGTAATGAATATTTTTACAAAACATTTTATTAAATGAGTTTTTTATAAATTCAAGAAAAATATTAATAAAACAAATTCTTGTCTTAAATAAATTTTTTATTTTATTTTTTTATTTTAATTTTTTATATAAACATATTTTCTTTTGTGAAAACCTAGCAAATCTCTGATAGGAAGAAAACAATCAACCAATCGAATTTACTATCTAAATTCGATTTATCATCCGAATTTCATCTTAAAATTTTCATTTCCAAAGATTCAAACTCCTTCCAAATTTAAATTTCGCAATTCTATTTAATTCAACCCAAAACCCGATTTAATTTTGTTGAAGGATGTTCCTAAACAGTTTTTCAATCTAGATTACAAATGAAATCGAATAGCAAAAGATCTAGAACGAAGAAATGATACATTCAAGAAGACAAGATTCTTACAATCACGAAGTAGATAGAACATATTAAATTTCTTAAATCATTTAGGGGTCAAAATACCAGAACCTACCTGAACCTGATGCTAATACGCAATCCCCAAAATCTGTAAGAGAACTCGCTCCTCTTCAATAACTTTCTTTTGAAAATCTTTCCTAGAATTCTCCTTCTGAAATTTGCTTCCAAAAACTCTCTCCAAAATTCTTGTCTCCAAAATTCATGGTCCAAATTCATGTTTTCCAAAAATTCACGGTCCCCCAAAGTTGTGATAAGGAGTCTTCTCCTCAAATCGGGGCACTAATTGTGCGTTCACCTGAGATGACTCTTTGCTCAACTGAGTTAACTCCAAAATTAACTTTTATTAATCTTTTATTTTATTTTGCATTCATCTTTTCATGCACATTAAGTTGAATTATTAAACAACTTTATTTAATATTCCACTTGACTTCTATTTTTAATCTTTATTACTTTTAATCCCATACGCACTTTATGAAATTAAAATAACATTATAATTTCCTCTTATTTTATCTTTTTAATTAATTTCTTTATTTTCAACACATGCTCACATCAAGCAATCTTACAACTTTTAATAATTAATATATTTTCACTTTTTAATTTATTTTAGAAACTTAATTGATAAAATATTTAATTAACTTAAATAACAATAATATTTAGCATTTATTTAAAAATGAACTCTAAATATATTATTATTAAATTAAATAAATATTATAATGTTCTAAATTATCCTTAAACTTTTATCTCCAAATTTAATTCTTTTTATTTAATTAATTTCTCAATTAATTAAATATAATCAAATATTAAAATATCATAATAATCTTCTATTAAATTAAATCATTAATTAATCGTTTTAATTAATTTCTTTTATATTTAAACTCATGCTTAGATCATGCGATCTAGAAACCTTTAATAATTTAATATCTTTTCCACTTTTAATTTATTTAAGAAACTTTAATTGATAAAATATTTATTAATTCAATTAATAATAATATTTAGCATTTATTTAAAAATGAACTCTAAATATATATTAGTATTAAATTAAATAAATATTATCACATTCTAAAATTATACTTAAAATTTTTATTTCCAAATTTAATTCTTTTTATTTAATTAATTTCTCAATTAATTAAATATAATTAAATATTAAAATATCATAATAATTTTCTATTAAATTAAATTATTAATTAATCCTTTTAATTAAACTTAATTAATAGAAAATACATCAAGGACTCATAAAGCAACATACAAAAACCCATCATAGAAAAATACATACTAAATCAAACAAAAGGGTTATAATCACGAAATAACATCATTTGATGCATTCGGAGGGTACTTAACTCAGATACTTGCCCTATTTATCAATTAGGACAATTGGTTAAAGGGTTTAGGAATTGGACTTAAGAGTTTATCTCCCCTCTCTTACCATTGAGATAATGTGATAGGGTACACTCATCCTGGCAATTCAGGGAAGTCGATACCCAGTACCTGCAACCTACATAAAATCCATGCATGTACAGACACAATATTCTAAGCTAAACAGACAATGGCAAGAACTGGTGCATCATGTAGATCCTGACTAGCAGGTGACTATGACTCCCTTCCTTAACCACATCAGAAACACCATAAATAAAGAAAACAAACACGCACACCATACACATGCAGTATGGGGTAAGTATCCATAAGAAAGCACATGTGATAATAAACCATATAACTAATCATCATTGATAATTGAAAACATTGAATAATCATCATACATGCATGAAATATAGAGTACCAAGTCATCTCATCATATAATAAATTGAGTGTAAAACACATCTGATAATCTGAAAGTAATGCTACTAAATATCAAGTATAAAATTGGCCTAAAAGAGTTTGGCAATTAAAACAAAATGTGAACTAGGGGTAGGCACTACAGTTCAAAGGCAAAGAGAATTTACAATGTGCATGCCAAAGCAATGCCAAAGAAAATAGAGAAGATTCAACCCTAACAAGGGTTTGGAAATGTGCCTTTATAGTTCAAGCATAACCTCTAGATTGCTTTACAGCTTCATCAATACATTTAAGACTATCAAAGGGTGACTGGATGCAATTTGTATGATAGATTTGATCTAGTAGACCTTCAAAGGCATGAAAATCATCAATCCCTGACTCAAAAAAACCCTAAAGGTGACATGAAATGCAACCATTAATGCTAAAACTCTCTAAATGGACAAATAGTGAGCAAGCAATATGTCTTTCATGTCTTTTTAGCATGACATTCAATTGGGAGTGTTAGGATTAAACCTCAAACATAAATAAAAATTACATGTAACTATAAATAATATGAAAAACTAATGGATCACACAGAAAAGAACACAAGACACCAAGATTTAATGTGGTTCACCCAATCCTTGGGCTACATCCACCAAATAGCAAATCCAATATTATTACAATCCAGTGATTACAACCTGATTACAATCTATAATCCCTTACAACTCAATACCACTGTAAGAACCAATTTTTGCATCACACCTTATGAAACAATCCCTAACCCTAAGGCCTTTTATACAAGTTTTTTTTTTGCTTTAGGGTTAAAATTAGTTACAACATGTTGGCCATAAATAGGTGAATATAAATAATAGCCAATTGGTGAATATTAGCCATTGGCGAATAGTAGCCCACCATTGGAAAATAGTAGCTCAAAATAATTTATGAAGTATGTACAGTACTTCCTTGATTAGTCACCACAAACTAACAATCTACCATTTGAGGATTGATCAGACTCCACACTAGGCAATGATCTCTCACTTGGAGATTGATCCTGTAGCAAGACCACTACCACATGAGGCTCCCACTACATCAAACCACCCTGGATGTTGTTGTTCTTTTATTCTTGTTTAGTCTAGAAGACCAACCAAAGCTAAAGAGAAATTCAACTTCTCCCTTGTCACTACCTTTGTAAACATATCTGTTGTATTGTCATCTATATGTATCTTATCTAGCTTTAATCGTCCATCATCCAAAATTGATCAAATGAAATGGTACCACCACTGTATATATTTTGTCTTTGAATGAAGAGAAAAATTCTTCACAAGATGAATGGCACTCTGACTATCTATAAATAAGTAAATATCCCTCTAAGGGTGTCTCAACTCTTCGAAGAAGGACTGAAGTCATATCATCTCCTTGGTTGCTTCTATGGTAGCAACATACTCTACATCTGTAGTGGATAAAGCATTAACCTTCTATAACCTAGAAATCTAGCTCATTGTTGCCCCACCAACACTGAATACATAACCTATAGTACCCCACCTAGTATCAATATCCCCTACCAAATCTAAGTCAACATAGTCCTGTAAGTCAGTAGTAGAGCCCCCAAAATGTAAACACTTACTAGATGTTCTTTTCAAATATCTAAGAATCCATTTAACTGCATTCCAATGCTCAATTCTTGGATGACTCATATACCTACTAACAACTCCCACTACATGTGCAATATCTAGCCTTGTACATACCATAGCATACATCAAGCTTGCTACAGCTGAAGCATAGGATACATTGGACATCTTATCCTCCTCTTCTTGTGTCTTGAGATGCATCTCCTTAGTTAACTTCAAATGACTAGGTAAAGGTGTGTTGACAACTTTAGCATTCTCCATAGAGAAACATTGCAACACCTTCTCAACATAATCAGCCTGAGATAGCATTAATTTCATGTTCTTTCTATCTCTACAAATCTTCATACCAAGGATTTATTTTTCTTCCCCCAAATCTTTCATAGCAAATGCATGTTCTAACTAGTGTTTCAGCCCCTTAATATGATCCATATTAGACCTAGCTACAAGCATATCATCAACATATAAATATGAAATAATGTAGCTATCATCATCCAACCTCTTAAGTAAATACAATGATCTGAATGACACCTATTATATCCATGCTCATGCATAAATCTATTAAATTTCAGATACCATTATTGAGGTGCTTGCTTCAAGCCATATAAACTTTTCTTCAATCTTCACACTAAGTTCTCCTTACCTTTGATCTCAAATCCCTATGGTTATGCCATATATCTCTCTCCATCCAAATCACCATGAAGGAAGCTTGTTCTAACATCAAGCTACTTGAAATGCAAATCTTCAGTAGCCACAATACTTAAACCAATACGAATAGAAGTCATTTTAACAACAGGAGAGAATATCTCATCAAAATCAATGCCCTTTTTCTATGCAAATCCTTTTACCATTAACCTGGCTTTAAATCTTTTCTTACCTCCATCCTCTTCTTTCAACTCGTAAACCCATTTATTCTATAAAGCCCTTTTATGTGTAGGCAACTTCCATAAATCTCATGTCTTGTTTTTTTAGCAAAAAGTCCATTTCATCTTTCATTATAGACTTCCACTGAATCTTAGTATCCACCTATACAACTTCATCATAACATTCAGGTTCACCAACATCAGTTATTAAAATAGAATACAAAGAGGGAGAAAATATTTTTGGAGGTCTAATTAGCCTTGTTGACTATCTAACATTCAGTAGTGTGTGTGGTACTTGTTTTTGTAGTTGTTGCACATCATGAGGAATGGTTGGAATGTCATCTTTTGGAGTATCATCCAGCACTACATAGTCATCTTCTTTCTTCTCATGCTGCTGCAATAGACCTTTGTACAACACTTTCTCATTGAATATGACATCCCTACTTCTTACAATTTTACGATTTTCAAAATCCCAAAGCTTATAAAAAAATTCATTAATGTCATATCCAACAAATACACATTTCTTTGACTTAGCTTCCATCTTGGTTCTATTTTTAGAATCTATATGAGAAAATGCTTCACAACTGAAGGTTTTGAGAAAAGAATAACTCACCTTCTTACCAATCCATGCTTCCTCTAGAATACCACAACCCAAAGGAGTACAAGGACCTCTATTAATCAAATATACATCAGTATTGATAGTCTCCACCCACGTGTAAGGGAAATCGAACATGCAACCTCATGCTCCTTGCATGCTCCATGATAGTCATGTTCATGCATTCAACCACTCCATTTTAATGTGGAGTCCTTAGAATAGTTTTTTAACTACGAATACCATTAGTGGAGAAATAATCTTCAAATTCATGACTACAATACTCACCACCATTATTAGATTTGAGAAATTTTAATTTCTTACCAGTCTCATTTTCAACCAAGCATTTCCATTTCTTAAAAGTTTGAAACACATCAAATTTATGTCTAAGTCAATGAACCCATGCTTTTCTAGTTGCATCATCAATAAATGTAACATTATAATGAGAGACACCAAGGGAAGATACCTAAGCCAGTCCGCATACATCTGTATGCACAAGTTCTAATTTCTCCCTTTTATTTTCCTTCCCATTCTTCATGAAACTCACTCTCTTTTGTTTTCCATACACACAACTTTCACATAAATCCATATTAACACATTTTGGACCTGGTAAAACTTTCTTTGAATGAATTACTTTCATACCTTTCTCACTCATGTGCCCAAGTATGTTGTGCCATAGTGTTGTATCAGAATCTACAGTAGCTATTTGTTCTCCTAGCTCAACTGCAGCAACTGTTCCTTAATATTCATGTTTCTCTAAAACAATCAAAGTAGAAGGAACAATATGACCTGTACAAAGATATAAGGTGCCTACTTTCACACCTTTTTCTACTACAAGGGAAACTTTTGAAACCTTCTAATTTTTATCATTAAAAGTAACTACGCAACCCTATTCATCGAGTTGCCCTACTAAAATTAAAATCCTACTCAGCCTTGTAACATGTCTTACCTCATGTAGTAGTGAATGATTCCCATTCTGCAACTTAATCTTAACTTTTCATTTTCAAACAATCTTACAAGGTTCATTATACCCCAAATAAACAAGTGCAAAATCCACTTGGACATAATCAATGAAATAACCTCTATAAGGTGTAGCATGAAATAAAACACCAAAATCTAAAATCTATGAGTCATCAACACTTTCTAAAGACAGAAACAAAGCATCCTCTTCAGATTTTTTACTTACTATATTTGCCTTGTTGTCTCCATCTTTATTTTCCCCTTCATTTTTGTTTTGAGTCCAACAATCTTTCTTCTTATGCCTTGGTTTCCCACAGTACCAGTAGTCATTTGGTCCTTTCTATTGAGACCTCTTGCCTATTGACTTTCCTCTTGATTTCCCACAATTTCTAAAATTACTTCCTCTCTCAGTCATTTTGCCTTGACTTTTTGCATTCAAAACACTTCCAGATATAGATCTACCTAAGGATTTCCTATGGCTTTCCTCACTCAAAATAACACTAATCACATCATCATATTTTAGAGTATTAGATCTAGAAATGGAATTACTCATAGCCATTACCAAGTCATTCCAACTTTCAAGAAAAGAACACAAAATCAAGAGAGCCCTAATTTCTTCATCAAAATTAATACCCACAAAAGATAACTGAATAGTAATAGTATTAAACTCATTTAAATGATCTACAATAGATCCACCTTCTTTCATCTTCATATTAAATAAACGCTTCATGAGAAATACCTTATTTGAAGTGGAGGGCTTTTCATACAATTTCACTAGGGTTTCCATCAACGCTTCTATTGTCTTCACTTTTGTTATATTAAATGCCACCGATGGTGCCAGGCATAATCAAATGCTTCCAAGTGTCTTTTTGTCTAAAAGATCCTAGTCTTAATTTATCATAGATCCCTGATTCTTGGTTTTTCCTTCCAACGGCTTCAATAAATCCTTCTCATGATAAAGATAGTCCTCCATTTGCTTCTTCCATAATTGAAAGTTTTTCCCATTAAACTTGTCAACCCTCAGCTTACCCTCATTTTCCATCGCTCCCACTCAATCATGAGACTCCCACACAACTGTGAGACTTTCCTGCAAAGGATAACTAAAAAAAAAACCTCGCTTTGATACCCCTTGTTAGGATTAAACTTCAAATAGAAATAACAATTACATGCAAATATAAAAAATATGAAAAACTAATAGATCAAATTGAAAAGAACACAAGATGCCAAGGTTTAATGTGGTTCACCCAATCCCTAGGCTACATCCACCAAACAACAAATCCAATATTATTACGATCCAGTGATTGCAACTTGATTATAATCCTTAATCCCTTACAACTCAATATCATTGCAAGAACCAATTTTTGCATCACACCTTATGAAACAATCCCTAACCCTAAGCTCTTTTATACAAGTATTTTTCCCACTTTAGGGTTAAAATTAGTTACAACATGTCAGTCATAAATTGGTGAATATAAACAATAGCTAATTGGAGAATATTAGCCATTGTTAAATAGTAGCCCACCATTGGAAAATAGTAGCCAAAGAATTTATGAAGTATGTACAGTACTTCCCTTATCAATCACAAAAAACTAACAGGGAGTGGTTGAGATCGATCATGGAGATCAGATCATGCAGGAAAAACTACTTTCTTCCATTTCAGCTTCAACAAATCATCAAGAATCAGAAGTCAACTTGGTCAAGCAACTAGAATGAGCCACGTGGACCAATAATAATTTTTCCTTTTGCTAGCTTGCAAAGTCTTCATGAGTTGACCACTCTATCCTTTTGACCTCACCACCTTTTAAACTTAAGTGTTGCTTGTCCCAAAAAATTGTAAACTTAATTGCAACTATTTACTCTCTAATTAGGCCCACTGAAACACATGTCCACCTGTCATTATGTTGCCATGGATAATGACCTTGCATCTTTGGCTAGTGACATAAGGATGATACTTGATCTTCATCAATCTGATGGTCCTAAAGATGTATTAACCTTATTAGTACTTCATCCAATTAGAACATTGCCCCATGCCAACTCATTTGACACCTTTCCACCTTGCCCGCAATCCACAATAGAAACAAGACCCACAAGTCCATGCATCACACTATCATTATCATACTAAGGAAAATGAACGTATATTTTTTCATAGTGAGATAGCGACAACTATTGATCATCCCAAATCTAACAGTGTACAAAAGCTTGTTAAGAAACTGGCCTACCTCTACAAAGCACAAATAAAACCTTGCTTGTTGTATTATATTTGACAAATCCACCAACTATGGAGAAAGAAAGGCCCACTTGGGATATGTGGCATGCTATCACTTTGTCGTTAAGACTTTGGGTCATGCAATTTCTGATAATGACAAAGTGACAGTTGTAGATCTTGGAAGATCAGATGGATGAAAAATGCATAATCACTTAGGGACTGAGGAAATCAATATAACCTAAGGTCTAAAATGTATTTTTGTGACATTGGGCCATTTTAAAATTTGAATAAATGTAACCATCGGGTTTGTTTGATAGAAAAATCTAATTTTGGTGGGAGAGAAAATATGACCAACATTAACCAATATAAAAAAGAACTCCAATGAGATTGTCTTTGAATATAATAAAAGATTTAATAAATTCCTAAATAGGATCCCCCAAGATATTAGGAATGTTGATTCTTTTCTCACAAACTTTTATTTAAGTGCCTTTGAAAGTAAGACACACAGTGAGATAAGGTCACATGGACCTAACATGTTACAAGAAGCCTTTAGAGTAGCTATGAAAATTGAAAATGATAGAAGAGCTACAGGTAGCATGTCGAAAATAGATTGGAGAAGATTATTAAAGAGGGAGATTGTTGAGAACAGATTGATACAAGTATGATCAATATGCTTCAATCATTGTTTTGTCACTGATGTCAAACCTGCTCTTTGTTGGTAAGACAACTACTTATATGATTTAAGTAATATCACTTATTTGATTGATGAAGAGGATTTGATCAAAAGATGTAACAATAGCACCTAGATGAAAGGTTGAGTTATAATTATGTAAATGAGTACAAGAATTAGTTAAGACTGTGATAACACGATGCATTGATAATCTACTTAATATTACAAAGGCTAGTTAAATTAAGTTTAAAAGAACAAGTAACACAAAGTTTTTCTTCCAAGCTTGACTCAATGGATAGTAGGTGCCAAGAAAAGTCAATGCAATCCAAGCCGAATATCAGTTGGAGCCAACTAAAAGTTTATTCTAGTGTATGTCGAGAAAAATAGTGGATGCCGAGTAAGTTTTAGTTGATGTTGAGCACCATTAAACTTTAGTTCATGCCAAGTGATTTTATAGAAGATGTCGAGCAACACAGTGTGTATCGAGCATCAAAAGCCAAATAATGTCGTGTGGCTACATTATTTGAAAGATCATGAATTCGATGGACCTAAGCCAAAAAGTTTATTTTCTTGGATTGTGTGAACTAGTGAAGATAAGATTGGTGAGTTGGTGGCATAGAATTTAAGGTAAACCATTTTTAGGCGAATTCAAAAAGGGTTCAAGGAAGAGTAGATTCATTGTATCCTACCCAATACGTCCTAACCCTGAATTGAAAGATGAAGAATGAAAAAAAATATATCTTAATTTCCTATTTATAGGAATGGTTGGTCAAAAGAAAAGGTTGTCATGTGCGAGAACCTAAGAAAGACAAGGAATCAAGGGTTTTTCTTCATCAAGTGACCTAAGGGAAGAATCTGCATTAGCATGTTTAGCAAGAAGGCTTAAGGGTACGAATGGTTGAATGGTGAACAAGCTATCTGAAATGTGTGAAGACCAAGCAGAATGGAGGATTGGAATAGAGATCTATAATCTACAAATGGATTTTAAGTTGTTATCAGATTAAGCCTTATTGTTACTCTCTAATAATTATATCAGTCTAGGGTAAATCCTTTGGATTAAAGTTGACCTAATAGTCATTTGTAAATCCTTTATTTAGGTGACATTCCAAGTGAATGGTCTAAAGTCTTCTAATAAGGCTCACTCCTAATAGGGTGATTGAAACCTTTAATAGGGTCACCTTTAACAGTGTGTATTGTAACCTTTAATAGGGTTGGCCTTTCACAAGGCATCACTTTAGAAGAGTTGAAAAGAGTAGCATGTAACTGGTGGTTTTTCCCAAATTGGGTTTCCACATAAATCATTGTGTCAAGTGTGTTGATGAATCTATTATGTTTCATATTTACATTTCTGCAAGTTGATTTAATAGTAACCTACAAGTTTAAAGTGATTTATAATCTTATGGATGCATGCATGAAGATAAATGTTTTATGGGCTCAGTAAGTTGGGAAAAAGTTTTATTTATACATCTAGACCTTTAGTAACTGATTCACCCCCCCCCCCCCCCCCCCCCTCCCCCCCCCCCCCCCCCCCCCCCCCCCCATTTTATTCTAAAAGTATTCCAACATAGGATCCTAGGTTATTTGATTGCAAGGCCCCTAAGAAAAATAAGGAGGAAGATAAGATAAACAAGATCTTAGGGATGATTAAGGATTTGCATGTGAAGGGTAAGAATGATGGAATGAAAAATAATATACCTTATAACAAGGAAAAAAGATATAAAATGCAGGATATGCCTTGCACCACATCATGGAAAGATGGTAAATTTATCAAGAACATTGATACTCATGTTCCTCTCAAGAGAGTTAATCATTATGTTGAGAATGGCCCATGGTGTAAAGCATGTAGAATTCCATATTCTCCATAACAATGCTTTGTTTCTAATATCTATTTTTATAGTGACCTTCATTCTAGATATGAACCACAAATAAATGTATTATCCACAAAAGCCATTGGGTTGAAGGCTCCTCAGAAGATAAATATATGTCTGATGTTAATACAAGAGGAATAAGAGACCTAGATCAAAAATTTCTATCATATGAAGAAGAACCAATCAAAAGAATTACAACAATTGAAGAAAGAAAAGCTCACAATTGTTGCAGTTGAAAAAGCTAGGAACAATTACATATTGAGATATAGGATAATTAATCTTTACACTAAAAGAGATTGTAAGCCTTCTCTACACATAGGGATTGCAACAGATAAGCCTCCACAAAACATCTCCACAAAAGGATCAAATATAGATCAGCAGGCACCGGGTAAGCAACAGGTGAGTAATTATTTCATTTCAAATTCTTTATCTCAGTAATAATAAAAATTGTTCCATTTTTAGAAATTATAAAAATTCTTGAATGTAGTAAAGAAGTTTTTAATATTATATCAAAGACTAATAAAGGTCATGAGAAGAACCATATTGATGGAATCACATATTTCATTTATCTAGGGACTAATGTCAATGAAATTGTTCCTCAAGTTGACTCCTTTTATTTGACTCTTCTTATAAATAATAAGTTAGTTAGGAATTGTATGATATATTCGGGAGCTTCTATGAATATTATGCCTCCTAAGGTTATGATTGAATTAGGATTGAAAGTAGACATACCTTATGGAAAGTGATACACAATGGATAATAGGTATGTCTCTATCACTAAGCTTGTTAAAAATGTTGACTTCAGGTTCCCCTCTTGTCCTGATGTCTCATATAAGACAAATATAATTGTGCTTTATGTCCCAACCTCCTATGGTATGTTACTCTCAAGACAATGGTCAAATCTAGCTGGAGGGCATATACAATTGGATTTATCTTATGCAACAATCCCTATAAATGGTGAACATATAAGAATTAATAAAGAACCTAGATTTGAATATATTATCAAATATTTTTACCCTAACATAAAGACTTTTTTTTGTTAAATGGATCTAGACAAATTTCAAATAAATGTTAGCAAACCTATCCAGAGTGTAAGGAATTCTACTATTCTTATGTACGAAGAAAGAGAAGGAACATGGAATCTCCATTTTGATGGAGCATGTAGTAAGGAAGGAAATGGTGCTAGAATAATTTTGACATCCCCTTTAAGTAAAACTTTTAGGTATGCATTCTTACTTAATTTTGAATGTACCAATAATGTTGTTGAATATGAAGCTTTAATTTTACGGATTGGCATTGCAAAACATTATAGAATCAGGTTGCTATTAGTATTTGGTGGTTTTGAACTAATTGTCTATCAAATAAGAAACAAATTTGTTACCAAATGTTCTAGACTAAAAATATATAGAATTATGTATGGTATTTGATTGAATGTTTTGATGCTTTTTGAATCGCATAGATAGATAGGAATGATAATTCTCTTGCTGATATGATGGCTGTAGACACCTAAAATTATCCAAAACCCATTTCCTAGCCAATTAAATAAATACTTATTGTTTATTTAATTCCCCTACCCTTAAATAAATTTTACATTTATTTAATTATGTTTGCCTTTCCTTGATTTAAATAAACTAATATTTATCTAAATCCTAGCCTTTCCTTGATTTAAATAAACTAAGGTTTATTTAAATCCTAACCCATTCCCATTAATTAAGTACTTTGTTTACTTAATTAATCCCTTTCCTAATCCCACTTGGAATTAAATACTAAATTTAATCCTATTTGAGCACATGGATCCTACCTTTAACCCTCACCTAACCTCACTACTCCTAACTAACCCACCTTTCTAAACCTACCCACTTCCTTGATCATGCTTCCTTTTCCTAATCACCTTGATAATTATCTTTTAATCCTAAATGTGTGCTCACACATGTGTGAGAGATGTTCACACTTTCCTCATCCCTCATGTCTTCCATGCCTCTTGTACACTTGTCCTCTTGCAGGAGAGTCGAGGTGTCTCACACATGTGTGAGAAGCCATGCCTTCTCACACCTCTTGCACACTTGTCCTCTTGCATGAGAGTCAAGGTGTCTCACACATGTGTGAGAAGTGATGCCTTCTCACAACTCTTGCACACTTGTCCTCTTGCATGAGAGTCAAGGTGTCTCACACATGTGTGAGAAGCCATGCCTTCTCACACCTCTTGCACACTTGTCCTCTTGCATGAGAGTCAAGTTGTCTCACACATGTGTGAGAAGCCATGCTTCTCACACCTCTTGATCATGTCACCATCAAAGGTTTCTCACACATGTGTGAGCATATTGCCCCCTTTGAATTGGTCAAAACTCTAATCTATGTGGATTCTACTTGGCCTCCACCTCATAGACACCTCATTGATCCTGAGAGATCCTAGCCCTTCATCTTACATTCAATCTTAGCCATCCATTGCATCCATTTTTCTATAAAAGGAGAGCCTTCTCCTTATTTCCACAAGCACTATCTACCCCATTGTTATGCTGCAGGAATTGTGAGCAACCACATCCCATGAGCAAAGAAATCATCTCCACATGATAATTTTGTGAGGTTTGCATAGTGCTATTTTGATTTCACGTTATGCTTTTTACATGGTTCTCTTGCATATTTTGAAGTTTTCATAATCATGTAGGAATAGATGTTAGTTGCTTAGTGTTTATTCCTCTTATTACATTTTTATGCAATACCATGGCTAACATAGCTATGAAACAAATTGGCACACCATTACAAGATATAGTTTGGGTGGAAATAAAGAATAGACAATCTGTACTTGAAAATATATATAATTGGCAAGTTTTTGAAGATGACAAGGACTTGTTCAAATGTATAAATGTTAGGAGAATTATCAAGATGTTGAAATTTATTGGAATGGTTCGGTGGAAAGTTGAGATGGAAAAGATACCATTGTGGGTGAAGAGATAGTTTAGCTTAAGTCCAAAAAAATACCTAAATGTTTGGTCACATTGGAAAGAGAATTCAATGAGCATGAAATGCTCAAGACACAAACCCCTGCCATAATAGAAGAGAAAGTTGAGAAGATTAACTTGAGGAATGAATGTTCACCAAGAGAAGCATTAATTAGTAAAAGGTTACCTTGGAAAATTAGGTCATATTTAATTTCTTTAATAAGAAAATAAAAACATATTTTGGCATGGTCATATGATGATCTTATGGCATACAAAGAGGATCTCTTTTAGCATGAAATCCTTCTAAAGTCAAATGTAAAACCATTCAAGGAAAAGTAGCATCTAATAAATTCTATGTTGGCACCTAAAATGAAAGAGGAATTAATTAAAATGAGGGATGCTAGTATACTAAAACCAATAAGATATTCTACATGGATCTCAAACTTTGTTCTAGTCAGAAAGAAGAATGGTGATATAAGGTTATGTGTTGATTTTAGGAAATTAAATTTATTTTCATTAAAATATAATTATGCATTCCCAAATATGGAAGCTATATTAAAAATGGGTACATGAAATGAATTGATAACTATGATGGATGGCTTTTTTGGTTATAATCAGGTAAAATTTAAAGAGACTAATAAATACAAAGAAATATTTACTACTCCATGGGGGACATATGTGTATCTTAGGATGCCCTTTGGCCTTATAACTAATGTAGGAGTGACCTTCAAGAGGATCATGGATGTTACATTTGACGGTTTGATTGATCACATCTTGGCTATTTATCAAGATGACTTGATAGCTTATTCAAAGAAAGCAAAAGACCATTGTAATCACCTATAGAAAATCTTCAAAAGAGCTCTTTAGTATAGAATATCTTGCAATCCAAAGAAATGCCATTTTGGAATAACAAAGGGAAAATTATTGGATCGCATAGTTTTTAAAATAGACCCTAATAGAGTGAACACTATTGACAATATAAAAACTCCAAAGATAGTCAAAGCAATTCAATCATTTTTTGGTCAGATTAACTTTGTTAGAAGATTTGTGTCTATTTTTTCTAAAATCATCAAGCCTATGTTAAAAATGTTTTAAAAGGGAACTGACCTAATATGGGAGGATGAGACTTTACAAGCCTTTGCAAACATAAAAAGGGCTATAAAAGAAGCACATGTTCTTAAAGCCCCAAAATTCAATAAACCTTTTTAGGTTTTTTTCCTTTGCATCTTATCATATGATTTTTCTTGTTATTCTTCAAAATAATGAAGAGGGGCATAAATAACCAATTACTTTCTTTAGAAAGAGCTTGCAGAATTCTGAGTTGAATTATGATATAACTGAGAAATAACCTTACGCTTTAGTTAAGGAGGTAAATTCCTTCTGCCTATATTTGGTAGGTGCTAGTCTTGTAGCTTATGTTCCCAATGTAGCAATCAAAGATATATTCAAACTAACTGAAACTACTAGGAGAAGATGTAGATGGATTAACCAGATCCAAGAATTCAACATTGACATTCAGATAACCAAATTATTCCAAGTTCAAGGATTGGAAGAACTCGTGGCAGTGGCTAATCTGGAGGGATCACAGAGTAATCAGATGGAAGAAAATCATACCATAGTGAGTATAGAGAATTTCCCTTGGTTTATAGATGTTGTCTACTATTTGAGAACCATGAGAAGTCGTGACAATTAGAGTGAAAATAAAAAAAGGATAGTTAAATTGCATGCAGAAAAGTATGTTCTTAGTGAAGGGGACTTGTATTGGAAAAACAAAGATGGAATACTATATGTTTTGCCTCAATACTCACCAAGTAGCCACAATTCTAAAAGAAATAGATGAATAATTTTATGGAGGAAATTTGTATGTGAAAACTAGCACAAAAAAATTTCTAAGGGCATGATATTACTAGCCTCATCTCTTCAAAGATTGTTGTAATTATGGGAGAAAATGTGAAGCATGCCAAAGGTTCTCATGTAAATTGAAGTATGATGGAGCTTTTTCCCTTCAAAAATTACAAGCGTAGGAACCATTTCATATGTGGGGAATAGATTCCATAGGTGAAGTCACCAATAAGTCAAGGAGTGAATTTAGTTCAATTCTGGTTGCTATGGACTATGTCACCAAATGGGTTGAAGCTATCCCAACTAGGTGATCTACTAGTACTATTGTTGTAGATTTTTTGATGAATAACATACTGATAAGATTTGGGGTTCCTAAAAACATTATTTTTGACAATGGGATGTGTTTTAGATCAGAGGAATTCATAATTTTTTGCACAAAGTATGGGATAACAATGTCATATTCATCCCCTTACCATTCGCAAGGAAATAGTCAAGCTAATTCAAGTAATAAAAGCATTCTTAAAACCATATAACGGATGTTGGATAATAACAATAGAGTTTGGGAATACAATTACACTTGGATTTATGGGAAGATAGGATAACAAGAAAAAGGTCAACTGGATTCTCACCTTTTAAACTCGTCTATGGCCAAGAAGCAAGAATCCCTAAAAATAATTTACTTCCAATATATAGATTTATTAGAACTAAGAACCATGAGGATATTGACTTTATGGATGAAAGAATCACTACTCTTGAAAAATTAGATGAGAAGACAAGATCAACATTGGAATACAACATAGAAAGGCAAAAAGGTGTGAAATACTTGCATGACAAGAAGGTCACAAAAAGAATATTTAATGTGGGATATTGAATGTTAAAATGGAATGTTAAGGACCAAGACAAGGGGAAGCATGGTAAATTTGATCCTTTATGATTATGGCCTTTTAGTATATCTAACAAATCTAGAGAGCATTCCTTCCTTCTTCAAGAGACAAACGGACACATATTAGAATTTCTTGTTCGTGGGAAATACCTTAAACCCTTTTCTCTTAAATGATTATGTATCTATTGTTTATTAAATAGGATAAATGTTTTATGTCTTTCTTTTTATGCTTTTTGTCCTCAAGAAAGATTGACTCTCACCATATCCCACAAGAATATGCTTCCCAAGAAAGAGCCACTGATGGAACCTCAAATTTAAGTGCTCACATTAAATTTCACAATTTTAGAGCATGGCATTTGGCAGTATTCTAATTTTGTGGTTATAGAAAATTGAATATTGTTGGATTTTAATTTTACAAAATCAGGACTAAGTTTAGATTTTTGTTCTGATTTTGCAACTTCATGAAGGGTGATATTCTTGATGGTCAATTTTTTGATTTGACATTGATGATTCTCTAATAGTCCATGTAGACACCTAAAATCTTTTAGAAAATAAAGTATTTTTATTTTTTGAAAAATCTCTAATGACATCATCATTTATTATTTTATTTATTTATTTATTTTTATACCATTAAATCCCTTTATCTTAATTAAAAATATTTAATTAAGGAATCCCTTCCAAAAATGTTTAAATCTTATTTAAACATTATTTTCTTATTTATTAATTATTTAATTAATAAATTGGACAAAAATCCCAAAAAAAATAATTTATTTATTTTTTGCCCAAAACTTGGCCAATTTCCTTAAGACCACTAACCTCTTCCAAAATCTTCTAATCCTTCTTTAATTTTGATTAAAGGCTAATCCCATCATTTCCTACCCCTAATCCCAACTCAAAATATTTAATTAAGATTAAATATTAATCCTCATGTTTATTAAAAATATTTTAATAAATATCTCCTCAACCCAAACCCTTGAAATAAATAAAACTTTATTTATTTCCTAAAAACCTTATTTATCCTCATCCTAGGAAGTTCTAGACTCTTCTAGAAAGTCTTCATCCTCATCCAAAGCCTAGACTTTTCTAGAAGATGTCAATCCTTATCTTTAATTCTAATCCTAATCCCCTCCTAACCTTGTCACATTTCCTAAATATGGGTTAAGACCTGCTAACCCAAGCCAAAGTTAAAAAATATCTCATCCTTCACCCACCCTCATTAAATGCCATCCACTTGCCCATCTCTAACATCCCTAATCTAATCTTAACCCAAGCCTAATCCTACCCTTAATCATTTGCACAATCTTAAACAAGCTTAAGACTTTCCTAAGTCAAGCCAAAGTCTATCCCCTCAAAATATCTCAACCATAAAATTTTATGAAGCCCACAAAGCCATAAATGACTCTTACAAGCCCATTCATTGCTCTTACAAGCCATTATGAGGGTCTTTATGAGCTTTGAGCCTCCTTTGTTGACCCCTCAACCCCTTTTGCTCTAACTAATGACCCTATGACATGTGTCACTCCCTGATTGGCTGTAAGGAAGCACAATCCATGTGCTCTCCTCTCATTCAATCTAAACCTTCTATAAGCTTTTTTTCCATCCTTGCATCCTAGCCCTTGATCCCTCAAGCCCTTTGCCTATTTAAGGAATCCTCACCCAAGCCATTTTAACACAATCTAGAAAGTAAAGCCATAATGCCATTTTGAGAAGCCATTTTTACATCAAATCCATTCACCAAAATCTATCAAAAATCCTCCATTGAAGCCCATTTGAGCATTTGAGCATACATACATAATCAAGTCATCTTAGCTATTAGACACACCTCTAGATCAAGTGATCATCCTCATTGAGAGAGCCTATCCATGGCTCATATTCTCATTTGAGGACTTCACTTTGTCTCTCATGAAGTTATGTTAAATTAGTATGCAAATGCTTTTTTATTGTTTTAATTTAGTGTTTCTAACATACTAAAGTAGCATATACATTTTGGCACGCCCAGTGGGACCCCGCATGGGTCATCTTCATTAGGTTTTTTAGTCATGTTTTGTATGTCATTTGCTGATTTTGGCTAATTTTTCTTGTTTTTGTGATTGGTAGTATTGTATAAATTCATTTTGTATCCACATGAGCATGAAGAAGACAAAAGAACTCATAGTCTATCTCATAGTCTTTGCAGATTTTTCAAGCTTATAGGTGGACGAAGCACTTGGAATTCTTCTTCCTCTTCTTGTCTATATTCTTCTTCTATTCCGTCTACTTCTTCTTCTTCTTGAGGGATCTTGGCCTTTTTTTTTTAAGGAAGCAAAACCATACAAACTTTTTTTTTAAGTGCTTAAAATGAACCTCCAAATCATACTTAAATCTATTAAAAACTAAAAATTTGCAACAAAAAAAAAATAATATCTTTTAACAAGTGAAACTAAACCAATCCAATCATTTGCATCCTTGCAACATCAAGGTTTTAGATGCATTCATGCAAAGTTAGGAACACTTCATTTTTGGAAATTTAAAAAGAACTTCAAGTTTCCATTTCAAAAGGTTCAAAATCAACACTAAGTGCACACTAAAATCTAAATCAAACTCAAAGCATCAATCAAGGATAAAATGAACCTCATTTGCAAATATTTTAAAGTTCTTTTAAAAATCTCATGAGAACTAAGAGTCCTAAATGGTTTCCAAAATTGTACTAAAAAGCCTTGTTATTTGTTCCAAACAAATGTCTTGTTGCAAAATCTTGAATGTTTCTTAGGTTTTTCAAGCATCAAAACAATCTAGGAATATCATTTTTGGGCTTAAAACATACAAACTAGAACACAAAAGCTGGAATGAAAACCAAAGTCCAAAGAGTCATTTTCACTTTTGAGTCCAAAACAATCTTGAATGATCTAAGGTTAAAACAAAGCACTTCAAAGTTCTTAAAACAACACACAAAATCTCAATCTTGAATGCTCAAAGGAAAAAACTTGAATGTTTAATCACTTGTCTTTGAATGCATGTTGCTAAAATCACTCTTGAGTGCCATGGATTAAAATCACATTTTTTTTTTTAATGAATGCATGATTAAAACAACAAATTCAATCTTGAATGCAAAAGGTCAATTAATCATTACAATATCTCACACTTCATCTTTTGGGGCATAAAAAGAATCTACATTTTAGAAACTTTCTAAGTTATAAAAACAAATAAAGACACTTTGAGTGAATTTTTTGTTGGACTCACCCTCTTTAATCACCCATCATTCTAAACCATTGGTTGCAATATCAGCGCCATATATGGGGATGGGTCTACCTAAGAAGGTGTTAAGTGCTCCACAAAAATCAAATTCCACTCACTTGAGTTTTTATTGGTTTTTCTAAGATAGAAAATTTCTTGAATGCACATTAGTCTCACTAACACTTCATTTGGACATAAAAATTGAACAAATCTTGATGTGGAGGGCCTCTGGGCACGCGCTTGAAATTGAGCTTTACACACATCTTTGTTTTGGGCTTAAAAAAAATTCACACTCAATCTTGAATGCCTTAAAGAAAATCAATTGATACTTGATGTGGAGGGCCTCCAAGCGTGCAAGTTTACTTTTTGTTGACCCTAAATCTTCTTGGCGTATTCATTCTTCAATCACTTCTCTTTTGTTGGCACATTTCAAACTGGAATTGAACCTTTGCATCTTAAATCACATGTGTTTTCAAAAGATCTAGATCAGAAAACTTAATGCATCAGTTGGAAAAGAACTCTGTGTTTTAGCCCAAGATCATCCAAGTCTTCTCTCCCCTTGTCGTCTTTCGAGGCCATCTTGGGTGCATAAGATTAGGATCCAAAATCTTGTCTTATCTTTTAGGAGGCCTACTTGGGGATTTCATCACCACTTGGGACAACCTCAACTCCAGCATTTCGGCAGAGTATAAAGATCGGGAGGTGAATCCAAGGACACCTCCCTTGGGATCAAAATTTTGTCACTTGGGCTAAGCCTCAAGAAACTTTATAGCCTTGAGAACTGAAAGAGGAGAAGTGGGTTATCACTCCTCTTGGCTGTGTGACATTATTTTGGTTTCATCTACAAATTTGGGCCTCACATACCTTGGGTATATCGAGGACTCCCTAGCTAAACCAACTGTCAGCCTTGTAGACAACCATCTAGGATTTTAATGTGTTTGAAGTGACTGATCAAAACATTTGTAGAATATACACACTCCTTGGAACATGTATCACATTCTGAGAATCAAAAACTTCTATCTGGTTGTTCCTATCTATTACTTGATCTTTTACTTGTTGAATGAATGTTTGCCAATCTTGGTCAATCCTAGCTTAGGGCACACTTAGCGTAGTCACTGCCTATTTCAAAAGTTGAACAAGTTGAAGCAAAACAACCACGATCTCTCAAAGCCAAATAGATTTAGGAATTTATGTTAGAACAACCCAAACCCAAATAGAAGTTTCACAAAGCCAAATTCAAGCCCTATCAGGCATACCAAGAAATTTCAGCCAAGAGAAAGGAAGTAACATCAAGCCCTCGAATTGCCAAACTCCACAAAACAAAAGACAAAGCGGCCGACGAAACCTATCAGGATGCCTAGTTAGATCACACTATCAAATTTAGCAAGCATCCAGGAGTTTACCCTACTTATGTCTTACCAACTAGGCATGATTGCTATGATTAGGCCCCCTTGTTTTTGCACATCTTCTTGCATAAGTTTCACTTTATAGTCATCTTTGTAGGAAAGCCAACCATTCTAGGTTATCCCTTTAAATCATTTTAGCTCATCCATCTCATCTAGGTCTTTGCGTTAGAATCAAACCAATCCCCTCAAACCTAGCTAGCATCCCAAAAAGCCTAATTTTCACATCCAAGCCTTCAAAATTGTTGTCACCTTGCCAAAGGTTTTCCATTCCTACCATCTTGCAAATCCACCAGCCTCACCGAGGTTATCCGTCTAACAAAGCTTTGCCTAGGGTAATCTAGCTTTGTCACTTGTTATCCCTCATCACCTTGAGCCAAAGGTTGGGATCCACAAGTGGTCAGTCTCATGTTTTTCCTAAAAGATCATCAGTCTATCCTTAAAGTTGACACAATCACCACCAAGCTTGCACATAGGAAAGCAGACCTTTCATGCTTTGGCAACATATCTTTGAAGTTAGAATCCCCAATGAAATCCTCCTTAGGTTTGTCATATAGCTTTGCCTTAACCTAGGAAATCATTTGCATAGAAAAGCCTTCCCCCTTTGCATCCATCAACATTGTTGCATCTCATCCCTAGGAACATTTTCATGCCACCCGTCACTTGCTTAGCCAAGAAGAAGAAAGAAACAATGGAACCCTATCATTTGGATCAAACAACATCGTTCCCCTTGAGCACTCAACCATCCTTCAACCTAGAGAACACTACACCATCACCTACTGACATTGAAGCTTTTATGAACCAACCAGGAAATGCAGTACTAGTGAACACCATTATAGACAAGAACAAAGAAACAATCATGGCTAACTTTTGAAGGGACAATATAGGAGCCTTCAACTTTGGAAGACCTCCTCCCTTATCAGATCCATCTCACTCATTGTTTGGACAACTACCACTCCCAATAGGCTCTTATGATTCAAATTATCCTTAATATATGCCAAAAGAAGAGCCTCAAGCCAATCCTTATGATCCAATAGACCCAAACATTCCAGCCTCCACTCAATTTGAAATCTCTCTTCCGCAAGCCAATCCAGCCACCACCACTCCACCATTGGTCCATACCACTCCATCCCAAACCCCCTTCACCCAAAACACCTCGTCATTCACTCCCTTCACTATTGTTGCTGCTGCTCTCCAACCCAGCCTTCCAAATCCACCCATCTCCCAAATTAGTGCTAGCATCTTTGGTCAACCTCAGCAATATACAATCAGGATGCCACCCATGGGGCCAAGTAATCAACCTTTCATCACCCCCAGCTTGTTTACCTCAGCTCAGAGCACAATTCCATCATTTCCACTAGGTCCTTGGAGCTCAGTGCCATTAGCCACAAATCCACAAGCTACTGCCCTCACTCCACAAAGCTATCAAACCCCACAAGCTACTACCAATGTTTTTCCAAGCTCTGAAGTGACCCAAGCTCCTACCACCAGCCTACCAAGCTTTCAAATCTAGCCACCAAGCTATCAAACCCCATCAGTTCCATTTCCAAGCTTTCAATTCCCACCACCTCCACCACCAACTAATCCATTACCTCCTATTACTAGCTATTTTTCTATGCCACTTCTAGGAGGAAATCCACCACCACCAACCACCAATTACTTGGCCTCTTTTTCCATGCAGATACCTTCCCAAATGGGGGCACAACCCACATATATTGGTAAAACTCCTCAAATCAAAAGTCAAGTTCCACAAGCTCCCCAATCCTTTCCCCAAGATTCACAACCATCTTATACCTTACCTCCACAAAGAAATCCATTTATCCCACAGCCAACTTATGTTCCTCAATCTCAACCTCAAATCCAATATCAATAGCAAGCCTCACAACACATGTAGCAATATGTGTCACCTCCACCTTAGCAACCCATCATCCACCATTCAATTGCCCAAGCCATGTACAATCCCTACCAGCCCACACCTCAAAGCCATCCATATTCCATTGCCCCATCTAGCACATACCTACCTCAGGGCACTCCTACATTGGGGGCACCCTAGCCATCACCCATTAATTCAGAATGGGAAGCCATGAAGATAGATTTGAAGAACATCCAGGAGGGAAATGATCCAAAAACCTTCAAGTTTGAGAATGTGTGTCCTTACCCATTCGACAGATCCATTACCATGACATAATTTCCCAAACACTTTGAGATTCCCAAGTTTGACAAATTCAGAGGAAAAGGAGACCCTGTCACACATATCAAAGAATTTTTCATGCACTGCCAAGAAGTGGCATACGGTGATGTCTTCCTCTTGTGTCTCTTTCCCAAAAGCTTGGCCGGACCAGCTCTTGAATGGTTTTATAGAATATATGGCACAATTAATAACTTTGTTGAATTGTCTGAGGCATTTGTAGCCCAATATGCCCATCTTGTCGAAACAGAACTATCAGTAGTTGATCTTGTCCATACTAAGAAAAAAGGTGGAGAAAGCCTTCCTAAATATCTGCAAAGATGGAAAACCCTTACCACCCACATATCTTGCACCTTGCCAGAGCACCATTTGGTGAAAATGTTTATTGATAATGCCCATCCTAGCTTGGCTCACCACATGACCATGAATTTTTTGCAGACCTACAAAGATATCAAAGAGAAAGGAATGATCCTTGAGCAAGGACTCATTAAAGATGGTGTGGTCAAGATTTACAAGGTAGCCAACCAAAATCAAACACATTCAAATGACAAGTCTAGGTATTGGAACAAAAACAAGCACATTGCAACAGATAGGGTTACTGATACGAGACATGTGAATATTGTTGGTCCTTCCAAAAATCAGTCCAACCCATTATATCAATCAAACAATCAACAAGCTATCAACTACCAACAGCAAAATCACCAAAGCTATCAAAGCCACAATCCAAGACCCTACTTTCAAGGGTCTATCAATCAAGCTAAAGCCATCAACGTAGCTGCAGGACCAAAGCCTAAGTTCCAACTTGCACCTAGAAACTATACACCCCTTGGTGGGCCATTGGATGTCATTTTTGAGAAATTGACTAAGGAAAACCTCATCAAATTTCCTCCTACCCAGCACATTGATCCAAGCTAATCCAAAGCTGCATGGTACAAAGACAATGAGTACTACAAATTTCATAGGGTAAAAGGTCACACCACCCTCAGATGCATGAAACTGAACGATTATGTGTAGGACCTCATTGATCGGAAAGAAATCATCGTTGGTGCCCAAACCTCTCCCAATGCAGGCTTACATATCTATCAAAATGTTTTTCCTCCTCACAACAACCAAAATCTTGGAAAAGCACCTATCCAAACCAACAAAAACAATACCAACAACTGCCAACCAAACAAACAACATGGGAAGAACAATTACCACACTTCATCCTACATAGACTATGGTAGCCTCATCAGTTGTATATCTAAAACAGAGCCTTCTGTCAATGTTATCAATATCCAAGGCCCAAACAATAAGTGTGCAGTCACCACTAGAAGAGCATTATTGAACATCACAGCCCCATCAGTCCCATCAACACTATCAACCCCAAAAGTATCATAAGCTCCATCCAAAAGCCAATACAATATCTTAGAATACCTCTGTAGTGCCTGCCCCTAGTCTACATTTTTGAGTTACATTTTTGATATCATTGCCAAACTCTTTTAGGCCAATTTATGTTTGATGATTAGTATTATTATTTTAGAGATTATCAGATGATGTTTACACTCATTTTATTATATGATGAGATTACTTGGTACTCTATATTTCATGCATGTATGATGATTATTCAATGGTTTCAGTTATCAATGATGATTAGTTAGATGGTTTATTATTCCATGTGCTTCTTATGGATACTTACCCCATACTGCATGTGTATGGTGTGTGTGTTGTTTTATTTATGTATGGTGTTTCTGATGTGGTTAAGGAAGGGATTCGTAGTCACCTGTTAGTCGGGATCTAAACGATGCACCACTTCCTGCCATTATCTGTTTAGCTTAGAATATTGTGTTTGTACATGCATGAATTTTATGCAGGTTGCAGGTACCAGGTATCGACTTCCCTGAATTGTCAGGATGAGCGTACCCTATCGCACTGTCTCAATGGTAAGAGAGGGGAGATAAACTCTTAAGTCCAATCCCTAAACCCTTTAGCCAATTGTTCTAATTGATAATTAGGACAAGTATCTAAGTTAAGTACCCTCCGAATGCATCAAATGATGTAATTTCGTGATTATAACCCTTTTGTTTGATTTGGTATGTGTTTTTCTATGATGGGTTTTCGTATGTTGCTTTATGAGTCCTTGGTGTATTTTCTATTAATTAAGTCTAATTAAAAAGATTAATTAATGTTTTAATTTAATAGAGAATTATTATGATATCTTTATATTTAATTAATTGAGAAATTAATTAAATAAAAGAATTAAATTTGGAGATTAAAGTTCAAAGATAAATTTAGAACAGGATAATATTTATTTAATTTAATAATAATATATTTGGAGTTCATTTTTAAATAAATGCTAAATATTATTGTTATTTAAATTAATTAAATATGTTATCAATTAAGTTCTAAAATAAATTAAAAGTTGAAAGATATTAAATTATTAAGAATTCTAGATCGCATGATCTAAGCATGAGTTTAAATATGAGAATTAAATTAAAAGATTAAATTATAGAAATTAATAATGTTATTTTAATTTCTTAAAAGTGCACATAAGATTAAAGTAATAAATTAATTTAAAATTGAAGTCAAGTGGAATATTAAATAAAGTTATTTAATAATTCAACTTAATGTGCATGAAAGTTGAATGCAAAAAAATAAGAAAAGATAATAAAGGTTAATTTGGAGTTAACTGAGTTGTGCAAAGAGTCTTCTTGGGTAAACGCACAATTAGTGCCCCGATTTGAGGAGAAATTGCTTATCACAACTTTGGGGGTTCATTTTTGGGATATACGAAGTTGGACGGGAATTTTTGGGGAGACAACTTTTGGAAGCGAATTTCAGAAGGCTAATACCAAAGAAAGATTTTTCGGAAGAAGGTTATTGAGAGGAGCGAATTCTCTTACAGTTCCTGGAGATTGCATAATAGCATCAGGATCAGGTAGGGTCTTGTGTTTTTGATTATCGATTAAATACGCAATTATCCTTTCCTGTCTTCTTCGTGTCTGGGGTTTGTAAATCTGGAATTCTCTGTGATGAATGTTAAAACATTACGATATTGGAATTT
The DNA here is from genome assembly GCA_028749045.1 of Cupressus sempervirens. Classification (NCBI taxonomy): domain Eukaryota; kingdom Viridiplantae; phylum Streptophyta; class Pinopsida; order Cupressales; family Cupressaceae; genus Cupressus; species Cupressus sempervirens. The sequence goes on from CM053787.1 coordinate 73,674,554, forward strand.
ATCAGATGCTTGTCAATAAACTTCTGTAGACATAAGATTTAAATGGGAAGGGTTGAATCTAATACCGAAATTCTAAATTAGAAGTTCGAATGGTTGACTATATTTTCTATATCAATTTAAAGAAGGGAACCAATTTTTCAATGCTTTTATTTATATATATATATATATATTCTTAATTAATTGGTTTATTAATAAAAATCTTATTAATAACGAAATGGTATTCTTTTGTTTTTTTTTTTTAAAAAATAATATATAAAATAAAAATAAAAATATATGCATATGTTATTAGTGGGGGGGAGGGAATTATCCCGTGCCCATCCCCACTGTCGACGGAGCCGACAGTACCTGCATCGCAGGTACTGCGACGGCAGGTACAAAGTACCTACCGCCGCAGGCCTTGCGACCGCAGGGTCTTATTTAGCCGATGGGCTTTAAAATGTTTTTTTTTTTTTTTAAAGGATTTTTTTTTAAAAAATCATTTTTTTTATTATGTATAAATTTTATTACTTTTTAAAAATTTCAATTTATAAATTTTTAATATATTTTAATTAATAAATATTTTAATCTTGATTAATATTGATTAGTTAAATAATAATACATTTAACATAGTTTGTGAATATTAATTTATTAATAATGTTGGTTAAATATTAATAAATTAACAATTAATAGATAGATTAAAATAAGTAATTGGAACAAATGATTATTGATTAATTTAATTAAAATTAGTTTAATTAAAGTTAATTAATAATGAATGTTAATTGATTAAATGGTAGATTTGAAATATTGACTTAATGGAAGTTATTATAGAAATGGGTTAATCGTAAGGGGTAGTTATGAAAACTTAGTTACTTGAAATTCGACATTAAACTGAAACATAAACCTTACCTTAACTCAAATAATATACTTTTAGATCCAATCTCTGAGACTTTGATGTTGTCTTTGTGCTTTGAATGTTATGGGGTTGGTTTAGCGTTGACTAGTTTAGGTTGTTACCAGAGGCTCCGGGTTGTGAATGTGATGTCATGATGATTTGGTCTCGATCTTTCTTAATCCGACCATGGTAATGTGATGAAGTGCTATATGACATGATTGTGTTTACTGTTTGTTATTGCTTTCCAGTTTCCTTGTGTGAAGTTGAGATGTACGTATTTGAGATACTTGACTTAACCATTTTCGAGTCTCGATCAGTTATATTTGATAACCATTTTTGAGTCTCGATCAATTATACTTGGATTTCTTTTCAGTCGCTTGAAAGGACTGAAGTGTTTGTTATGTTCTTGATGATGTCATGTGTTGACTTGACCATTTTGGAGTCTTCAATCAGTATTGTAATTTACTATTGGGATACTTTCTGGTCGCTCATTGGAGAACCATTGGATTTTTGTGACTTATCATTGATACCTTCAGTTGCTGATAGAGAACTGTCGTGATCATATGATTACTAATTGATATTATCTGTTGCTCATGAAGAATGGATGTAATTTTGTGGATTATCTTTTATGATGTTTTTCAGTTGCTTGTATAGGACTGAGGTGGTTTTATTATGATTCTTTGATTTATGATTTCATGAGCCTAGGGTAGGTTATCTATGTGTAGAGTCGGGAAGTGGCTTGCAATGGGGGTCGGAGCCCTAAGAGGCTACCTTGAGAAACCCATTGTAAGTCATTTTTAATAAGTGAAAACATTTACACTAAATGAGAGAAAATGAACCTAACAAGATAATTTTATGTTCTCTCCCATGCCTTGAGTGCTAGTACAGACTAGGATGGGGTAGAGAGAACGCTTGGTTATGACCTTGCATTCCATAATAGGCCTCGTCAGTATGAGAGGATACTAGTGGCCGCAGGATCAGTAGGGACCCGGGATTCCTAAGGGATTGCTCGGGTAACTTCTACATGACTTTTGCGATGACACTTTCTCGCTTGCATATTAGGTTTCCTACGTGTCTTGTGGTACCTCTGGGTTTAGATGTCGATCTTTTTTGGAACCCTTGAGTTAGCATACTTATAGGATTTCCTGGACTTAGAGAGTATTTATGATTATAGGTTTTGTTATCCTATTTGGGACTTGAGACTATCTCCTCAGCGCGGTGGGAGTGGACCATTTAGGTTCCACGCGGTCGGGTGGTAGTGCTTTTACTCTTACCATTGAGATCTGTTCCGTGGTCACCGTGGCTGGAGTTTTCATGATTGGCATTTACCTTCACTATGTTCTTGGATTATTATGATGGATGGTTAGATTTTGTGTTAGATGTTTTATCATTATGGATGTATGGACGTATCAAGTATGGTGAATAGTTTTGTATATATCTTTACTGTACTTTGTATCATGGATTTGAGGATGTTGTATCTTTATCTTTACATATGTATATTCTTTTAAGCCTTTCATACCCTATGACTTGTACAGTGGATGATTGGGCATTCCAAATTAATTTGTCGAGAGGCATTCGGAACAAATGTATATTATGGACATGGGACTTTCTGATTATTCTTTCATATGTATGTGATAGTTGTTAGACTTAGAATTAATTAAATTTTAAACGTGACTCAACATCTTGGGATATTTAAGAAATGTAACTTATAATGTATGTTTGTCGATGATTACATGTTATTGCTTCCGCTACTATGTGTTTGATGTGTATGTTATACTTTCTTACTTTAAAAAAAAAAAAAAAATGTTTAGCAAACTTAGTAAAACTTTAGGTTAATTCTTTTGGATCCCTTGGCAGGGCATTACATCTAGTATCAGAGCCTGAGTTTCTACATTGGGAGCTCTGGGTATATTGGAACGCCACTAGTGTTAACTAGTTGAATAAAATGAAAACCTTAAACTGAAACTTGAAACTAGTTGAACTGAAACATTATGTAAACTATTAGTTACCTTTTTTTTTTTGTACTTCAACACTTAAGACTTCAAAACTGAAATTATACTTAAACTGAAATTATAGGTAAACTGAAAATTGAAAATATCTTGTTTGCAAAACATGTGTCTTCTATCTATGTGTTTCAGTAGTATGTTTCATGGTTATTTTAGCATCTTGTGTCTTGGATATTATTGTATGATGGTATCTGGGATGAAATCTTTCGTTAGAGGCTGTAGTCTTGGCCATGGCAGAGGTCGTGGATGAGGCAGAGATATTAGTGTTCATGAGTCTATCCACGAGAGCCCCATTCAAGAAGAGAATAGGGAAGAGCATGTCAGTGAACATCAGGAAGAGAACCACGGAGATGGACATGCCGACTCTGAGGAGGTTGATCTGAGGCAAATGATGTGAACCCTTATTGATCGCTTACCTCCTATTCTTGAGCAGGATAGAGCACACCAAGCAAGACATGAGCATAGACACAGGTCTAGGAGTCCTCAGAGGGATTGACATAGATCCATAGTATCTTCTCAGATGAAGGATCTTCAGAGGTCCAAGATCAATCCGTTTAATGGGAAAGGTTTTGGGTATGTAGCTGAGCAGTGGCTTATTGCCCTTGACAGGATTTTTGCTATACAGGACTTTGACAGTAATGTCAAAGCGAGATTTGCCATTACCAATCTAGAGTTATTTGGGGCCACCTGGTGGACTATTGAGGAGAAGAAGTTGGGCATTAACATGGGTAGTGTCACTTGGGAGATTTTCTTGGAGAGTTTTCATGAGTGATTCCTACCAGAGGAATGGAAGCAGCATAGAGCAGATGAGTTCCATAACCTGAGATAGTTCACTATGACCATTGTAGAGTATGAGCGCAAATTCTATGAGCTCATGCCTTTTTCGAGATTCAGTGACAACTCAGCACAGTTGGCACAACATTTCATTCGAGGCTTGAACAACCGTTTTATTGGGGGTGTTAAGGTATTTGAGCCTAAGACCCTCAAGGATGCGGTACATCGAGCTATCCTGGTAGAGCAGAGTTAGACTTAGAATTAATTAAATTTTAAACGTGACTCAACGTCTTGGGATCTTTAAGAAATGTAACTTACAATGTATGTTTGTCGATGATTACATGTTATTTCTTCCGCTACTATGTGTTTGATGTGTATGTTATACTTTCTTACTTTAAAATAAAAAAAAATGTTTAGCAAACTTAGTAAAACTTTAGGTTAATTCTTTTGGATCCCTTGGCTGGGTGTTACAACCTCGGGAACATGCCAGCTTGAATCTCCATTTTAGACCTTCTCCACACTAGTCCTATGTACAAAAACATCCTTAACAGTGCTCTCATAGAATCCCATGTCCCTTCAGATATCAACGCTATTGATTTTCGTAATCTCATTGGACACCTATCCTCCTCATGTGCCCTATCATTCAAACCCACCGACATACCCATGGTCAAGCCAAATCACACCCTTTCACTTTGCATAGCCATCATGGTATCCAATTTTTCCATAAAAAGAGTAATGACAGATAATGGATCAGCCTTGAATATTTGCACCCTAAAATTCATAAAACAAGCTGGATATTCTGAGGCAGATATCATCAGTGGGGTTATCACCATCAAAGCTTATGATAACTTGGAAAGAACCATAGAAGGAACTATTTTGCTGCCAATCAAGGTTGGGCTAGTCATCCAAGAAACACTCTGCCATGTTATTGATCTAAACCTACCATTTAACATCCTCCTCAGTCGCCCATGGATTCATGCCATGAAAGCCATTCCATCCACTTACCATCAGTGCATCAAATTTTTGCATCAGAGCACTGAGGTAACCATCCATGCCGATCCAGAACCCTTTGCTTACTACAATGCAGTTGAAGCTTCATATGCAAACCATTTCCCTGGAATTGATATCGAAACAGCCATCTCCAGCTCATCCCACACTTGTAATGACCCAGAAACCATCCTTGCCTCCACCCTATCTACCATGAAGATCAATAACAAAGGTTGTGGAGAGTATAGTTTGTCAGATGCATTTGCTATTGGGGCACTCCCACTTGATCCACATGGCCATGGACGATCGATATATCACAAAGCTAAGGAGATTCCACCTCCTCGATACAAACAGTTTGGCCCAACAACCTTTGTATCCTCAAAATCCCCTGTTTATGAGGAGCTCACTCTAGATATCAACAATTGGTTACATAAGGATGCACCTCCAAGAAATCAAGCACGCCTTGATCACTTCAGCCATAAGTATCCCCAAGAACATAAGCTCATCACTAAAAAATGGAACTATCAAGGTGGTGGTCTAGGACCAGAAGAAAGAGGCATGCAGTGCCCCATCGACGCACACAAGTGGGAATCGAAGTCAGGTCTTGGCTTTGGCATACCCACAACTGGGGGCACCAATGAGAATGGTCATGCTTTTTTAAACATTCATCGTGACCTTGTCGAAATCGAAGACATTCCTGAGGAAGTTGAAAAGAGAGCCTACAATGATATCCTAGACCAAATCTTCCTCAGAGACTCTGTTCTCCAAGAGCTATCCATCCATTTCATTGACCTACCACTCGTCCATCCACAACTCATAGATTGGGACCAACCAAGTGTCATATACATTGATGAGTTCACATTAGAGGAAGTGCTTCTAAGATTCATGGGAGTTGAAACTCCTCACAAGCAAACAAAGCTAGATTCTACCTATATCTATAAGCTAGATCCCAAGGGGTATTTTGGAGAAAATCCCCAACCTAGTTTCGATACACCCAAAACTGGAACTAAGGTGAATTTGGGACTAGCTAAGGCAGTGAAGAGAACCCCTCAACAAGAAAATCTAGAGTCACAAGCAGAACATGAGGATTTAGCATTGCCTCCTCAAGATAATCGACCAGAGGTGTCTTCTATTCTAATTGAGGATACTAGAGAAATCAACATCGATTCTTCAAAGATCCCCAGACTTGTTCACATTGTTGCATCCCTATCACAAGACCAAGCTGACCTCCTCTTTGAGGTATTAACAGAGAACATTGGCTTATTTGCATGGTCATATCAGAACATGCCAAGACTTTATCCAAAGCTTGTAGTTCATCATCTTGCAGTCGATCCAAAGATCAAGCTCGTCAGACAAAAGCTTAGAAAACTGCAACCCAAGGTGGCATTACTGGTCAAAGCTAAATTAGAAAGAATGTTAGCTGCTAAGGTTATCTGACCTATCGACTACTCAGAGTGGATCTCCAACATGGTCCCTGTCACTAAGCGTTCTGGTGACATCAGAATCTGCACTGATTTCAGAGATCTTAACAAAGCTTGTCCAAAAGATGATTTTCCCTTACCCAACATAGATATGATTGTAGACCTTACAGCTGGACATGAAATTCTGTCCCTCATGGATGTATTTTTTGGGTATAATAAAATCAAGATTGTAGAAGAGGATCAGCATAAGACAGCATTCACTACCCCTTGGGGAACCTTTTGCTACAACATGATGCCTTTTGGGCTAAAGAATGCTGGGGCTACCTATCAAAGAGCTATGACAGCCATTTTCCATGATCTTATCCATAGTATTTTGGAGGATTATGTGGATGATATCTTGGTTAAATCTCACACCTTCATGGATCATCTTGCTGACCTGGAGAAAGTCTTTGATAGGTTAGCCAAATATCATCTCATGCTAAATCCCAAGAAATGTGTCTTTGGGGTCACATCTGGCAAGCTTCTAGGCTTTATAGTTTCTAAATGAGGTATAGAGATCAACCCCAAGAAGGTCAAGGCTATCTTAGACATGCCTCCTCCCTAGACACTGTGATAGCTTCACACTCTTCATGGAAAGCTTCAATCCATTCGAAGCTTCATCTCCCAACTTGCAGATAAGTGTACGCCATTTGCACATTTACTGAAGAAGGATGAAAACTTCAAGTGGCATCCTTTATGTCAACGCAGCTTCGATCATCTCAAGTAGTATCTCATCAATCCTCCTATCTTGGTTCCACCAATTCTTGGTTGTCCCTTGATCTTGTACATATCAACAATGCCAACTACTCTAGGGGCACTTCTAGCATAGCTCAATGACTATGACAAAGAAAGAGCCATCTACTACATCAGTAGAACCCTAGTTGGTTATGAACTCAATTATACTCCTATGGAAAAAGCTTGTTTGGCAGTTGTTTTCTCAACTCAAAAGCTTTGCCACTACATGCTAAGTCATACCATCCAACTAGTCTCCAAGATCGACCCTCTCAAGTATATGCTCTCCAGAACAACACTTACAGGCTATTTGGCCAAATGGGTTATGCTCCTTAGCAAATTTGACATCCAATATGTGGATAGAAAGGCAATCAAAGGGCAAGCTATAGCAGATCGCCTAGCTGATGCACCTCTAGTAGATACATATCCTTTGATCACAGAATTTCTAGATGAGCATATCTGTCTAATTGAAGAACAACTCCCATGGAAACTTTATTTTGATGGCTCATATACATCTTATGGATTAGGGGCAGGAATATTGTTGGTCACACCTCAAGGAGATTACATTCCAAAAGCCTTCAAGCTACAATTCCCTAGCACCAACAATATAGCTGAATATGAGGCTCTCATAGCAGGATTAAAGATAGCTACAAAATGAAACATCACTAAGTTACAAATCTTTGGTGATTCTCAGCTCATCATCAAGCAAGCCCTAAATGAATATCAAACCAAAGATGAAAAGCTATTACCCTACAAAGAGCTAGTTAATCAGCTAACCCAGCATTTTACAAAGCTTCATTTTACACAAGTGCCTCGAATGCATAACAAAGCAGCAGATGCTATGGCTACTATCGGCTCACTCTTGGAAATTTCCCAAGTGGTTACACAGTATGAGTTTTTAGTTGAGCATCTCCTCACACTTGCCTATGCGAATGATGACTCAAACCGTGTTTGTATCTTGGTTGGTCCCCAATCCCCTTGGTACCATGAGATTCATGCTTACCTTAAAGATGGTATCATCTCCCCTCACCTCACATGTACCCAACACAAAAACCTCATCCAAAAATCATCCCACTATGTTATCATAGCCAATACCCTCTATCATCAAGGTTATCATGATACTCTCTCTTAATGTTTCGTTGAAAATGAGGCTGCGATGGCATTAAAAGAAGTACACTCCAAACTTTGCGGTGCCCACACAAGTGGTATTGTCCTCATGCAAAAAATCCTTAGAGCAAGCTACTATTGGCCTACCATTGAAGAAGACTCCTGTGACTTTGTCAAAAAGTGTCTCCCATGTCAACAGCACGCAAATCTTGTGCACGCTCCAGCACAGGATCTTCAGCCTATTGCACCATCTTGGCCTTTCACTTGTTGGGGCCTTGATCTAGTTGGAACTATCACATTTCTCTCATCTAATGGACATAAATGGATAATAACAGCTACAAACTATTTCACTAAATGGGTGGAAGCAGTCCCCCTAGTCTCAGCTACAGGAGTTCAGGTCTCCAAGTTCATCTTGTACCACATTGTTTTTCGCTTCGGCATCCCATCCACCATCTTCACCGACCACGGAGGTAACTTTGAAAATCTCAACATAGAAGAATTATGCACTTCCCTCTGCATCCATCACCACTTTTCTAGCCCATATTTCCCACAAGGTAACGGCCAGGCAGAGGCAACTAACAAAACCCTCCTCAAAATCCTAAAGAAAGTTGTCAATGATTCTGGTTGTGATTGGCACCTACAAATAAATCTAGCCCTATCGGCCTATCGAACTTCCTTCCATACATCCATAGGCACAAATCCATACTCCTTAGTCTATGGTGCCGAAGCAGTACTACCCATAGAGGTTGAACTTCCCTCCTTGCGCATATCTTTGCAAGGGCAAATATCAGATGAAGAATACCAAGTAGCTCGGCTCACCCAGCTAGATCTCTTAGATGAGAAATGACAACAAGCCTATGATCATCTCGCAGTCTATCAAACTCATTTCAAAAGGAATTTCAACAAGAAGGTGCTTACATGACACTTTCAGCCGGGCGACATGGTCCTGAAAGAAAATATGAAAGTCCAAGCTGATCAAGAAAAGAAAGGCAAGTTTGAACCTACTTGGCTTGGTCCTTGTGTTGTGACTGCCTCATTTGGCTCTAGAGCATATTAGCTATCTACACCAGAAGGAGAACTCTTGAATGATCCTACTAACATCATTCATCTCAAGAATTTCTATGCTTGAAGATCCTTGGTATACCCATCTTTTGAAAAATACAAAAAAATAGTAAAGAGAAATAAGTGTCCAATGGTGAAAACTTGGCAATTCAAGCGCCTTGGATAGGTACCTTGGTGAAAACCTGGTAATTCAGGTGCCTTGTGTACTAAGACTAATCCATTATCTATGACTATCCTATCCCTCATCCATTCACCCACCATCCCATAAAACACTTGCTTGTTCCCTTGGTGTTCCAACCAAATATCCAAACTCTAATGAAGCTTGTAAATACCTCCTATACAACTTGTAAATCTTGTACCTTAGCTTGTAAATCTTGTAGCTCAGCTTGTAAATCTTGTACCCCAACTTTTAAATCTTGTATCATCCCTTGTATCATAGCTTGTATATCCAAATCTTGTCCAAAGCTTGTACAATATTCCAACTTGTATTTTATACCAAAGCTTGTATCCTAGTTTGTATCCTATCACATGCACACAAAGAACCCCATTTTCACTTAAGCTTTTCGCCAACCATCTACCTATCAACTATTACAGACATCCCACCCTTCACAAACATTACCATCTCACAAAAACAAAACATGAACAACCTTGTACATTTGTAACATATCTTGGTCTATCAGCTTGTACATCCTCTTTAGCTTAGTACCATTGTATCTACCCAACTTTCATGTCAGTTCCTCCTTGATCAACATCTTGCACACATCGTACAACCCTTGGTTAGCTATTCCAATGCACCCTTTAGCTAGATCTCTTGTCACCAAAGTGTTATCCTTCTTAGTTTAGCTTACCAGACGCATCACTCATCCAGATCCATCAACTTAGGTGCTCTCTGATAGATCCTTGTAGGATATAGCTTTCCTCATGTCTGATCTTGGTCTGTTAGTACATCGTCCCACCCATCTCATTGAAAAACAATTTTCTTTTGGATTTTCACTTTCTTTTGATTTGGAATCTTCCCTTTTGGGTCTTGAAGTATCTTTTCTAAACAATCTTTTTGTTCCCTCCTCAAGGTTGCCACGATCTTCCATATCATGTTAAACTGTGAATGGGGCAATCTGGGCGTAAGGTCTTGATTAATTCTTTTTTTTTCTTTTTTTTCTGCTTGTGGGTTACCCAGTGTCGGTTCTGCTCTGATTCTTTTGGGATTCATGTGTGATGTTGGGACAGTCCTTGCATGTTTGTTTTGAGCCAGTTCGTTTGTCCTCTGGACAGTTGGTGAAAAGGCCTTGATATTCTTGGTAACCTTGGAAATTAACCAACAATCCTATAGAAAATCTAGTGCTCAACTACATGGTGGTACTTCTCTTTGAAGTATCCCCCTACTCAAAAAGCTTCAATGGATTTCCTTCATCTCCATTATCCCCCATTCATCTCCAGCATCTGTCTCTCCTACCCCAAGCTTATGCATCAGTATCTCTTTGAATCAATCTTCACTTTTAGCTTTAGGGATCCACAATCCTAGTCTTAGGAATCTACCAATCCAATCAATCCACCAAGCCTCATCTTTTGAGATCCATAATCCTAGTCCTAGGGATCTCTGAAACCCATCTTCTACCAATCTGACTCTTTGAAATCCTGTTGCCTCAACTTTATCTCATCCTATCATCCCTTCCCTTATCCTAGATTCCTTTTAATAGTGCTCTGCTCCTTCATCCTCCCCCCAATCCTGAAAGTCTTAAGCTTATTTACTCTTGTGCCTCTCATTTTCCCCTTTATCATTCTCCCATAGTGAGAGTTTGAGCTAACTAAACCTCTTCTCTTAAGCCACTCTTCATCCTCCCACCCACCAAGATTCTTGTACTTTTCAAGAAGTCGTCGAGCCTCACTTTCTCTCCCCGCTGCCTTCTTGAGGGGGCATCTCCCAGTCCATTCTCTCCTCTTTTGCTCTAGCATTGGACATCTTATTTTTTTATCTTTGATGCCATGCCACTTGTGGCATCACATCAAAGAGGGGCAAAATGTAGACACCCAAAATCCTTTAGAAAATAAAGTATTTTTATTTTTTGAAAAATCTCTGATGACATCATCATTTATTAATTAATTATTTAATTTATTTATTTATTTTTATACCATTAAATCCCTTTATCTTAATTAAAAATATTTAATTAAGGAATCCCTCCCAAAAATGCTTAAATCTTATTTAAACATTATTTCCTTATTTATTAATTATTTAATTAATAAATTGACCAAAAATCTCAAAAAAAAAAATTTATTTATTTTTTGCCCAAAACTTGGCCAATTTTCTTAAGACCACTAACCTCTTCCAAAATCTTCTAATCCTTCTTTAATTTCGATTAAAGGCTAATCCCATCATTTCCTACCCCTAATCCCAACACAAAATATTTAATTAAGATTAAATATTAATCCTCATGTTTATTAAAAATATTTTAATAAATATCTCCTCAACCCAAACCCTTGAAATAAATAAAACTTTATTTATTTTTTAAAAACCTTATTTATCCTCATCCTAGGAAGTTCTAGACTCTTCCAGAAAGTCTTCATCCTCATCCAAAGCCTAGACTCTTCTAGAAGATGTTAATCCTTATCTTTAATCCTAATCCTAATCCCCTCCTAACCTTGTCACATTCCCTAAACATGGGTTAAGACTTGCTAACCCAAGCCAAAGTTAACAAATATCTCCTCCTTCACCCACCCTCATTAAATGCCATCCACTTGCCCATCTCTAACATCCCTAATCTAATCTTAACCCAAGCCTAATCCTACCCTTAATCATTTGCACAATCTTAAACAAGCTTAAGACCTTCCTAAGCCAAGCCAAAGTCTATCCCCTCAAAGTATCCCAACCATAAAACTTTATGAAGCCCACAAAGCCATAAATGACTCTTACAAGCCCATTCATTGCTCTTACAAGCCATTATGAGGGTCTTTATGAGCTTTGAGCCTCCTTTGTTGACCCCTTAACCCCTCTTACTCTAACCAATGACCTTGTGACATGTCTCACTCCCTGATTGGCTGTAAGGAAGCACAATCCATGTGCTCTCCAATCCATGTGCTCTCCTCTCATTCAATCTAAACCTTCCATAAGCTTTTTCTCGTCCTTGCATCCTAGCCCTTGATCCCTCAAGCCCTTTGCCTATTTAGGGAATCCTCTCCCAAGCCATTTTAAGACAATCTAGAAAGTAAAGCCATAATGCCATTTTGAGAAGCCATTTTTACATCAAATCCATTCATTAAAATCTATCAAAAATCCTCCATTGAAGCCCATTTGAGCATTTGAGCATACATACATAATCAAGTCATCTTAGCTATTAGACACACCTTTACATCAAGTGATCATCCTCATTGAGAGAGCCTATCCATGGCTCATATTCTCATTTGAGGACTTTACTTTGTCTCTCATGAAGTTATGTTAAATTAGTATGCAAATGCTTTTTGATTGTTTTAATTTAGTGTTTCTAACATACTAAAGTAGCATAGACAGTCCATAATTCTAAACATCATGAAGAGGCATTTATTTCATTAATTTTTTGATAGAAAAGATGATGTCAAGGGTTTTTTTCTATTCTCCTAGCTTCTTTCAATATGACATTGGATTTACAAATGTCTCATGTTAAAGATTTGAGGAAAATGCGGTAATTTAATGCGCTTTATTTTTCTCATGATTATAAGGAAATTTGGTGGGTTTATTCTTCTTCAAAAACATTCTCGTGCAATTTTTCTTTTTTTTTTTGCAAGACAAAAGCCATAGGGCCACCACTACAATCGCATGATGAAAATGAAGTACCATGCCCAATCCTACAACCTGGATTAATGTCAACTCAGGAAGATCAATTTGACATGATTAACATGTACACAACTGCGTGGGATTTACACACAACATATGTCTGATGTCAAAATGACTGACATGAAATTCTAATGGAGGATGAAACAAGGGAAGCCTTGAACATGTTGGCGGGAGTTCTATATGATGAAGTTTCCTTGGGCTTGGAAGAAATTCTTGACATGATGTGACAATTATAGTTCTTGACATGATGTGAGATTATAATTCTCATTTGTTTTATTTTTATTGTAATTAATCTGTAACAAGTTGCAGTTAGTTTTTAGTTAGTTAAGATGAAAAGGCATGAAGTTTTTGGCACCCTTTCATGTTCTATAAGAAAGGGTACCAAGGCCTTATAGTGATATACAAATATATACAAATATATATATACTTTGAAGAACATTTTTGTAGATATAGGCATGTATAGTGGTGTAGATACTAAAATTTGGCACAGCCCCGTTGTATGCATTTTTCTAAATTAATAAAATACGTTGTGTTCTTGTCCAAAAGATAGGGAATTGGTCATTTATTTTTCTAAATTTGAGTCTTCTTTGGATTAATATTATTTTTAGGTAGAATTAAGGCAAGCCATTGAGAATAAAACTCATATTCTTATGTATATTTTGAATAATTGATCTTCATTACAAAGTTAAATTCAGTTATCTAGGGTTTGTGGATTATTCTTAGTTATCTACTTATTAGTTGATGGTGGGGCGCATGTCTGCAAAATATAAGATTTATTCAGTAAGTATCAAAGTTGACTCTCTTCTCCAATTTGGAAGGCACTGGTCATATTTGCAATTTGAAAATAGAACACAGCTTTGTGGAAGGTAAGAAATCAATGTGTTCCCACTTTCATGCCCTGCATTAAAAATTTACACTATTTTTTAAAATTACCCATTTATACTTTTCAAACATCACTACTATAATCAATTTCTCCTTGAGAACCTTTGCCAACACAAGAGCATTGTTAAGTATGCACTTAATTCACTATTTCCTTTATCAAGTCAAAGGTACAATGATGCAGTGAAAGGTAGGAGAATCCTCAGAGGAGATGTCCTAGCCCCTAGCTATATAACCACCCAGTGAAAATACAACAACAAGAGGTAGAAATGCAAGATTTGATACTAGATTACAATAATATATTTGTAAAATATAACTAATTACATGCAATATGCTCGACTATAAGGCCTTCCGGGTGATGGCCAAATACAAGTAGCAATTACAAAATCAGTTCTACAAGATCCAACTTACAAAACCAATCTCAACTAGTCTAGATGCATAACTAGATAAGAACACTAAGAGAAATCCACACTTGTACCCTTAGGTCCACCAAGCAATCCTCTAGTTCCCAAGCCATAGCCCTAGCTTTCCAAAATTCACATCTCTCTTCCTTCCCCAAAAATGAACTACTAAAAGACTCAACAAGACCCTTATTTATACTTGCCAAAATGGCTTACAAAACATTCTAGAACATACAAAATAGGAAGGCAGACCCAACAATGGTTAGGACACATCCCAAGGCAAGATCTCATCATAAACATCATGATCGAAATAAATCCTACAAGTCAAATCGCACTAAAAATGCAAAAATCATGTCCAAAATGTTGATACTTGGCATAAATAGGAAAACTTGGCACTCATTAAGTGCTACAGTAACTCGGCACCAACTAAGTTCTATAGTAACTCAACACCAAATAAGTGCTACAATAACTTAGCACCAACTAGAGCTATAGTAACTTGGCACCCACTAAGTGCTATAGTAACTCCACACCAATGTGTAGGATTGCAAGAAAGCCTAGGATTCTCTTACATCAGACATCCCAAGTTCAAAAAGATGTTCTAATAATTGGAAAAACATCTTTTTGGATTCAACACATAAATCCCAAACTAGTTCGTCACATACATATCCTCCAAATCTTCAACTTGTACACTCTTTCCCTTGTTCTTCTTCTATTTCTTCACATCCATCTGAGGTGTGCTACAATTCTTCTTTCCATACTAATCTCCAACCTTCTCAGGATCTGCCAACTCAACTTGGCTACCAATACTCAAGTTCCTCCCACCAAGCTCTTCATTCTGCAAAGTAATTAGGGAAAACATATTTTCACCTTTCTCAACAGTAAACATGTTCTTGAGACAATCATGCACAGCCCTACAATCATACTGCCAAGGTCTACTAAGAAATACATGACATCTATTCATGTCCACAATATCACACAACACTTGATCCTTATATTACCCAATCTAGAAATCAACAAGGCATTGCTCCCTCACTTCCAAAGCATGTTCACCTTGCAGCCAATCGATTCTATAAGGATAAGGATGTCTCACTCTCTTCAAACCAAGTTTCTGAACCATCTCCTCAGTAACAAGATTTTTAGTACTACCACCATCCAAAATCACCTTGTAGACTTTACCACCAGACTTACAACAAGCCCTGAACAAACTAGTTCTTTGACAAGGATCTGATGTCCTCTCACCGACCAGTACTCACTAGGTAGCAAACTTTCTCCTTTCTCAAGGTGACTATCCTAGACTTCAACCTCATTCACAATAGTAGTTGTCCTAACAATTGAACATTCGAAAGATCTATGCCCTTCTTGACCACACTTGAAACAATTACCCCTAAATCCATCTCCACCTATTCTTCTTTTCTGTTCAACAAGTTTTGGTTCACCTTTTACTTTTGGTTTAGTTTGTACTGAACTATCTTGCTTCTCCTTCCCTCAGGAACTACCTTGATTCTTCCTCTTTAGCTTCTCCTCTGCTCTGAAAGCATACTGATAAGCATCCTCAATTGAAGAAATATCCAAAATACCAACCTCATCCTAAATATTGAATCTCAAACCATTAATATATCGAGCTACCTTCTCCTTTGACAATTCTCTATGCCCAGACTAAATAGTCAACTTGTAGAACTCCTCTATATAATCTTTCATAGTCATATCCTTTTGTTTTGGATTCTGCAACCTCTTAAACAACTCAAATTTGTAATCAATAGGAATGAACTTAGCGTTCAACTTAGTTGCCATCAATCTCCATCTAGAGATCTTCATTTCGCCTTCCTCTTCTCTGTCTCTTTGTAGTTCGTTCCACCAAAGAGCAGCCTATCCCTTCAACCTAGTTTGTGCTAACCTTACTGTAGTGCCTCTCCCATTTGACTTTTGTAAGTCATCCTGATGGATGCAACCTTGCTGATCTTTTGTTGTGATGGATCATGATTGTGACCCTGAGTGGTCTACACCGTTGAGGTGTTTGGATTTATGTTTCTTTATCAGTTGCTTTGATTATGCTTTTCACTGATCTTTGAGATTATGATGTGATTTTTGGTTCACTGAGGTTTGTGCCAGTGGTTACCAGGATCGATGTGGTATCATGAGGTTGTTCCGTGATTACCCTGAGATGTGTGCAGAGATTGCACTGTGTACTTTTTACCATGCTACACTGGACTAGGTTCTTGTAACAGTGGTTAGTCATGTTTATGACTGATTTTGCCTATGTGTTTTAAATGCCTTTTTAATGGAGAGTAATCAATCATTATTAAATGCTTGAGTAATTAGAATGGATTGTTCATGTTGATTTATTTGGTTATGTGCTGCAGGCATTTACCTTGTTATATTTTTAATTAGAGAGATATTTGTTACTCATGTGATGTTTTATATTTGAGATGACTTGAGGGTCGAATGTTACTCTTTGATTCCAATATCATAGATAATAGACTACTATGATGTTCAGTTAATCATATTGCATGATGATGCCATTTTGAGATGACAGTGTGTTTTATGATGTTATCTGGTTATTTGGTATTTGGACATACCTCTGATTTTGTTATGTGATGGATTTAATGCTATGGTTATTTACTTCATTCCTGCGTTGCTATGCCTTTTGCGAACGTGAGTGATGTAAATACATTATTTTAATATAATTAAATAAGTGGTTAAATTAGGTGATTTAATACATTTATTGCTTCGGCTATGTTATTATATTCAATTGCACTTGATCGTTTTGTTTAGTGTGCAGGATTTATATCCCTGGCAGTGGCACATGGAGTTAGTGATTCAACCGTTCATATTTTACCAATGTCACCTTTGTATGGTCGACGTATCCTTAATTAAATGTTTAATTTAAACCTTTCGGTGATTATTAAATCCGAACTCATTTGCATTATGTGATTAGACCTGTAAGCGTGTCTGTGCATTTAGAGGTTCACATTGTCGCAAAAGTTGTTAAGGTGATTTATGTGTTTTTGGGTTTTCGGGCTTTTTAATTGATTTATTTTAATTTCTGGCAGCTTTGCCATAGATGAATTCCTATTTATAGGAATAGCCTGTTTTCATTTGGGTCGATTCGGAGTTTAACTAGATTGGCTGGTTAAATGCCCTAATCGATTATTCACCCGAAAAGTGAATAAATATCCAAAAAGGAATTTAATTCCTCACTTCTCACTTTTGAATTGGAAAGTTGGAGAGTAAAACCCAAAATCCTCTTCATGAGGATTTACTGTTTTGTTCGTTGTGGGAGCTACGGGTGTGGGATCGTCGCGAGGTTGGGCTCGTTGGATCCAGCTCTGAGAAACCTTGGATTGCCGCAATTTTCAGCTACTTCTGCGAGATATTTATTTTATGGTTCAGATTCCCGTTTTGCCCTTTTGGCTATGAGGTAGGGCTTTCCCGTTTTATTGGTTCTGCTCCGTTTCTGCTTCTATTTTTGGTAGCCGTTTGTTTGGAGGCTGAGAACTAGTGTTCCCCTCCGTTTCTATATGATAGTTCTACCCGATTGGGCGGGTATGAACGTTTCTCTATTTTTTGAGATGAGGGTTTGGGATTTTACGTCGTTATGTTGGCCGTTTTTGCATACGGTGTCCGATTTCATTTATTTTTGGATTTTTGGGGTTTTTGAACTCAAAGGCCAAATGGGTTTTAATTTTTAAGTTTTTCAATTTTTGGGGGTTTTTACCTCGTTTTGCGTGCTGCCCTATTTTCTCAAGTTTTCTTGGCACAATGTGGGTCGTGGACCTTGATGATCTGTTTGGATATCAGTCAGACCACTTTAGCACTTTTATGTTGCATTGGGATGCGTGTTGCATCCGTACTCCCAACGTTGTGTTCGGTTGAGTGATTTTATATTTGTTATGTTTTTGTTGGACCTTTGCTTTTGTTTCGTGAACGCTAGGATTCGTGTAGAATCCATACTCTCGGATTGAGGCCGATTGAGTGAGTTCATGATGTTTGGTCTTGTTACATCATTGGGATTCGTGTAGAATCCATACTCTCAGATTGAGGCCGGTTGAGTGATTTTATGATGTACGATTTTATTGGCTTTGGGATTCGTGTAGAATCCATCCTTCCCGTGTTGCTTTCAGTTGAGTGTTTTCTTTGCATTGTGTTCTCATTCCTGTCCTTGTGTTATGATCTTCGTGATGGTGGTGCGCCACACACGAGTACGTACGCATACATTTGTTGGGTGACTTGCGAGGCCCAATCTTTCGTGGATTTGCCGAAAGTTATGATCATTGGGGTTGGGATGGGAGTATGCATGCCCACGGGCACTTTTCGTAGGATGAGCATGGGTAGGGTAGGGTAGCATATGGAGGGGGCTTCTATCTCGCAGCCTAGTGATCATTGTGCCCAGAGGGTTAGTGGAGGATATGAAGTTTTAAATAAGTGATAATTAAAGAAAATGTGTGACTGGTAATAAAATTTAAGATAATAAAATGTTGTGCCGAGCCATTCCGTTGAGGGATGCTAAATCTGCATGATCCAAGCTTGGGCTTTTTGATGCCAAGCGACTCTCCATGATGTTAGTCCCTACTTAGTAGCTTTTTGAGTGTCTGACCAAGACCTGTACTCCTTGCATTGTCTTAGGTTCTTGGTTCAGCCATCATACTGTCTAGCATGAGTGTTAGCCATGGATGTTGTGTTTTATGTGTGTTTGTGGTTGGATCATTATCTCCATCAGCACGGCGGATGTGGACCTATGGGTGCCACGTGGTTGGGAGGCGTAGCTACCTTCACCACTGCTAGGGATCGGTGTACAGAGACGATCTTTTGTCCTAGTGTGACCGTTGCTGGATGTCTTCACTTCATACTTCGGGTTCCTGAGTATGCTTTCTTGTGATTTATGCTTTCATTGGGATGCTTGTATATCATGTTTAGATGATGTTAGTTTACTTGACGCATTCCCTTATCATGATGTTTAGCATATGATTATATGGCGTTATTTGATTTAGTAGTATATATGTTGCTTACTGTTGTTTAGCATGTGATAGGTGATTTTATCTATTGTAAGATTATCTTTATGCTTTACTACTAGCATGTTAGATTTCCTTATGCTTATATTGTTGCATGTTTTAGTAGTGACATCCCTATTACAACAGTACTGACGATCTGGTCGGTGGCTTGGGATGTTACGCGTGGGGGATGGCTAGGACCCACGATGGTCTTATGATGCTATTGACGATTGGGAGGAACCACGTACTTAGTTTGGTTGTTTTGTTCCTGAGATGTATTTATGTACATTGCGATGTTGCGTTTGTTCTCTGCGATGTTTATATTCAGTGTGTTCTATGCTGTTGTAGTTTAGATGGTTGATGTTCTCCATTTTGTGTTGTTCTTGCACTCGAGTGTTTATTCCTCGAACCTTTGTGGATCTGGTACTCCCTGGTGTGGAGGTCCTTTGCTCTATTTTGGTCCTTTTTGCTTCTGGGAGTGTTTTCGTGTTTCTATGGGCGACATTTGTTCAGCATGGTGCGACACTTTAAAAATTATCGCATGCCCATGCAAACTATGTCGTACGACACTGTAAAGTATCGCACGGCTTCTTGAGAAATGTCGTACGACACTGGAAGAGTGTCGCATGCCTTCTTGAGAAATGTCGTACGATGCTGAAAAGTGTCGCATGCCTTCTTGAGAAATGTCGTACGACACTGGAAGAGTGTCGCACGCCTTAAGGAGAAGTATCGCCCTCCCATAGTACAAAGTGTCGCACGGTTTTTGTGAAAAACTTGCGCGTGCCATCAGCGGGCAGTTTTCTTCGTGATCCAATCTTTTTGAGAGTGGTTTTGGATACCCTTTTGGGCATTCTTCGACCCTATGCTGTTGCATTTTGAATTCTGTCAGTTTCTCTTGAAATCGAGTTTTCATGTTTCTGTTTTAGTCTCTTGGGGTTTACCTCTCAGAGATAAGTTATGGATTCTAGGAAATTTCAGGGCTTCAGAAATCCAGACTTAGCCAATTTTCAGGGCTTCAGGATTTCAGACTTAGCCAAATTTCGGGATTCTGCATTTTACCCCAGCTTGGTGTTTTGTTGATGACTGGTCATTTCTTGTGCCCTCATCCTATTGTTGTCGTTGTTGGATTTGTTTGTGTGTGTCAGTTTGGTAGTGGCGTTCGAAGATTCATTGGTTGCCGGGATTGTGTTGAAGTCTTCCGTTGCGATCGTTGTGATCCCTGTATGATGTTGTCATGTGCATTCATACTTGTAAAAAAATATATATATCTTGGCTTGATTTGAATCCTTGTTTCCAAGGATCTCCGGGTGGGGTATTACACTTACTCTGAGTAGATCCTCAATATCCTAAAG
Organism: Cupressus sempervirens; assembly: GCA_028749045.1. Classification (NCBI taxonomy): domain Eukaryota; kingdom Viridiplantae; phylum Streptophyta; class Pinopsida; order Cupressales; family Cupressaceae; genus Cupressus; species Cupressus sempervirens. The sequence goes on from CM053787.1 coordinate 73,694,978, forward strand.
CTCAAAGTAGTCTTCCAATTCACCAATCCAATCAATCAGATCTTCAAGATTCAAAGTACTTAAGAAATTAGAAACCTCCATCTTATGCTTCAACTTCAACTAAGATTCAAGCCGAGCAAACTAACCAGCCCTAATTCCAATAGGTCTCTCCACGTGATCAATTCTATCCTCACTACTCAATCCAACAACTTCAAAGTCTTTAGAAAAATTTTCATAACTACTTTCATTACCCACATGCCCAAGTACACCACCTAAAGCACTTACAATTTCAGCAATCATGTCACTCTTCATTAATGCTATCTGAGATCTGAAATTGGCTTTAACCTCCTCCATCTCAGATCTGAAATCTACTTTAACCTTCTCTAGGATCCATTCTTCTATAGCATAACTACGATCATCAATTTCCCTAGGATACAATCTTCTCAAAGGAATCTTCCAAAATTTTAGCAAACCCTAAGCAAAAAATCCACCAATCCAAAAGATTAATCAGCCACAAGATCAAACTTCTTTGTAAATCTTGGTGTAAACTGCCTCAGCTTTGGTGATCTTTCAAAATATATATATCTTGGCTTCGGTGTTCTTGAGTGTGTTGATAGATCACCGAAGCTGAGGCAGTTTACACCAAGATTTACAAAGAAGTTTGATCTTGTGGCTGATTAATCTTTTGGATTGGTGGATTTGTTGCTTATGGTTTGCTAAAATTTTGGAAGATTCCTTTGAGAAGATTGTATCCTAGGGAAATTGATGATCTTAGTGATGCTATAGAAGAATGGATCTTTATGAAGATTTTATCTCTTGAGCCTCCTTTGTTGACTCATCCTTGCCCTTTCCTCCATCCTCTCACCCTGTGACATGTGTCACTCCCTGATTGGTTGTAAGGAAGCACAATCCATGCGCTCTCCTCTCATGCAATCTAAGCCCTCCATGAGTTTTTCCCCATCCTTGCATCTTAGCCCTCAATTCCTCAAGCCTCTTGCCTATAAATTGGATCCTTCCCCTTTGAAAAATAACACAATCCATGAAGTAAAGTTATAATGCTATTTTGAGAGCCAAATCCATACTAAAGCCATCTATCCACACTAAAAATCCACAATCATCCATTGAAGCCTTTGGAAGCATATTGAGCATACATCCTATCCATTTAGATAAAGCTACTCAACAAGAGAGCTTCTTATTGAGAGAGTCCATTAATGGCTCATATTCTCAATTGAGAGTTCATCTTAGTCTATCTTGAAGTTTATGAATTTTTTTTAGTTTGTAGAAGCTTTATTTAAATTTGGTTTCTATTAGCATACTAACATTGCTCATATACATTTTGGCACGCCCGGTGGGACCCCGCATGGGTCATCTTCATTAGCTTTTTTAGTCAAGTTTTGTATGTCATTTGCTGATTTTGGCTAATTTTGCTTGTTTTTGTGATTGGTAGGATTGTATAAATTGGTTTTGTAGGTCCACATGAGCATGAAGAAGACAAAGGAACTCATAGTATATCTCATAGTGTTTGCAGATTTTTCAAGCTTATAGGTGGACAAAGAACTTGGAATTATTCTTCCTCTTCTTGTCTATATTCTTCTTATTCCATCTACTTCTTCTTCTTCTTCTTGTGGGAGATCTTGGCCATTTTTTTAAAGAAGCAAAATCATACACACTTCTTTTTAGTGCTTAAAATGAACTCCCAAATCATACTTAAATCCATTAAAAAATTAAAAATTTGCAAAAAAGAAAAAATCTTTTAACAAGTGAAACTAAACCAATCCAATCATTTGCATCCTTGCAACATCAAGGTTTTAGATGCATTCATGCAAAGTTAGGAACACTTCATTTTTGGGAATTTAAAAAGAACTTCAAGTTTCCATTTCAAAAGGTTCAAAATCAACACTAAGTGCACACTAAAATCTAAATCAAACTCAAAGCATCAATCAAGGATAAAATGAACCTCATTTGCAAATATTTTAAAGTTCTTTTAAAAAATCTCATGAAAACTAAGAGTCCTAAAACTTTTGTTATTTGTTCCAAACAAATGTCTTGTTGCAAAATCTTGAATGTTTCTTAGGTTTTTCATGTATCAAAACAATCTAGGAATATCATTTTTGGGCTTAAAACATGCAAACTAGAACACAAAATCTTGAATGAAAAGCAAAGTCCAAAGAGTCATTTTCACTTTTGAGTCCAAAACAATCTTGAATGATCTAATGTTAAAACAAAGCACTTCAAAGTTCTTAAAACAACACACAAAATCTCAATCTTGAATGCTCAAAGGAAAAAACTTGAATGTTTAATCACTTGTCTTTGAATGCATGTTGCTAAACACACTCTTGAATGCCATGGATTAAAATCAAATTTTCCTTGAATGCATGATTAAAACAACAAATCCAATATTGAATGCCAAGGATCAATTAACCATTGCAATATCAAACACTTCATTTGGAGCTTCTAAAATTGAACAAAACAAATCTCTTTTCCACATGCAATTCAGGTAAAGTTTGATTTTTGGATATTTAAGAGACTTTGTTAAGTTAAATACAAATTTGCAAAAATCAATTTGAGTAGTTCCTTGGACTCACCTCTTTTCTAATCACCCATCAATTCAACCATTGGTTGCAATCTCAGCACCATTTATGGGGATGGGTCTACTTGAAAAAGGTGTTAAATGTTCCACAATCTAACTCACTCACTTGGTCTTTGAACGTTTGCTTTAACTTTATCAAAAATTTTAAATGACCAAAACTCTAGATTAAATCGATCACACTTCAAGTTTGGGCACTAAAATTGAACAACTATTGACGTGGAGGGCCTTCGGGCGCGTGCTTGGCGATTGAGTTTCACACATCTTTGTTTTGGGCTTAAAATAAACTCACACTCAATCTTGAATGCCTAAAAATCAATGAACATCGCATGGTTTTGACGCATTTTCAATGGCGCTCGCATTTCTTATGTTGATGATCTCTCAACTTTCATTATGCTAATGACGCTGTCAAATTGGAATGAACATTGTATGCCATAATCACAATGTCTTCAATCATAGTTTACAAAATTTAAATCATCAATTGGAATGAACGCATCTTTTAAAGCCCAAGATCATGTATGTGGTCTTGTTTTAAACTTTTTAGGAGGCCTGCTTGGGGATTTCATCACCCCTTGGGACGACCTCAACTCTAGCGTTCCGACAGATTATAAAGATCGGGAGGTGAATCCAAAGACACCTCTCTTGGGATCAAAATTTTGTCACTCGGGCCAAGCCTCAAGGAACTTTATACCCTTAAGAAGTGAAAGAGGAGAAGTGGGTTACCACTCCTCTCGGTTGTGTGACATCTTTTTGGTTTCATCTACGGATTTGGGCCTCACGTACCTTGCGTATATCGAGGACTCCCTAGCTATAAAAAATTTCATCCTTGTAGAAAGCTTCCTAGGATGTTGGTGTGTTTGACGTGCTTGCTCAAAACTTTTGTCTGCTTATTTGTTCATAGCTTTTGAATGAATGTTTGCCAACTTTGGTCAAAATCTCAAAAAAGCAAAAATCTCCCAGCTCAAGGCATACTTAGCGTAGTCACTGCCTCATCAGAAAATCATCCAAGCTCCCCTGCTGCAACCAAATCTATCTAGTTCCTTGCTTTAGAACAATCCCAAATCCAAAGTCTCTCCAAATCATCCCCCCCTAGCCAGCTAGAAACCCAATCCAAAATCACACCCAAGCCTTTAGAGAGTTGTTGTCATTCTGCTAGAATTTGTTATCCAATCAATCTGACCAATCCACCAGCCTCACCACGGTTATCCTTTTGACAGACCTTTGTCTAGGGTAATCTAGCTTTGTCACCTATTATCCCTCATCACCTTGAGCTAAAGGTTGGGATCCACAAGTGATCAATCTCGTGTCATGCCCATAGGATCATTAGTCTATTCTTAGGTTGACACAATCTCCACCAATCCAACGCATAGGAAAGCAAAACTCTCACTTTTTGACAGCATGCCCTTGAAGTCTTCCATCCATAGGAAAGCCAAAAATCTCCAGCCAATCCTCCTTAGGTCTGTCATGCAACTTTGACTCTCCCTAGGAAATCTTTCATCAGCCAATCCAAAATCTTTGCTTAACCCAAATCCAACCATGAGCTTCCGTGTTCATCCATACGCAAGACCCCATCCCCATCAAACTCATCATCAAAGCATGAATTACCAATCCTATCATGATGTGTTTGGTCGCATTGTCCTTGCTCCCGCCACCTCCTATTCCAATGATGATGAAAATCTTGTTGACTATGATGGGTATATTGAAAGCCTTAGAAACATTCCCCCAAGCATCCCCCAAAATCCAAGAGTTATTCCAAACTATCTAGTCATGCCATCTGATATTCCAGCTTCCCCTCCATCATCCCATCAACCAAGCTTCCAATCTTCCACCCCCATCACACTAGTTATTCCTGTCAATCAACCTCCACCTTCGACACACGAGTCTCCAAGGAATCTCCTAGAGGAAATACAAGAAAAGTTGCCTCCAACAGTCGATAAGACATGTCATCTAATCCAACCATGTGAAGTAGTCAGTGATGAAGCTTCCCCATCTATAATATCACCTCCATCTCCCATAGCTATCATCCCCATACCATCCATCAAATTGCTTAAAATCCTTCCACTTCCTGCAAGCATCAAAATCCCACCACCTATCAAATCCCTCCAAATCCTATCCACATCGCTTCCAAGCATTTCCCAAATCTCTCATAATGACCCTTATGCATCCATCTTCTACTCAACCATCTCCACTACTAAATCTCCCATCTATCCATCTGCTGCCTTTGAAGAATCCATCCCTTCACCTCCTATCACACCATCCACTCCAAACCAATCCTATCAAGATCCTGCCCAAAAGCATGTTGACATCCCCTAAAGCATAAATGAAGATATCATCGTACCATGTCTTCCATCCATAGTGTAGAGTAGCAATTTAAAGAAAGGAATTACATTGGGTGACTTTAACACACCTCTGTTGGATGAGGAGAAGAAGGGAGGTCTGCCTCTGAATTGGGAAAGTAAACATGACCTATCAAACTTCATTAATGGTCTGGCTTTTCTAGGTATGGACCTCATGGGAGGTGCCTTTACTTGGTCAAATAAATGCATTGGTTAGGATTTTATTCAGGTCAAACTAGATAGAGCTCTTGTCACTCTCAACTAGCTACAGTCTTCCTTTTGCAATTTAGCTCTTTTGCCCAGAGTGGGTTTTGACCACTCCCCTATTTCCCTTTCGATTGTTCCTATAAGCCCCAAAAGACCTCCCCCTTTTCATTTTGAGAAAATGTGGACCTCCCACCCTGATCTTTTAGATAAGATAAAACTCTGGTGGAGTATTGATGTGGAAGGCACAACTATGTACAGGGTTGCTAGAAAACTTAGCAACATTAAAAGAATGGTTAAAGCTTGGAACAAGTTTTATTGTGGAAACATATTCTTTGAGAAGGAAGTCCTATCTGACAATATTTCTTCTATCCAAGTCTCTATTCAGGAGGATGGGTATGATGAGTTAAATAGGGAGGCTGAGTTGTCTATCCTTTTAGAATTACACAATATTATCAATAAAGAGGAGAAGTTCTAGAGACAAAGATCAAGGGTTAACTGGCTGAAAGAGGGAGACCAGAATACAAATTTTTTTCATCTTTTTACTCTAAAACACTGAGCTAATAATAGAATCTCAAGTTTAAAGAAAGAACATGGTATGTTGACCAAGGATGATGAAATCTCAATTGAAGTTGTTTCTTTCTTCTCCTCCCCGTTGTCTTGGGATCCTATGTTTTCCAAAGTGGATCAGGATGACATTGTTTCCTGCATCCCTCAAATCATCCATCCTCACCATAATAAACTACTTCGGGCCATTCCCTCTGATTTGGAAGTTAGGGAAGCTATCTTCTCTCTGCCAGTAAATAAATCTCCTAGCCCAGATGGTTTCCCTACTTTCTTTTTCAAATTGTTTTGGCCAGTTTTGATGAAGGATGTGGTGAAGGCTGTTCAGGAATTCTTTGGGGCCAAAAGCATTCTAAAAGAGATTAACTCTACTTTTTTAGTTCTCATTCCTAAAGTTCCTAGAGCCAATTCCTTGGAAAAATTTAGACCAATTAGCCTATGCAATTCTTTTTACAAGATCATTTTGAAGGTTCTTACTTTCAGGTTGCTCAAGTTCCTCCCTTTAATAATATCTCAGCAGCAAACTAGTTTTTTCTTGGGCAGACAAATTTTAGACTCGATAATGATGGTGCATGAAGTGATTCACTCTATGGAAGCTAGAAAAAGGGAAGGGATGTTACTTAAACTAGACCTTTCAAAAGCCTATGACCGAGTTGATTGGTCTTTCCTAGATATGGTGCTTAAGGCTTTTGGGTTTGATGACAAAACATGTAAGCTTATTTCTCAAATGGTAACTACTTCCTCACTTATTGTTTTAGTTAATGGATCCCCCTCTAATTTCTTCAAACCTTCTTATGGTCTTTGTCAAGGGGATCCTCTTTTGCCTATTCTCTTCATAATCTTGGTGGAATGCATAGGCAGACTTATTGAGAAGAATAAGAAGGAAGGGAGAATCAAATGTATTAAACCTTCTAAAAGTGCCCCTTTTAAGCATCAGAAATTTGTTGATGGTACTATAATGGGAGGGGAGGCTTTTGTTAAGGAGGCAAAGGTAATGAAAGACATCTTGGATACCTACTCTGGAGGGTCGGGAAAGCTCATCAACTGGGATAAGAGTTCTATTTTCTTTATCAACACTCCTAAGGACAGACAGAAGAAAATCTCCATAATTCTGGGATGTAGTGTGGGGAAGCTTCCCTCTACCTATCTTGGGCTCCCTTTGGGCACAAATCCTCCTAATTCTTTTTGGAATGAAATTATGGACAAATTCAGTAAGAAGCTAGTTGGTTGGAAAGGCACCTCTTTAAGCCAAGCTAGAAAATGTCAACTGGTTAAATCCACCCTTCAGAACTTGCCTATTTATGCTTTGAGCCTTTTTGTGATCCCTGTGAAATTTGCTGAGAGGATGGAAAAATTTTAGAGAGACTTCTTATGGACAAGGGCTGAAAAGAATAAAAGGTATCCCCTAGTTGCTTGGGAAAAAGTTTGTCTCCCAAAGAAAAATGGAGGTCTTGGCATCAAGAAGCTAACTCACCTCAACAAGGCTCTTTTGGCTAAGCAAATATGGCATATCTTCAGCAGCATAGGGGAGTGGAGAGACATTCTGGTAAACAAGTACATAAAGAGGCCCTCTAAATAGTTTACCCTCTTTAGTGAATATATCCCAAGAGGATCCGCTATTTGCAATGGTTTCTTAAAAGCCAGGGACCTGGCAAATTCTAGAGTTTCTTGGAAATTGGGAAATGGGGAAGTTATCCAATTCTGGTCTGATAGCTGGCTTATTCAGGGCCCTCTTATGAACAACCCTAGCTATGAGGTCTAGGTGAATGACTGCATCAACCATTTTGGGCAAAAAGTTAGTAACGATAGGAACGACCAAGGATGGATAGACCTTTCTATCATATCTGAAGATCTTAATCCAATTATGATAATGCTAAACTCTATGGCCCTAAATAACAATAGGGATGAATTGGTCTAGGGAGATAATGCCAATGGGCTATACTGTTGCCTCTAGGTATTTGGCCCTTTGGAGATTAAATGAGATTCCTCCTTGGTCGAGAGCTTGGCTCCCTAGCCTGACTCCAAAAATTAATATGTTCTATTGGCTGGCTTTTCAGGACAAAATCCTCACCCAGGATAACCCCATTAAAAGAGGTCATATTATGCCCAGCAGATGTGTGTTATGTAAAGACCAGACGGAGACCGGCAATCATCTGTTCATTCACTGCTCCTTCTCCAGGGAGGTTTGGGTTTTCCTCACTCACAACTTGGGCTTCAGCTAGTGTGTGCCTTTTAACCATCTAGATCTCTTTTGCCAATGGAAATGCATGTTCAAAAGGTTTAGTCTTCAGGAATTAAGTTCTTGGATCCTTCCTCATTTCTGTTGGAGCATTTGGAAGGAGAGAAACAACAGAATCTTTAGATATTAAGAGGAGCCAACTATAGTGATAGGGAAGAAAATATTTGCTAACATTAAGGAAAACTATTTAGTGAGGAAAGGGGGAGATATAGAATTAGGTGGCAAAAAAAAGGAGAAGGCAAAAGACAGAATGACGAGAAGAAAGGAGCCAAATGGCTTCTCCCCCCAGAAGGATGGCATAAAGCTAACTTTGACGGAGCTTCCAAGGGAAATCCTAGCTCCTCGGAAAGTGGAGGCATAATAAGGAATGAAAATGGTGATGGTATTGCAGCTTTTTCCCTCCTATTGGGATTTCAAACCAACCACTTTGCGAAAGCAAATGTAGCATGTAATGCTACCAATCTAGCTTTTGAAATCAGAGTTACTAACTAACCTTTGGCTTTAAGGGGATTCGAACAACATTATAAAATGTGTTAAAGGAAACTCTCAGCCATTATGGTTGATTGCAAATCTTATTGATGAGAAATGTGAGACTCTTGCCAAATTCAGTAGAGTCCATGTCACTCATATATTTCAGGAAGCTAACCTGGTAGCCGATGGGTTTGCTAATATAGGGGTCGGCACAAACCAAATAAAGACATGGCATCCTAGAAATAGTTTACTGGTGGATGTCAAAAGCATGATTGAAATGGATAAGATCCAAGGAAGTACGAAGAAGATCAATGTATAATTATGAGCATGAATGGATTAAGGGGAAAGGGTACTTCCCAAAAAGGAAGCATGGAAAATCATAATTGCTGTAATTTATTATAGACTATTCGACACACTTTGTGGGTCATTTTTTGCATTTGTAATAGGAGCAACAAAAAGGTTAATTCTTTCTACATTCTACTCATACACAAAGGTTCCTATCAGTTACAGTGCAAGGTGCATATGAGAATTGAGGGTGTGCAGAGTGTAGATATGGTAGGCGAAAGGTGTAGAAAGGAGCCGGTTGGTGAAATAGAGAAATGGAGGAGCAAGGACAAAGTTTGGGAGTAGTTGGATAAGGGCGGGATTACTAGATACATTACGAAATTGCATGGATTTGATTAGGAGGTGACCAATGGTATGGTTGGTTCATGGAAGATTGGTAGAGTAAAGGTGAACGAGGTTTCTTTCATGATCACTGAGGAGGTGATATCGACTGTTTCTGAAATCTCGATTGAGGGTTTTAAGTTCTTTAGGGACAAGAAGCTCTCAGCTAATGTTGTGCGAGATTTTATGAAGGATACAAAGGCACTTAAAGCCCTGAAGAAGATTGACATGTACTATGTTCCTAACACCATGAAGAAACTATGGAGGTATGTTCTGAGATTTGTAATCGAGTATATTACTCTGGACCCTAGGTTTCATCAGGCTCATACCCACCACTTTATTCTTTTGAATCATTTTTGGCACAGCTATAAAATTTCTTTTCCTTTTTACCTATTAACCTCCATGAGTAAGGTGGTGGATAGCATAAAAAAGAAGCCCACTGATGACCCCGCTCTACATGAGAGGCTTTTGCTACTTATTTATGAGCACTTTAAGGTTCAGACAATAAGAAATGCCCCCGCTCAGACTGAGAATGTGACCTTTGGAAGTTCCAACTTCTCTTTAGACTCAGATGAGATTCAGAGCTTAAGCTCTAAGGATGGCAGGACTTTTTCCACTGGTAAAAAAGTCACCCATTAGGTCAAGAATTCACCTTCTTCCATAACCCCTAATAGAAAAAGCCCTAGGGTTCATGGCCAGAAGCAACTTGTGAAGGATGAGAAGGTTGATAGCGATGATGAGGAGGATTTGGAGATGAAAGAGGAGGAAAAGGAGATGTAGGAGGAAATTAAGGAAGACCAGGGAGGGAAGAAATGCAAGAGGGAGGGTCAAGAGGATGAGAGAATGCAACAGGAATAGGATATGTCTTCGCTACCTCTTTCTCCTATCCATATTCAAGCCCAACTTGAGAAGCCAAAAATGGATTCTGAGACCGAGGGAGGGGAGATGCAAGTCAAAGATGGGAGGAAAGCTTGGAAAAAATTTAATATTATGACCTCAAAAATGGGCATTTTTAGAGAGGTCATGATCTTGCAGGTCCTCATGGAAAACCAAGAAGGGTCGCGGCTTGAAGAACTCATAAACTCGACAATTGTGGCTATTTCAGATAAAGCAAGGGAAACTGGGATGAACCTCTTAAACAATGCCTACAATAGTATGATTGATAACTTCAGATCAATCACGTGGCTTTTCCATGATATGGAGGAGGTCAAAGAGTAGGTCGGTCATATGGAGGAATATAGGAATGGAACAGATTTTGATATTAGAGACGGCCACGGTGAGAGGCTCAGTCTAGCAGAGAGAAGGATTAACAACCTCGAGATCTATAATCACAAACTCTCGAACCAAATGATTTCGCTACTAAGCTCCATTAACAACAACATCATATCTTTAACTGGCTAGATCAAAGACAGAGTAATGAAGGAAGATGAGGAAGGAAAACACATGGAAAAAGCTAGTCTAGTGGTCGACCCTACAAAGGATAACATCAACAATGGTGAGGACCAGGAGGATCAAAAGGCGCACCAGCAGGAGGCTGAGGAGAAACAGATGGCCTATGAGGCTGCTCAGGTCATGCAAGAGCTGGAGAGAAAGAACAAGCACTAATCCACTACCTGTTCTTTTGTTTCTTTCAAGGCCTTTTTTTGGCTTTTTGTCAAAGCTTTTGCCTTTGTCGATTCATGTTGTTTCTTTTTTTGGTCTTTTCTATGTTCTTTGGTTTTTGACTAGACCTTGTCCATATTATTAGCCTTTGAACTTGAACTCTTTTGGCTGGGCTTTTCATGCTTATTTTGAGTCTTGTTAATGTTTTAACTCTTGGGTTTTAGGGTCCCTGTAAAACCTGCTTATCAAATACAAAACAAAAAAGTAGGGAAGGAAAAGAACATGTTAATTTAGATAAAAAAGGGGAAACAATGTCAATTATTGAACCCTCATCTTCAACCTAAAGGGCTATTATTGCCATAGGGGAGGCAGATCATGTATTGTTAGGATAAACCACGGACAGAAATAAAAAACTACATGCAAATATAACCAATAACAGAAAATAATAGAACACACAGAAATGAACACAAGGCACCAAGATTTAACGTGGTTCACCCAATCACTGGGCTACGTCCACCAAACAGCAAGTCCGATCTTATTACAATCCAGTGATTACAACCTAATTACAATCCATAATCCCTTACAGCTCAATACCGCCGCAAGAACCAATTTCGTATCACCACATATAAAAATACCCAACCCTAAGCCCTTTTTATACAAGTATTAAACCGCTTTAGGGTTATAACATGTCGGCCATATGTCGGCCATAATATGTCGGCTACTTCCCAAAAAAAAAAAATTCGGGGCCCCACTATTTATGAAGTATGTACAGTACTTTCCTGATCAGTCACCACAATCTAACAATCTCCCACTTGGGGACTGATCAGGCTCCACACTAAACAACAATCTCCCACTTGGAGACTGATCCTGTAGCAATACAACTACCGAATGGGGCTCCCACTGGATCAAACCACCCTAGACTCTGCTGTTCTTTTATTCACATTTAGTCTAAAAGACCAACTAAAGCTGAAGAGGAGTTCAGCTTCTCCCTTGTTACAACCTTTGTCAACATATCTGCTAGAATTTCATTGGTATGTATCTTCTCTAGCTTTAATTGTCCATCCTCCAAAACTGACCGAATGAAATGGTACCGCAACTGTATGTGTTTGGTCTTAGAATGCAGAGCTGAATTCTTAGCAAGATGAATGGCACTCTAACTATCTGTGAACAAATAATTATCCTTCTGAGGATGTCCCAATTCTTCCAAGAAGAACTGAAGCCATATCATCTCTTTGGCTACCTCTGTAGCAGCAACATACTCTGCCTCTATAGTGGAGAGAGCATTAATCTTCTGTAGCCTAGAAACCCAGCTCACGGCTGCCCCACCAACAGTAAAGACATAACCTGTAGTACTCCGCCTAGTATCAATATCCCCAGCCAAATTTGAGTCAACATAGCCCTGTAAATCAGTAGTAGAGCCCCCAAAGTGTAAACACTTATTGGATGTTCCTCTCAAATATCTGAGAATCCACTTGACAGCATTCCAATGCTCAAATCCTGGATGACTCATATACCTGCTAACGACTCCCACTGCATGTGCAATATCTGGCCTAGTCCATACCATAGCATACATCAAACTTCCTATAGCTGAAGCATAGGGTACCTTGGACATCTTATCCTCCTCTTCCTGTGTCTTGGGACACATCTCCTTAGTCAATTTCAAATGACTAGGTAAAGGTGTGCTGACAGCTTTAGCATTCTCCATAGAGAAACGTTGCAACACCTTCTCAACATAATCAACTTGAGATAGCGTCAATGTTCTGTTCTTCCTATCTCTACAAATCTTCATACCAAGGATTTGTTTTTCTGCCCCCAAATCCTTCATAGCAAATGCATGTGCTAATTGGCATTTCAACCCCTTAATATGATCCATGTTAGACCCAGCTATAAGCATATCATCAACATATAAACATAAAATAATGTAGCTATCATCATCCAACCTCTTAAAATAAACACAGTAATCTGAATGGCACCTATTATATCCATGCTCATGCATAAAACTGTCAAATTTCAGATACCATTGCTGAGGTGCTTTCTTCAAGCCATATAAAATTTTCTTCAATTTGCACACTAAGTTCTCCTTACCTTTGACCTCAAAACCCTGTGGCTGAGCCATATATATTTCTTCATCCAAATCACCATGAAGAAAGGTTGTTTTAACATCCATCTGCTCTAAATGCAAATCTTCAGTAGCCACAAGACTTAAAACAGTACGAATAGAAGTCATTTTAACAACAGGAGAAAATATCTCATCAAAATCAATTCCATTTTTCTGTGCAAATCCTTTTACAACTAACTTGGCCTTAAATCTTTTCTTACCTCCTTCCTCTTCTTTCAACCTGTAAACCCATTTATTCTGTAAAGCCTTTTTACCTGCAGGAAACTTGCACAAACCCCAGGTCTTATTTTTCAGCAAAGAGTCCATTTCATCTTTCATTGCAGACTCCCACTGAATCTTAGTATCCACCTGCACAACTTCATCATAACTTTCAGGTTCACCAGCATCAGTAAGTAAAATAGAATACAAAGAGGGAGAAAACCTTTGTGGAGTTCTAATTGGCCTTGTTGACCATCTAACATTCACTGGTGTGTGTGGTATTTGTTGTTGCAGTTGTTGCACATCATGTGGAATGGCTGAAACATCAGCTTTTGGACTATCATCCAGCACTACATAATCATCTTCTTTCTTCTCATGTTGCTGCAATAGATCTTTGTACAACACTTTTTCATTGAATATGACATCTCAGCTTCTTATAATTTTATGATTTTCAAAATCCCAAAGCCTATAGCCAAATTCATTAATGCCATATCCAACAAAGACACATTTCTTTGATTTAGCTTCTAGCTTGGTTCTATTTTCAGAGTCTATATGAGCAAAAGCTTCACAACCGAAGGTCTTGAGAAAAGAATAACTCACCTTCTTACCAGTCCATGCTTCCTCTGGAATACCACAGCCCAAAGGAGTAGAGGGACCTCTATTAATCAAATATATTGCAGTATTGACAACCTCCGCCCACATGTGTAAGGGCAACCCAGCATGCAACCTCATGCTCCTTGCGAGCTCCATTATAGTCCTGTTCATGCGTTTAGCCACTCCATTTTCCTGTGGAGTCCTTGGAACAGTTTTTTGTCTACGAATACCATTAGTGGAGCAATAATCTTCAAATTCATGACTGTAATACTCACCACCATTATTAGATCTGAGACATTTTAATTTCTTACCAGTCTCATTTTCAACCAAGCATTTCCATTTCTTAAAAGTTTGAAATACATCAGATTTCTGTCTAAGGAAATAAACCCATACTTTTCTAGTTGCATCATCAATAAATGTAACATAATAATGAGAGCCACTAAGGGAAGATACCTGAGCTGGTCCCCATACATCTGTATGCACAAGCTCTAATTTCTCGTTTTTGTTTTCCTTCCCAGTCTTTACAAAACTCACTCTCTTTTGTTTTCCATACACACAACTTTCACAGAAATCCATATTCACACATTTTAGACCTGGTAAAACTTTCCTTGAATGAATTACTTTCATACCTTTCTCACTCATGTGCCCAAGTCTATTGTGCCACAACATTGTATCAGAATCTACAACAGCTATTTGTTCTCCCTACTCAACTGCAGAAATTGTTCCTGAATATTCATTTTTCTCTGAAACAATCAAAGTAGAAGGAACAATATGACCTGTACAAAGATATAAGGTGCCTACTTTCACACCTTTTGCTACTACAAGGGAACCTTTTGAAACCTTCCAATTTTTATCATTAAAAGTAACTACACAACCCTCATCACCGAGTTGCCCTGCTGAAATTAAATTTCTACTTAGTTTTGGAACATGTCTTACCTCATGTAGTAGCCAATGATTCCCATTCTGCAACTTAATCTTAATTTTTCCCTTTCCAACAATCTGGCATGGTTCATTATCTCCCAAATAAACAAGCCCAAAATCTCCTTGGACATAATCAATGAAATAACCTCTATGAGGTGTAGCATGAAAAGAAGCACCAGAATCTAAAACCCATAAATCATCAACACTCTCTAAAGACAGAAGCAAAGCATCCTCTTTGGATTTGTTACTTACCACATTTGCCTCTTTGTCTCCATCTGATTTATCTCCTTCATTTTTCTTTCGAGTCCAGCAATATTTCTTTTTGTGCCCTGGTTTCCCACAGTACCAACAATCATTTGGTCCTCTCGATTGAGACCTCCTCCCCTTTGACTTTCCTCTTGATTTCCCACGATTTCCAAAGTTACTTCCTCTTTCAGTCGTTCTGCCCCTGCTTTGTGCATTTAAAGCACTTCCTGATGTAGATCCACCTGAGGATTTTCTACGAGTTTCCTCACTTAAAATAACACCGATCACATCATCATATTTTAGGGTACTAGATCCAGGAACAGAATTACTCACTGCCATTACCAAGCCATTCCAACTTTCAGGAAAAGAACACAAAATCAAGAGAGCCCTAATTTCTTCATCAAAATTGATACCCACAGAAGATAATTGACTAGTAATAGTATTAAACTCATTTAAATGATCTGCAACAGATCCACCTTCTGGCATTTTCATATTAAATAAACGCTTCATGAGAAATACCTTATTTGAAGCGGAGGGCTTTTCATACAGTGTCGCTAGGGTTTTCATCAAATCTTCTGTCGTCTTTGCTTTTGTAATATTAAATGCCACTGATGGTGCCAAGCATAACTGAATGCTTCTGAGTGCCTTTCTATCCAAAAGATCCCATTCAGCCTCTGACATAGTTCCCTGATTCTTGGCTTTTCCTTCCAACGGCTTCCATAAATCCTTCTGATATAAATAGTCTTCCATTTGCATCTTCCATAACTGGAATTTCTGCCCATTAAACCTGTCAACCCTCAACTTACCCTCATCTGCCATTGCTCCCACTCAACTGTGAGACTCCCACTTAACCGTGAGACTTTCCTGCAGAGGATAACTAAAAGACAACCTTGCTCTGATACCACTTGTTAGGATAAACCACGGACAGAAATAAAAAACTACATGAAAATATAACCAATAACAGAAAATAATAGAACACACATAAATGAACACAAGGCACCAAGATTTAACGTGGTTCACCCAATCCCTGGGCTACGTCCACCAAACAGCAAGTCCGATCTTATTACAATCTAGTGATTACAACCTGATTACAATCTGTAATCCCTTACAGCTCAATACCACCGCAAGAACCAATTTCGTATCACCACATATAAAAATACCCAACCCTAAGCCCTTTTTATACAAGTATTAAACCGCTTTAGGGTTATAACATGTCGGCCATAATATGTCGGCTACTTCCCAAAAAAAAAAATTTCGGGGCCCCACTATTTATGAAGTATGTACAGTACTTTCCTGATCAGTCACCACAATCTAACAATCTCCCACTTGGGGACTGATCAGGCTCCACACTAAACAACATGTATTTGTGTTCAATTTTTTTATATGTAAAGTTTAGGATGTTTTCCATAAGTTTGAGCATATACTGTTAAAGGATATCAACTTTTTATACTATAACCTAACATATTAATAGAAAAAGAGATCGTGAAGAATTTGAAGGTTAAAATTAAGTGTATTGTCACCATTTAAGCTATCCAAGACCTTAGAGAGCAAGGGAAAAGGATTTAGAAAGATATTAAAAATATTTTGAATTCATTTGTGAACACCCTAATCATAATCAATTTTTAGGTATTTACGTGTTTCAAACTCTTGATTTGAGGCATTTTTCAATTGTTGAAGTGGTGTTATCATGGATAAGACCTCGATATATTATGTTAAGGATAGATCTCATTACTAGTTTAAAAAGAATTTATTCAAATAAATGAAAGACAACCTTATAGGTGTGTTCTCACAAAACCCAAAGAGTGTGCTTCATGTAGATGAAATTATGGCCTACATCTACTATAAGTTTGAGATATTAGGTTATGAAGACACTAGGAGATATTTAAATGAAATTTACAAAGAAAGTAAAACCCTTAGGCCTGAATTTCAAAACTTATAAAACCTAAACATCTTGCAATACATGGACTATGAGGAGTTTTATGAAATTGAGTGGATAAAGATAATCTTGAGAATAATTCATGGTCATTTTTTTCTAGATAGGATACAAAACTGTGATGATAACAAAATAATTGATACACCTAGTCACTAGATTGGGTAATATTTCTATAGTAATTGTTGCTACTAAAATGGTTCAGAAGGAAGTAGAGACTAACACTAGAACCAAATTGGATAAGAGATCTGTGGCATTATTTTATATCAAACATCAATATGTAAGAGTGATTGTTGAAATTATATGTTACAAGATGCATTATATAGTAGTAGACTTAATTCAGTGCCATCTAGAGTTATTCAAATCGCATACAAGATGATAGTACATAAAGAATACTTTGACTTCTATGAGATATTGAGACAATAATTATTTCAAACTTTGAGAAGGATTAAGCATGATAAGACTCAATCCTTTAGGTTTGGTTTGCTAGTTTTGAATTTATTCTTTTTATATTGTACTCAAGTTCCCAAACATGTACCCATATGCTTGGATTGATGATGTTCCCACCATGGCATTGATAGATAAACATTAAAACATGTAATATAAAAATAGCATCACTTATGATCTATTTAAATTATTCAAAGGATTTCAAATAGAAGTGAAACAAACAAAATTCCTAGACAAGTTGGAGAGAAACATGTTGATACAATTTTATTTATGGTTAAAATTCATGTAATTTGGATTGTAGTTGTTGAGCCAAGAGAGATATTCATCCAACCTCTTGGATATGAGGTTAGTCAAGAATTTTTGGAAAAGTATGAAGAAGTAATGCCTACATATCCTAAGGATAAAGAAGTAGAAAGATGAGGAATATATTAAGAAAAGTTTAGTCATGTTAGAGGAGAATTATATAGAGGATCAAGAAAAATGAAAGTGGAGAATATTGTTGAGAAGATTGCAGAGAATGAAGAGATAATTAAATAAGAGTACAGAACGATGAAAAAAGGGAAGAGAAGTTCCCTCTAAGAAATTGTTGGGTAGTTCTAGCTCTTAAGTAGTATAGGACAACACTATAGAAAATATAGAGGTGTTAGATATACCTACTATTGAGGTAACAAAATTTGAGGCTACTCCTTAACCTTACAAGGCTATAAGGAGATTTAAAAGGACTCTTCTCACTACTAAGATAGAAAAACTAGTTGAACAAGTACCTACAACAGCTATAGGTATTGTTGTGGTTTCACAATGCACACCCCATTTTGTCTAGAAATGGGGACCCCCTACTTTATTTTTGGCTTTCTAAAACCCTAGTTTGGGGTCTGAGTCTTTTTTTAAAGATTTTATTTATTGTTTTGGTCAAGTCCAGACCTTGATCAAAGAACCAAATTCTAAAAATTAGAGTTTTGGAGGGAGAGGACCTTTTTGTCAAAAAGGAAAGGTGCACCAACACACCTCATCAGGTGCACTAGTGCACCAAAGAACTAAGCCAAGGGTTTCTTTGGACCCCAGGCTATGTAATCCAAAGACCCTCCTCACTCCCTCACCCTTTATTTATCTCTTCCAACCTTTGAGGTCTAAGCATACCACTACACCTAGTTAGGTTTGCCTCCTCCATTGTTTTTCCTAACACAAAAAAGAAAACAATGTTAAAACTTTGAGTTAAGGTGTGCAGTAGCACACCTAATGAGGTGCGCCTACTGAACACTTTAGTATTCATTTTTTTGGTTTGGTTTATGCACTTAAGTCAACATAATGTGTGCATCAGCACACCCCATGAGGTGCGCTTCTACGCACCCTATGTATTGAAACTTTGCAAAGGATAATGTGCACCAGGCTCATCTCAGAGGTGCACTAGGTGTGCTCTTTTTTGCTTATTAGAGGTTTGAATGAAGTTTTTTCATGTTTTGTGATGTTTTGCATTCTTGGTCTCTTTTTTTCATAATTAGGGTTTTTTTAAGGTTTGATTCTCAACTCTCCAAACTAATGTTTGCTTCTTTGTGCAGATAAAAGGGCATCCTTAACTTGTCGGGGTCATAACTTTTGACCTAGAGCTCAAAATTTAGAACCATATACATCGTTGGAAAGAACTAAAAATCTAATTTTAATCCCTAAAATAGTGAGCATCTGGATGCCCCATTTTAGAGACCAATGAAAGTTTCAACTTAAAATTTTGAGCAGAAGACCTCCAAAAAAGCCATTTAAAAACACTTAGAAATTCTTGTGAAAAAGTTTCAAACATTTGATCATTTTAGATAATTTGGATCACCTAGTCTCTCACTAGGAAGGATAGGGAAGTTGGAGAGAAGAAACGATCAAAGATACAGAGGTTGGACACATAAATCAAAATAGGTTCCTCATCTTATGCAAATATTAATGACAAGATTCAATATGGGTTCCTTGGGATTTTAGATAGAAGAAGCAAAAGGAGTTCAAATGTATGAAATTTTTTGGCTATAAAGAGGGTATAAATCATCAAAGGGATCAAATTAAGTACACAAAAGTGATCTAAAACCCATTTTGAGCAAAACCTAGAATCCGTTTTCAAAACTGAGAACTTTGATTTTTTGGCAAATTGAGCTTCTGAGGTGTGTTGTACATTGGTGCACTTTTTCAATGGTGTTTTGGAAGATTTTGAAGAGTTTATAGGTGCACTGCTACACTGGTACAATTTTTTAATGGTGTTTTGGAAGATTTTGAAGGATTTAGAGGTGCGTTGGTACGTTGGTGCACTTTTTGAATGGTGTTTTGGAAGATTTTGAAGGGTTCAAAGTTGCATTGGTGCATTGCTACACTTTTTGGTTACAAAGTGTTGGAAGAATTGTGAAGAAGTCAGAGGTGTGCATGTGTACTAGTGCACTTCTTTTGAGGTACACTTCTTTCGAGGTGCATCGATAGCTAATTGCTAGTTCCAAAATTAGAGCTTTCCATGCATTGGAAATGCCTTCTGATCGATGCCTAGTAAAGGTGGAACTTCTATTTTTGACACTTTCAGACACTTCTACTTCAACTGAAGGCTGTCTTCTTTTTATTTTCTCATAAATTCTTTGTTTTATGACATGTAAAGGTTCATGCATTCAATTAATGGATATAAAAATGGATGGAGTCCTACTAAGCACTAGTTAGATGGTTAGTTTATATATAATTAGTTTGTTTTATTGAATTAGAAGCATATGATTGCATGAAGATATCTCTCACTCTCAACACAAATTGAGGAGGTGATTTCTTATAAATACGAGATTGTAATATGTAATTGGGGCTTCCATTATTTTTGAAATAATATTATGCTTTTGGTGCTCACATTTGGAGTGTAGTGATTCTTGCCTAAATGTGTCATGTTTTTGTGAATTTATGTTTATGGAATTATGATTGAGCCAAAAGTTTATTGCATTATTTCTAGTTGTGCGATCTTTTTATTTTGGTGTTTTCTACAGTTTTATGAATTATGTTGATGTATCTAGCTCGAGGAGAAATCACCATATTGTTTCTACATAACTTTTCATCTCGCATGAGTGCACTTTCCATGGCCTTGTGATTTTAAGAAAAGTGAAACATCCTACAGTCGTTAAATTCCTCATCAATGATTGCATCAGTGGCATTAAGGAAGCACTACTCCTATTTTCATTGGTTACCTACCGATTTTTTCAAAAGCTTAACTCGCAGACATGTTGTTTCCCATAGCTTATGTCTCTTAGGATTTACTTTTCATGTTATTTGCTTAAATTTCTTGTTACCTTATCTTCATTATTTTCTTTGCTAACCCCTAGTTAAATTAGGAATTCATTTAGTTGCATTGTTAGATTGCATTCATTTTTAAAATAGAAAATACCAAAAATCATATCTCTTTTGTGGTTAATTTTGAAACAACAAGTAGATTGATCATTTGATCTGAAATTGGTTTGAACCAGAAAAGGCCTCCTTGTGAACAAACACATTTATCTTCAACTGAGCAGATTCTAGTAGGTTGCAAGATCTCTTGAAACCTTGGACTTGATCCCAGATTAACTTTTCAAGAGAGGAGTTTGAAAGAATTCCTACTGTTAAGCATCGTGCAAAATGAAAGCTCAACAGGTAGAAGGAAAAGGCACGTGGTCCTAGCAAAAAGAAATCAAAGGTTGCAAAACAAAAGAAGATATATAAAAATACTAAAATCGATAAGTCTAAATAAGAAACTAAGACAAAAAATAAAATAACAAAGGCCACAAAGATCAATACTAAAGAGGAAAAAAAGAAACGGAAGCCAAATTTGGAAGAGATTGTTGTAAGGTGTAATGTCCTCTTTTTAGCATTCATAGCATGATGTTGTCGTTAGCCTATTTCCCCACGGTCCCGTAGGCTAACCAGGACATTAAAGGGGCTTAGAGGCCATTTGGCCTAGATAGTTTTAGTTGCAGGTCTTTTTGAGGGGTTTTGAGGCAACTTTGGGCATACTTACTATTTATAGTAAGTCATCTTGGATATGGTTGGACATCCAGTGGCAGCGGTATGTCGATGGTAATTGTTTAAAATTGGCAAGAAGACGTGTTTATCATTGATAAGATTTGTTATGCATTGATAAAGCTATTTTATAAAGTTAAATTTAAATATTTAACTTTATTAATGCATAGACTATAGTTTGTGGGAAATATTTAAATTAAAAGAGTCCCCTTTATTTTATAACACATTGGAGACATAAGTTACATAAAGGGAGTTATGTTTTATCCCACATTGAGAAAATGAAGGATGGAGCTCTTGTGAGAACACTATAAAAGAAATGGAAGAGCTTCTTTTAAGCATGCTTGGAAATATCAAAGAAATTGGGGAATTTTTTGGAGATTATATCTCAATAGTTTGAAGGGCGAAATCCCTTCAAGCTAGAAATCTTGACGCCATTGAAAGATATGGTCTTGAGATTCAACATAGTAGCAATCCAAAAAAGCAAATACGAAAAAGCAGTCCAAAAAAGCGGAACCAAAAAAGCAGGTTGAAAAAGTGGGTACGAAAAAGCAGTCCGAAAAAGTAGAACCGAAAAAGCAGGCCGAAAAAAGTAGTTTGAAAAAAGCAAAGCAGAAAGGGCAGCATTGAAGGAAATTATTACAGCCATCTACAACCAGGTTCTTTTGTTAGTATTGCTTTTTAGGGTGTTATAAGCTTTCAGCTGTAAATATGCATTATACCAGCATTATCATTTTGTAATCCATGTAAATGCCAAAGTCTTGGCTATATTTCATAAGCATTGTAATTTTCATTGCAATTAAGAAGATAATAGTTGCTGGTGTCATTTAAGCAATTTAATATCATTATTTATCAGCTAGTTAGTCTGCATACCAACTGTTTGTAAAAATGTCAGTTGGTTGTAAGTGTTCATTTCTCATGCTTAGATCATATATATGCACTGAATATTATCAAAATTAGTAGCACACTCATGTTAGGTCATTGTGTAGCCCATTGTAGTCTTGTAGCACAAGATTCTTATTGATGCAAATTGAAAAAAAAGTCATTTGAAGCCAGCTCAAATATTATATTAGTCATACGTCCCTTGCATGTGAATTGTTTGATGAAATTCCTTGAGCTTTCATCAGCATTTTTGAGAGCAGATTTGAGGAGGGTTATTACAGTGGTATCATAGCTTGCTTGCAAAGTGTTTGATGGAATGTCAGACAACTGAAGTATAAATATTTTTGGTGTTTGAAGGAGTTATAACCTATTGGGGTTATTACAGTGGTATCAGAGCAGTTTCCTGCCATCCCTGTGGAGGTCCTATTGGAAATTTGGATTAGCCAGATAGAGAGAAAAATGTTTGACAAAATGAATGCCAGTCCAGATCAGGGAAAGGAAAGATTCTTATAGTTATTAGACACCTTAGCACAGGGACAGCGATCAACAAAGCAGAGAGAACAGGAATAGAATCAAATATTGGAGCTTATGATGCAGATGATGGCTCATCAAATGGGGTTGAATGGTAACATAGGTGGAGGAAATAATCAGAATGGTAATAATCAGAATGGTAACAATCAGAATGGGAATAATCAGGATGGGACACATAATGGAGGTGAACAAGTTGGGAACAATTTCGGTCATGCACCCTAGCAAGCTAGGACAATGAGTTCGAGGCCCATGATTCTCACATTTCCTTCTAGAGCTCCAGAGCAGCCCATACTAGAGCCCCAGATCACTGATATACAAGACCAACTGAGGAGAGATTGGGAAGCTAGAGGTCCATATTTTACTGCTACAATTACCTTTAGGGAGTATATAGATGTGCGGATGAAGCATATGCCTCGTGGACATGAAAAGATCCAAAGCTATGAGCTATGAAAGAAAGTAGGGAAACTTCAATTACCATATTATGATGGCTCGGAGAAGTCTATAGCAAGAGCTTGGGTTCAAAGGCTTGACACATACTTTCAAATGAACCCTATGCTTGAGGAAGAAGCTATTAAGTATGCAGCAATTCACCTAGATGGGTTAGCACACGAGTGGTGGCATCATGGTATGGTCACTATGGGTCATGCACACATTATCTCATATGTGGAGTTTAAGGAGAGACTAATTGAACATTTTGATAGGCCTAAGGATCGTACCTTCCCTATGACAGGCAAAAACTTGTATGAGGAGTTTAACAGACATGCTGATTTGATACAGGGAGATATTAGCATATCTTCAGGTAATGGTTTATCTGCATCATCTTCACAGGTAGAAGGGGTTACAGACGTTGTGCAGGTTGAGCCAGAAGGTGATATCACAGGCACACCGAATTGTGCGATTGACATAGATAGTGATTCCAGTACAATTGGGCTGGATGAAGTTACAGCAATTGAGGATACTGTCATGTTTGAGGATAGTATAGTTGATCAGAAAGTGAGCATTCAGGACTTTGTAGAAAGTGAGTATCAGGCACAGTTGGATGCTTCTTCACATGAGATAGAGGCTAGTAGCTCTTTACTTGGTTTGGCACTCTAGCTGAAGACAAGGGACAAGAATATTGTCACGGCTTTATCTCATCATGATAGGATACATGGATTGATTCAGAATCACATTTGGATGATTCAACTGCAGGAGAGTCAGAAAGGAGTCATAACAAGTTCTTCATGTGATGACTTATAGCAGATCAAGGAAGGCATGGATGCAATGAAGTTGGCTCTCTAGGATTTTGAGAGACATGTGGATGAGTGTTGTCTTGAGGTGAGTTCAGTTCAGGAGTTAGTGCATATACCAAGGACTCAATTTCCTTTTACAGTCGGGTCACATATTGATGATGATATGAGTATGTCTGGCATTCACACTCCAGATTTAGAGATTGTAGACAAGTGCATGAAGTCAATTGGTATTGTTCACATTACTTAGGTGAGAAGTTTACTTGAATTGCCATTTGGTTTCCGTTCATGGATTAGATGTTGGGATCCTTATCTTAGTACTTGGGATCATTTTGACCGGAGATATTTATCATTCTTTGGTAGTAGTATCTATTGCACCATCGTGGACTTGATTAGTAGCTTGCCAGTTGTAGTTCTCATCCATGCCAGCAACTTGTTTGATGTTGGAATTAGTCTTTACACACTTTTGTTGGGCATTGTTCATGTATCCAGTCGACCATTCTTGTTGGAATGGGTTGATGATCTCTCAGATATGACAAAGTTTACAGAAGAGCCCCAGGATTTGATTATTACAGATGACACCCAGGGGGATGTTGTGGACAATTTTGAGGACTTAGTCTCCTCAACAGTTTCCTTTGATACGAAGGTTTATGTTGATGCCTCAGTCACTCCGTTTGATGATACAAGTTCAGCAGTTGGACTGCAAAATTTGGATGGCAGTATTACAGATGATAGCCATTCTAAGGTTACTCCTTTGGACAGTGTACCAGGGGTAGAGTATAGGAGTTTGACCAATTAGCACAATCATGTGTCTAGTCAGCTGAGAGTTTGCAAGCGAGACATTTCTATCACTTGTGAGCATTTGGATGCTGCTCATCAGTTGTTAGCAGTTTATGGATGGGGTTCTCCTGCTAGTGATGAGCAGGGAGGCAGTTATCTTTCCTTGATAGAGATCCACTCTTTATGGGAGGCTATCTGGATTTTGAGACAGAATTATATGCAGTTGGTAGCCAATAGAGATTATCTTATGGAGTGGGGCAATACAACATATGACGCATTATTGGTCAAGGAAGATGAGGTGAGTAAGCTTACTCAGCAACTTGAGGTGACTTCTGAGTTTCTTGAGAGTACACAGTTGGCTTTCGAGGAGTCACAGTTTCATTTAGCTAAGGTGACCGTGGAGTTGGAACGACTTTAGTCTTTACCAGATTTTGTATAGTCACTGACTGTGGTGTCTGGTGATCCGAGGATGTCCATGGTCGAGGTTGATAGAGGCAGTGGAGATGAGGATATATCTATCCATGACACTAGTATTGGCATATTTGGTCCATTTCCACTAGAGGTAGGTTCAGTTGAGTTGGGCGCTGCAGCTGAGCATTGTGGTATGTTTGACTTGGAGGGCACAAAGACTAGTGATGTTGTTGTTGATTCTGCACTCTTGGCTATATCATCCTCTGACTTAGCTGCTGATCAGTCATAGTTGGTTGTATCACGTCTGCAGGATGAGTCTTTGACTGGGATTGGTTCTTTTTACCACCATTATATTGTAGGATATGTTCCTCGATTTTCTTTTGATCCATGTGTTGAGGAGTTAATGGAAGATAGGTTTGGTCTGGGCTCTCGTTTTTGTTATCTACCATGTAATGACTATTCACCATCAGCAGTGCATGGGTGTTATGGTTATGAGACAAAGACCGGTGATCTGCAGAGTTGTGTTAATTGCAGTAGGTGTGCAGAGTGTGGATTCTCTATATTTGGTGCAGTTTCATGCAGGAGTATTCATCGTTGTTGTAGAATTGTATTGTACATTCCACATAGGCTAGTGGGATGTGTTGATGGTATTTACTATGTTGGCAGTTTGGGTTATCTACTCTACTTGGGTTTTGATATTTTGAGAGCTTGTTTCTCATGGGTTCCTAACTTTAGAGTTTGGGTGAGTTGTATTCGCCAATTTGATTATGGATTCCTCTTGGTTAATTTTTAGAGGTTTTTGTAGGAGCCTATGTTGACTGACAACAGTATAGTTCATGACTACATTTGGGATCCAGGTGGATTGATTGGGTTGTTGTTCAACCATTGCTTGGGGACAAGCAATTTTGGGAAGGGCGTACTGTAATGTCCCCTTTTTAGCATTCATAGCATGATGTTGTCATTAGCCTATTTCCCCATGGTCCCATAGGCTAACCAGGACATTAAAGGGGCTTAGAGGCCATTTGGCCTAGATAGTTTCAGTTGTAGGTCTTTTTGAAGGGTTTTGAGGCAACTTTGGGCATACTTACTATTTATAGTAAGTCATCTTGGATATGGTTGGACATCCAGTGGCAGCGGTATGTCGATGGTAATTGTTTAAAATTGGCAAGAAGACTTGTTTATCATTGATAAGATTTTTTATGCATTGATAAAGCTATTTTATAAAGTTAAATTTAAATATTTAACTTTATTAATTTATAGACTATAGTTTGTGGGAAATATTTAAATTAAAAGAGTCCCCTTTATTTTATAACACATTGGAGACATAAGTTACATAAAGGGAGTTATGTTTTATCCCACATTGAGAAAACGAAGGATGGAGCTCTTGTGATAACACTATAAAAGAAATGGAAGAGCTTCTTTTAAGCATGCTTGGAAATATCAAAAAAATTGGGGAATTTTCTGGAGATTATATCTCAATAGTTTGAAGGAAGAAATTCCTTCAAGCTAGAAATCTTGACGCCATTGAAAGATATGGTCTTGAGATTCAACATAGTAGCAATCCGAAAAAGCAAATATGAAAAAGCAGTCCGAAAAAGCGGAACCAAAAAAGCAAGCTAAAAAAGTGGGTACGAAAAAGCAGTCCGAAAAAACAAAATCGAAAAAGCAGGCCGAAAAAAGTAGTTTGAAAAAAGCAAAGCAGAAAGGGCAGCATTGAAGGAAATTATTACAGCCATCTACAACCAGGTTCTTTTGTTAGTATTGCTTTTTAGGGTGTTATAAGCTTTCAGCTGTAACTGTGCATTATACCAGCATTATCATTTTGTAATCCATGTAAATGCCAAAGTCTTGGCCATATTTCATAAGCATTGTGATTTTCATTGCAATTAAGAAGATAATAGTTGCTGGTGTCATTTAAGCAATTTAATATCATTATTTATCAGCTAGTTAGTTTGCATACCAACTGTTTGTAAAAATGTCAGTTGGTTGTAAGTGTTCATTTCTCATGCTTAGATCATATATATGCACTGAATATTGTCAAAATTAGTAGCACACTCATGTTAGGTCATTGTGTAGTCCATTGTAGTCTTCTAGCACAAGATTCTCATTCATGCAAATTGAAGAAAAAGTCATTTGAAGCCAGCTCAAATACTATATCAGTCATACGTCCCTTGCATGTGAATTGTTTGATGAAATTCCTTGAGCTTTCATCAGCATTTTTGAGAGCAAATTTGAGGAGGGTTATTACATAAGGATTGATAATGAAGGAAAATTGGATAATTGAAAATTATTGTAGTGCGTATGTTGAAGATGACCAAGCCCTAATAGAAAATTCAATTGTCAAATATCTATTGAACCTATTAGAAATAAATGGTAGCATTCTAGATTCCATTTATGATAAACTTGATGTAAGGAGATAACTAGCACTAGAGAAATATTAGAGAATGAGGAAACAAGACATGAAACCTTTGTACTTTAATCATAGTTGATGAAGTGAAGAAGATATTGGACAAAAATAGGCCACAAATGAGGACTAAGATGATCATTTTAAAGATAATGGTTGGGTTATATGGATAAAGAGAAGGCATTAATAGAGGTTCTAGATGAACTAGATATGAGGACATGACACATATATGAATCATCACATAGACCTATTGGTATCTCTATTAGAGAGAAATATGTTAAACATCAAGTGTAAACTAATGATGTTGATTAAGTCTATAGCATTGTTAGGCAACCAAATTTCTTTGTAATGAGCATTCCAATCATACTTGACATTACACATAAGAAGAGAAGGATCAAGATACTTTCATGGAAAATGTGGTGAGTAATGAAGAGACACAAGATATTATGATAGATACAACAAATGAAGATCATGGGCTAATGACCTTTTTGCCTCCACCATTTTCCCCAATATCATTAACTCCCTTTGCACTTCATCGTCCAATCTTTTTTATCATGTCCTTTGGTTTGGCTCACATATTGCTGACATGATCAATATTCAACCACTTAATCCTCATTATTTTGGATGGTTACATATTGCATATAATTACTTTATTAGATTGAAAGTATTCGATAGTCAAGGTTTATGTCACATGGTCAAGGCTTGAGTGCTCTCCAATGTTCAATAGCATAGAATATGGTTTAAGATTTTTTTTAGAAAAAATATTAGAGTTTTCTATGTAAGCTATACTAAAAACACATAAGAGTTGTGTCAAACTAATCATCATAAAATTGTAACCAAAAACATGCCCATCTATACCACATCGCAAGGTTTCATTGACTTTTCCTTTTGTCATCTAAAACATCTGAACCATCTCTTGCAACTTGGTCATAAACATCTAAAAAAATTATCACTACTTCTTTGGTGTGATTGAAAACTTGATATGAAAGCCCTTATATTGAAACCTTATTATTGAACTAGGCTCCACCATTAGTGATTATAATAGTGTGTGTTTTTGGCAACAAAGATATCAAACTTGATAGAGGATGTGTTGATAATAACCAACAACCATGGTTAGTTAGATATGGTTCATCAATGTGAACAACTCTATTCTTTTCGAAGAAAGTGTGACATATGTTGATCAACTCACTAGATGTGACTCACACTTATGCAAATTACACTACAACACATGACAGCCATCATAATTTGCATTCCCATATTTCTTCCAAATTACTTCTATAAGTTTTTGTAACATTTTCAATGATTACATGTCTTTTTTTGCATTGATAGGTCATCGAGCTTGCTCCCAATAGTGCATTTTCTTAGATCAATATTGTCACACAATGACTACACAATCCAATCTTGTCCATTTTTGATATGGTTTGCCTTGATCATAAAATCCTTGGTGAGTCTTACCTAGGTGTGCCAAGAAGACCATAGTATCTCAATGACATCACAAATCTAATATGACCCTTTCATCTTAGTGGTCATCATCCCAAGCATGATAATATCCAAGAACAAGATTTTAGAGTAGATCTCTTATATGCTCACAATAGTTGAGCAATTCATTCTTGTAGAAGTGTAGACATCCAACAACAAAACTTGGATGCAATCCTTAGCATAAACTAGCTCATCTAGAGTGACTTTGTAGTATGGACCCACACCCTCCCTCTATGTTGACTCATTTACATTTGAAAAAATTGTTTAGATTGATTTATGAAGAATATATCTCTCAAAATTCTTTACATTTGCAACTTGACTCTGATAACATGTTGAGGTTTTAGGTGGATCCCTGCAAATGTAATGACACTACATATTCAGTATATGTTTTCCAAATGCAACAACCCCTTATATTTGTATATTGAGAATAATTCA
The DNA here is from genome assembly GCA_028749045.1 of Cupressus sempervirens. Lineage (NCBI taxonomy): Eukaryota > Viridiplantae > Streptophyta > Pinopsida > Cupressales > Cupressaceae > Cupressus > Cupressus sempervirens. The sequence continues at coordinate 73,724,216 of CM053787.1, forward strand.
AGAAGATACATGCCCCTTCATAGGACATGTCTATTCATTAAATATATAATAATACATTTGTGTGTGTGTGTGTGTGTGTGTGTGTGTGTGTGTGTGTGTGTGTGTGTGTGTAATTATATAATTTCCTCCAATTATCATTTTGACTGAAGTTGCCAAACATTAACAAGAATATATCAATCAAGTATCATTTCTTGAGAGAGAAAGTGACAGAGAAGGAAGTGAGATTAGAATTTGCAAGTTATAAGGAACATATTGCAAATATCTTTACCAAGCCTTTTCCTAAGGACCCCTTTGATTATTTTGAGGTATGATTGGGGTAATGGCCCTACCTTATGCGAATTAATTGATGTAGGTACATGTATCAGTCTAGAAGTAATTAGAGCATATTCATACACCTACTCAATGCTTGGTGTTTCTCCTCAAGGGGTGTGGTCACACTATTAGAGCTAAGATTGAGAGATCTTTGAATATTTTTTTAGTGGCATTTTATTTTCCTTTTCAGTTGCAAGTAAGTAGAAGACCTAATTAGAGGAATTATAGAGATCTATATCATAGAGGGAGAGTTTATCAAAGGAGAAGAGATTGTTTTAGTAGTTTGACATTATTTTGGAACCCTTTTCCATTAATGTCAAAGGGAGAGATGTAATGTGAAAAAATTCCATATAAGGGAAGTGATTCATAGTTAGGGAGAATTGTGTATAAGGGAAAGTTATGTTGAGTATATTCAAAAAAAATTATTTGGATGTTCCTTTGTATTGATGGGGTTTCACCATCATTAATGGAAAAGGGGGAGATTATTATGAATAGGAGAGATTGTTGAGTTGGAATTGTTGTTGAAATGATAGTTTGGTAGTAGGGTTTTTCATTTATGCCAAAATATGTTCTACAGTTTCAAAATAGAGAAAGATGAACTTAGATTCTATGTATTATAGGTCATTGATACAATATAGACAATGTACAACATTGTTGAGTATAAGAGCATAGATATGTATTCCAAGATAAGTGTATGTTGATCTCCAAATCATGTTATCAATTTGTATCAAACATTTAGTCATCTCTAAGGTAGATTTGGTCTATCATCACTATAACCAAGCCATTCCACTAAGGCCGAGCAAAGTATTTAACTTGTGTAAATATCATGTATGGATAGAGCAGTAGTTACTGTCGAGCAAGTCAATAGTCACCAAGTAATCTAGTATGTACCGAGTTAATCATGTATATGTCAAGTCACAATTTATAATGAGTGGTATGAATGTTGAGTGAAAAGGTATGGATAACAGTTATAACTGAGCATCAGAATGTTTATCCCAAGTAAGCCACTTTTGGTATATGTGTTTGGAATGGCACAAACACTTGGGTAAATCATTTTGGCCAACTTTTATGCATGTTTTAATGATCAAGGAGTAATTCAAGGAGATGATTAAACTCTTTTTTTTATCAGTAATCCCTATGTAAGACATATAACCAATCAAAAAAAATGAATGCAAAATAGAAAAAAGTGTTGAATATAGATCATTTATCTTGATCTCGAAGCTTCACTAGTTATCTATTTAAGGAGGACCCAAACCCTAAATCAATAAGAGAGTGAAGAGAGAAGTGTGTGTGTGTGTGTGTGTGTGTGTGTGTGTAAGATGTTATGTTTGGATGTTAGAAGCAAAATCCAAGAAGATTGATCGAGTAGTGAAGTACAAAATAGAGTTTATTATATTAGAGAGAGGATCAATAATTGGAAAGAGGAGATCCATAATCAGTCATTAGAGTGCTAACTGAATGATTAGGTATTGATACATTCTAGAAATTGAATCAGAGTAAATCTCATAACAGGGTGGTCCTAACAGGCCTATGCAAATCTCCTAACATAGTGCTTACTTTTTTGTAATTTTTAAATCCTTTAATCAAGGTAGACTAAATAAGTCTTGTAAGCTCTTACTAGGGAAAACTCTTCATAGGGTAGATCACCAAAAGTGATCAAACATTGTAGTCTTAATAGGTACACTTTATTGTTGTATTAGTGAATATTTGTGGGTGTCATCCCCACCCAAGTTTTTCCTTAACCTTGTGGATTAATGTGTAACCAAATATTTTTTGTTATGTATTTTCCATTTACTTTCAAGCTTATCATTGTGACCAATATATTAGATCTGACATATCATTGTAGTCCTTATTTATGTGATCTATGGTATTGTCAAGATAAGGGTTAGTGGTGATAGTTTGATATTTATTTCAAAGGACAAAAGTTTTATAGATCCTGATTCCCACCCCCCCACCCCCTCCCCCCCCCCCCCCCCCTCTTAGTATCTTACTTTCCCAATAAACTTCCAAAAATTGGTATCAAATCTTAGTTCTCTTAGAAGAAGTCTAATCACTTGAGAAAGATCATTAAGAAATAGAAGCTTGATATACATATTATATTGTAGCAACTTGAGGTAGCAAGAGAGGAATTGAAGAAATCCTAAAAGAGGAGGGAAGAGTTGGCTACCCAGCAGAATGACACCCAATATCAAGAAGAAGACACTGAAGGACTACTTGATAATGGAAATTCCAATAAAAATGATGCACCAATAGCAAACCAATTAGAGAGGAACAACATACCGAATGAAGAGGTTAGAGGATTAAAAAGAGAGCATGAAATCCAATTAATAAGACTATGTGAAGTGACTGAACAAAAGAAGAAAGTTGAGGAAGACAAGATAATGGTAGAAGAAGATAAGAGACAAATGACCACTACACCTGTTGTGCATAAGCTGACAAATAATCATTTAGACATGGTAAATCAAATGTTACTTGTAAATCAATAGTTAAATAGGAAAGACATGGAAATTGAAAATTTGAGATCACAAAATGATCAACTGAGGAATGAGTTAAGATCCAAAAAGGAATTTATTGAGAGGATAAACAAACCTAATGAAGTTATGAGATACTTTGAGGAATTGATGAGAACACAAAGAAGATCCAATGACACATTTGGACTAGGCTATACTAATAACCTATCATCTATTAAAGAAGGAGAATCATCAAAGAGTGGAGAACAGAGGAATGCAAAGCCAAAGAACAAAAAACCTACACGTTATCATTGTGGAAAACTAGGACATACAACAAATATCTGCATGAGCAAGATTGGTAAGTTCAATCCTATGCCTAAATTCAATGGATATTGCTTTAACTATAATAAGCATGGACATCATGCACATGAATGTAGGTCAAAGGCTAGTAATACACCTGTTGCACCTAGGTTTGAAGGATATTGCTATAATTGTTATAAGTATAGTCATAAAGATCAAGAATGTGGATCTAAGACAAAACCTAATTGGACAACCAAGAAGTAAGGAAATGCATCCAAACAAGGTAGCTCCTAAAATTGGTATTACAACACATGGTATAGTTGTCATTATTTTGGAGAATATGGTCATGTTGTAGAAAATTGTATTAGGACAAATTTTAGAGACAAATCCAAGAGTTGGATGAATGGAAGTTTGGTTTGATATTGTTGTCTTAAGGTTGGTCACTTGAGCAGAGATTGTAAAACCAGATCACCAACACCTAGAAATGAACAAAAAAAGGTGAAAAGACTATTGAGATGACAAAGAACCAACTGAATCAACCTTGGAGAAAAAAGGTAGAAGCAGGCAATAGTGGAATCATTTAAGCTTAGATCACCCAATCCAATGGATCAAGTGATCACACTACTTCTAACTAAGAAAATAAGGTATGTAAGGAATTCTAAATTTGAATGCTATATTATACACCAATTCTTAACATAATATGTGTTAAAGACCATATCTACATAAGATAAGATGCATTAGGACAGATTTGTTGGAAGAACTGAGAAAAGAGTTCACATATACAATTGGTGTCGAGCACTAGCATTGATGTCTGTAATGACCAAGTTTTATAGTATGGATGGAGATTCTATATTGATCGAGTTAAGTGTAGAAGTTTTAATGGTGTTTGAGTTGTGATTTTGACCGAGTGATGGAAGGAATTGTGTTAACCGAGTTCTCATGTTACACCCACCAATGTATGAAGAATTTATTGAAGGCCTAATTCAAATGTTTGAACCTATATAGAAAATTTCATCATTCATTTTCACTCACCAAGAAATTAGAGAACTTACAAAGTGATCCAAGGTGATTGAAAGAGAGATTTTTGTGAAATTCATGAAGATTTAATAGTGTGTCATCGGTAAGTATAGTGAAGTGTTGAAAGGTTTGTTGTTATCGAGTTACTCAGACTTTTATTTTCAAACTCTAACGTAAAGAAATGGCGACAAGCAAAACTATTAAAGTGAAGAAGCAAGGCAAGGAGGTATGTAATATTAAATTGGTTAAAAGTGATGCCTGTCAACCTTTGAATTTCCAAGTTGTGTCGAAGATAGTGATGAAGGGAGATCCCTCGGGTTCCTTACCATCAATTCCACCTAAAGTTATAATGATGCATGATGTAAGGTCATGATTTATGTGCAAAATTAGTGATATTGGAGACTATGAGCTTAGGGAGGCATATAAAAAGTTGTTCAAAAATGGAGCATTGAAGGATGAGCACAAATATGTTGCTGACAAAGGGTTAGTTTATGCCCTAGACTTTCTTTGTGATTTCAAAACTAAACGGGTCAAGATAGTTTTAAGCCGAGTTAATGACATATAATTATGGTTAGAGAATGGGTTGGTAAATATTACCGAAGAGATCATCCAACAAATTAATGGGTACCCTATTCTTGATGGGAAAAGGACTCTGTGATGCCAGAGTAATGAGATAATTAAAGCTAACACAATGGTTGTATGAAATAAACATGGAATGACTTTTCTACCATCATTGATCCAAAAATTGATTTTGTGGTAAGGGTAATTGCACACAAATTCTATCAATCGAGTAGATTGGACAGTGTATCTTGTATTATGGTTGATCGGGCATGGAAGATAGTAAAGAAGGATCATACATATGATTTGGCCAAGTTGCAATTGGTTAATTTGGCAGAAAATTTATCATCAATCAGGAAGGCCAAAAACATAGTGTGTCAGTTTAGTTCCCTGATTGTTTGCATATTCTTTTATGCTCAAAATATTTTTCCTACCATTGGAAATATTGTTTGGAGTCATGACTGACCAATGACATAGAAGATAAGTGATTTTGTTTCAGCGGCTTGGAGCAAATTTTGATAATGCTATGGATAGTTATTTAGATATATTCAAGCAAAAGATGGGAAAGAGAAGCAAAATTCGTGTGTCTCTATTTGAATAGTGTTATGATGATGTTTGTTTTCTTGTGGATACTGATTATACTTATGTGCAAGCTATTATATCGAGGGTAGCATGGTTGAGGCCATTTCCCTATGAGGTAAATATTGATGAAACATTTGCAACTATAACAACATTACTAGCAAAGAAGGTTGACAAGAATGCAAAAATATTTGGGAAGTATGAGGAAGCCAAAACAAAGATAAGTATTGGCTTGAAACTTGTAACCTTGGAAAGGAAGAGAAAGAAAATGGTGAAAAATCTTGAGGAGACATTGGGCTAAGGTGAAGAGTAGAATGCACCATTACAGATCACACAAGGTCATGGGGAGGACCAATCTAGTGATGAGGGAGAAAGTGAAGAGGAAGAAGAGGATGCAAAAAAGAAAGGTAAAGAGATCATGGCATTTAGGCAAAAGGCCAAGAAAGAAAAGTAAATCATCATTGTTGAGCCCTCTATGAAGGAGAGTTTGAAGAAGCCCACACCTCCTAGCATAACCAGGATGAGAACAAGGATTAATACCACTACAACATTGGTCAAGCCACAAAAGAAGGCAATGGAGAAGAAATTAGAATAAGAAAAAGGGGTGAGCTTTTGCAAGAGAAAGAAAATGCCAGCCAAGACAAAACCAAGCCATCCAAGTAAGAATTTGAGAAGGAGATTAGTTATGTAGAAAGAAGAAGATGATGAAGAGAAGATCGATTCAGATGATGTCAGTCAATTTAAGGTAGTTGTACATAAGGATGTGACCAATGTGGATGAAATCTGCCCAAACATCAAGAGTAGTGTAGGTTTGTCAGGTTTTAAATTCATTAAATTTTTAAAATTGAATAAAAATGATAAGGTAAAGATAGAGGGTTTGACATAATGGAAATGGTGGGAACCTTTAAGATGACACCATTGAAGATTGGTAATCTCATAACTAAATAATTATATAATAAAATTGATGAGAGATGGAAATTTTCCATAATAATCAAGACACAAATTAGAGAGGCTACAATGGTCCAAATAATGCATGATTTGGATAAGAAACGGATTGCTAAATTCATAGAGAAATATAGGGACACTTTTTTTCCCAAATATAGAGCATTTTCTGTATTAAAAAATAAAGTTGAAGATGTAGTTTAACAAAGAAAATTGATTTGGAAAATGATTTTTGGCATGATCCCTAATAAAGAGCAAAAGGATAGACATCAGACCAAGTTGAACTTAATAGTAAAGAATATTTTGATAAGCCTAAAAACTTGGAAGAGGCAATAAGGAAGAAGGTAAAGGAGAGTGAGGAACAAGATGTTGTCATTATTGAGGATGTACCTTAAGATACACAACTAAATGTCAATACCTTGACTGAGGAAGAACTTAAAAGTGAAGCAATCACAAAGGCAACTTTAGATACACATGTACCATGGACAATGTTGATATTGTGGTGACTGATCATGTAGTGGGTGTTTTGATGTTGTGGTGACTTCTCTGGTAATTGTTGGAGGTGAGGGTCGGTAGCCCCAATATCAAAAAAGAAATTATCTTTTTCAGGAAAACAAAACTGACAACATTGTAAAACCCTAAAATGGTCAATTTTAGATGTTGTCCTAAAATGTTGTTATAAGAAACTGAGATGCATAATGCATTGTAATGTTGGTGTACATTTTTTTTGGATAGTGGAAAGGTTGAAGGCTATGTAGGTGGACATAGACCAGGTTTTGGGTGAACCATGTTAAATTTGTGTGTTATCTGTGTTCTTTGTGTTTTCTTCTTTTGTTTCTACATATAACTATTTATTCTTATATTGTTTTGGATCTATCAAACCCTAACACATAAATCCAATTTTGATCCAAGTTCATGATTATCCAGGGATAGAGAGCACACCAACTATAGATTTAACACGTGATAGTTCCACAATAACTACAATCATAGTTGAAGAGAAAAGTATACAAGGTGAGAGTGTCGAGGAATGGGGCAAGCTGATAATTAAAATTTTACATCCACCTCCATAGGCCAACCTTGTAATAAATGTAGAGGAAGGAGATGTGAGCATGCAAGCTCAAGTAGATTAATCTACAATAGATGCCTTAGGGCCTCATGTTGAGGGGACAAAGGAGGTTGTACCACCAAGGACTAAGGAGACATAAGAGCCAAAAGAGCAAGAGGTTATTTAGGCATTGGTTCAACTATCATGTGTAGAGCTCCCTATACTAATTAAAACAAAGACAAATTTTGCCACACCTAATCAACAGGTGATCTCTACTCAATAGGAGACAATTGTAGTTAGTGTTGACACTAAAGGTCAAGAGATGCCAAAGTTGAGTGTTGAAGTATCATCATTACAAATAACCATGTCAAGTAAAAACACACCTAAGAAGAAAGCATTGAAGAAGAAGGACAAATATCCTAGCAAGAAAGTTACATTAGATGAGATCATAGTGATTCCTAAATGGGACATTGATAAGTTAACATATGATCAGATGCAGATCCTAAAAGATCTACTCAAAAGGAAGATAAGACAATAAGGATTGAACATCACCAAAAGAAGGTACTACATGAGATAAAGGATATTTTTGTCAATGCATTTGAAATACAAGATATTAATGAGAAGGCTCCCGTTCTAGATCAATTAATTTGCATTGTTGAAAAGGTCAACAATGATGATATAGAAGCTAATGAGAAGCTAATGAAGTCATCTAAAAAGAAGTTTGAGACCAAATTTTTGGAGAAATAATTTAGAGGCAGTTATACAATTTTTTAATTCTTTGTATAAAAAGATGTGTGATGTAGAATTCTTTGCAAATGGCAACCAACAAATTATTGAGAAGCTTCAATCATAATTAAAGTCAACGAGACATTCTTTGTGCATGGATGCAATTTCAAGCTACATTCATTTTAATAGGTTGACTTGTGCCCAAGGGAGATTAGCCAAATTGATGGTCAAAGATGGAAACATAAGGGCTAAATTGATCTCCATTAAGATAATTTTAATACCTCATTTGGAGGTCATCCAAAGGGAATTGACAACTGCAAGGATTTAGTATAGAGAGATTCTCATCTCTCCATTATAGACAACTTGGTTGGTCTAGTTGCTCAAATAGAAATGGTTGATCTAGCTGCTCAGATAGAAATAAAAATTCAAGTTTTGGAATCTATTAGATCCAATTGCGATAATGCATTAGCCATGATTCTATAGATTCACAAACCATTTTTGGACAAATGAAATTTGACCCTAGCACCCAGGTAGCGATGAGTGACAAAAACAAGGGGGAATAGATGAATGTCACAAGGGTGAATAAGATCAAGATTAAAGAGCACATCAATAATCATGAAGGTATGACATAATGTTTGATCAATTTTGAGTGTACACTTTGAATGTAATGTATACTCATTTTGAACTCAGAGTATGTCATGATTTAACATTACATCCAAAATTGCAAAATATGTCACGGTCTAAGGGGGAGTACTAATTTGTAATTTTGGATGTAGTGTTAAATCACGACAAAGTGTTTTTTCCACTAATGTCAAAGGGGGAGATTATTTATCTCCAATTCATGTTGCCAATTAGTGTCAGATGCTTAATCATTTCTAAGGCAGAGTTGGTCAGTCATCACTATGATCGAGCCATTCTACTAAGGTCGAGCAATGTATTTGACTTGTGTAAATATCATGTATGGACCAAGTAGTAGTTACTACTGAGAAAGTTAGTGGTCACCGAGTACTCCAGTATGTACCAAGCTAAGCATGTATATATCGAGTGACAATGTATGCCAAGTGATAGTTTATATTGAGTAGTGTGAATGTTGAGTGACAACATATGGATAGCAATTATGATCGAGCACCAAAATGTTTATGCCAAGAAAGCTAGTTTTGGTATATGTGTTTGGAATGACAGAAACACTTTAGTAAACCATTTTGGCTGACTTCTATGCATATTTTAATGATCGAGGAGTAATTCAAGGAGAAGATTACATGTTTTGTTTTGATCATTAATCCCTATGTAGGATATGCAACCAATCAAAAAAAGGGAATGCATAAACAACAAAAGTTTTGAATATAGATTGTTGATCTTGATTTAGAAGTTTCACGAGTTACCTATTTAAGGAGGATCCAAACCCTAAATCAATAAGAGAGTGAAGAGAGAAGTGTGTGCGTGTTTGAAAGAGGCTATGTTTGGATGTTAGAAGAAAAAAGCAGGCAGAGTGACTGAGCAGTGAAGTGCATAACAAAGTTTATCATATCAGAGAGAGCATCAACATTTGGAAAGAGGAGATCCATAATCAAGCATCAGAGTGCCAATCGAAGGATCAAGTACTAATACATTCTAGCAATTGAATCAAAGGTAAATCTCTTAATAGAGTAGTCCTAATAGGCCTATGTAAATCTCCTAATAGAGTGCTTACTTTGTTGCAAGTTTTAAATCTTTTAATCAAGGTAGACTGAATAAGTCTTGTAAGCTTTTAGCAGGGAAGACTCTTCACATGGTAGATCACCAAAATTGATCAAGAATTGTAACCTTAATAGGCACACTTTATCATTTTAGTAGTGAAGATTTGTGGGTGTCATCCCCACCCCCATTTTACCTTCACCTTGGAGGGTTTATGGGTAACTAAATATTTTTTGTTATGTGTTTATTATTTACTTTTAAGATTATCATTGTGATCAATATATTAGATTTGACATATCATTGCAGTCATTATTTATGTGATCTATGATATTGTTCAGATAAGGGTTAGTGGTGATAGTTTGATATTTATTTCAAAGGATAAAATTTTTATAGATCTTGATTCACCCCCCACCTCCCCTTCCCCCTATCCCCCCTCTCAATATCTTACTTTCCCAATAGACTTCCAATAGTGTAGACCTTATGTCTATGGTCACAACTCTTTATGTAATGGTTTGAGTGAGTGACATTTGTTTTGCTAAAGAGTGGTTATAGGCCAGTGAAAGGGAATTACACTAGAGGGAATTGTGAATAAGATCAAGATTAAAGAGCACATCAATAATCATGAAGGTATGACATAATGTTTGATCAATTTTGAATGTACACTTTGAATGTAATGTATACTCATTTTGAACTCAGAGTATGTCATGATTTAACGTTACATCCAAAATTGCAAAATATGTCACGGTCTAAGGGGGGGTACTAATTTGTAATTTTTGATGTATTGTTAAATCACGACAAAGTGTTTTTCCACTAATGTCAAAGGGGGAGATTATTTATCTCCAATTCATGTTGCCAATTAGTGTCAGATGCTTAATCATTTCTAAGGCAGAGTTGGTCAATCATCACTATGATCGAGCCATTCTACTAAGGTCGAGCAATGTATTTGACTTGTGTAAATATCATGCATGGACCAAGTAGTAGTTACTACTGAGAAAGTTAGTGGTCACCGAGTACTCCAGTATGTACCAAGCTAAGCATGTATATATTGAGTGACAATGTATGCCAATTGACAGTTTATATTGAGTAGTGTGAATGTTGAGTGACAACATTGGATAGCAATTATGACCGAGCACCAAAATGTTTATGCCAAGAAAGCTAGTTTTGGTATATGTGTTTGGAATGACAAAAACACTTTAGTAAACCATTTTGGCTGACTTTTATGCATATTTTAATGATCGAGGAGTAATTCAAGGAGGAGATTACGTGTTTTGTTTTGATCATTAATCCCTATGTAGGACATGCAACCAATCAAAAAAAGGGAATGCATAAACAACAAAATTTTTGAATATAGATTGTTGATCTTGATTTAGAAGTTTCATGAGTTACCTATTTAAGAAGGATCCAAACCCTAAATCAATAAGAGAGTGAAGAGAGAAGTGTGTGCATGTTTGAAAGAGGCTATGTTTGGATGTTAGAAGAAAAAAGCAGGCAAAGTGACTGAGCAGTGAAGTGCACAACAAAGTTTATCATATCAAAGAGAGCATCAAGATTTGGAAAGAGGAGATCCATAATCAAGCATTAGAGTGCCAATCGAAGGATCAAGTACTAATACATTCTAGCAATTGAATCAAAGGTAAATCTCTTAATAGAGTAGTTCTAATAGGCCTATGTAGATCTCCTAATAGAGTGCTTACTTTGTTGCAAGTTTTAAATCTTTTAATCAAGGTAGACTGAATAAGTCTTGTAAGCTCTTAGCAGGGAAGACTCTTCACATGGTAGATCACCAAAATTGATCAAGAATTGTAACCTTAATAGGCACACTTTATCATTACAGTAGTGAAGATTTGTGGGTGTCATCCCCACCCCCATTTTACCTTCACCTTGGAGGGTTTTTGGGTAACTAAATCTTTTGTGTTATGTGTTTATTATTTACTTTTAAGATTATCATTGTGATCAATAGATTTGATTTGACATATCATTGCAGTCATTATTTATGTGATCTATGATATTGTTCAGATAAGGGTTAGTGGTGATAGTTTGATATTTATTTCAAAGGATAAAAATTTTATAGATCTCGATTCACCCCCCATCCCCCCTTCCCCCTATCCCCCCTCTCAGTATCTTACTTTCCAAATAGACTTCCAATAGTGTAGACCTTATGTCTATGGTCACAACTCTTTATGTAATGGTTTGAGTGAGTGACATTTGTTTTGCTAAAGAGTGGTTGTAGGCTAGTGAAAGGGAATTACACTAGAGGTAGTTTGTGTATTTTGGTTATAGAATTTTGGTAAGATAGACAATTTAAGGTTTGTGATCATAATGCATAGTAGAAGACTTGGATTTGTGCATATTTTAAGATTTGTTGATCATTTGGTTCATATCATGATGGTTGATGGCGTGTTGCATGTAGAACATTGTTTAGGTAGTTGATGTGTTGGTGTAGCATGTTGATTAATGTGGTGAGCATTAATCATAGATCATGTCATGTAATTTGATATATATAATTGTTGTATATTTGTTTAGGAATGTATGTATGCCTTAGCATGGTTATATTTATTTATTTGTGCATTAGGGAAGTCCAAATAAGCTAACCTAATTGATTGGTTGTAACTTGTATAAAGGAAAGTATTTCCTTGGTTGTAATGTATGAAATATGTGGAATAATTATTGTATGTGCAAGCCTTGATGTTGGATATCAAAGCAGAGTTAAAGGGTTTGCAGATGCTTTACAAAGATGTATGACTAAAATTTGTTATCATTCCTAGTGCACTTCATTGAAACTATTAAGATAAGTGTGTTATCATTAGTCAGTTCATTTTTTGGATTTGTAAATCCTTGAAGGTGGACTTAACCTTCACATATTAGACAATAAGTCTTCTTGAAGGTGGATTTAACCATCTCTCTTTGGACAGTATTCTTTGGTAGTGAGCCTTTTGTTTCTCATGAACTCCTAACAAGGTCAAAACCTTTTAGTAGGGGTTCAATACTTTAACAGGGACTTACCCTTTAATAAGGAAAATTATACTAAATGTATTATATTAACTCCTAATAGGGTTAGGTCCCTTAAAGGAACATTTTCATATTAGCGCATGATCATGTGGGTATCATCCTCATCAGGGTTTTGTTTTCCCTTAATAGGATTTTCCTTGAGGAAAGGAACCCTTGTGTTATGGCATTGGCATTCATATTGTAATGCAATGTTATCTTCTTATTTTGTGACCAATTTAAGAAGTTTGAAGTTTATAATTATTGTACACAACGGATTCACCCAACCTCCCCTGAAAAAAGTTTTGAGGTGTGGACTACGATTACTAACATTCTAGGTATTATAATTTATGGTTTCATTTTGTTAACTTGTAAAATATGAAATTGGCTTAAGAGTGTTGCAACACTAATTCACCCCCTTCCCCCCTCTCAATGTTGCTTTACTTTATAATCACATGATACAGATATAATTAGGATCTATTATTTAATGTCTAAGGTAGAATTAAATTTTAAGGGAAAAGAGAAGTTCATGTGTTGTTTAGAGTTCTAGTATGGTGACTCAAGGGATTTTATTTCTTGGTGATATTTTAATTCTTATGTTACTATTTGTTTCTAGGCTAGATTGTTCATTTAAAGTTGGTTTCTAGTCTATGTATTTTTTGTTTGTAGTTTAAGTTGATTGTTTCTTGACTAGGTTATTAGTTTTATTATTATTTTAGATCTACATTTTCACATGCAAAATAAAATGTATAATTAAATTAGATAATATTAAAAAAAATCTAAATGTAAAATACATCGAAGCATTTTAAACCAAACTAAATTACATTTATAACTCAGTGCTTGAACAACAATAACTCAACAATGAACAAAAAGCATGCACATTTAGGTCTTCACAATATCATATAATTAATATTTACATCATACTTTCCCAACAACATGTTAGCTTACATTCTAACGCACACATGTCTAATCACATATAGAAATTTAGAACCATCCCATATGATAACCACTTATCTTCATCTATACCAAACATCTAATCATGCCCGGTAATTAGTCCACCACCAATAATGAATTCATCAACCTTTTTGAGTTCACCGTCCTAATTCTTCATCCACACTTCTTCTATTAATGTCATCATCTTTGTCTCTAGATATTCTTTCATGTTCAGTCTTGGTATATCCATTCTCAAGCTCGCATATCTTTTCCTACCAAAGGAATGTTGCTCCTTTTTCCATTTTTGCACTACAACACATGCAATGACACCATCTTCCACAAAAGCAACTTGATCAGTACCAACACCAATCAAGGATTTCATGTCTTTTCTCTCACCTCCTCGAGGTTATCTCTGTACCAAATCAACTTATAATTGAGACATCTCAGTCTGCAAGTCCATACCAACAACATGTTCATGAAAGCTTTGCAAGATCCAAAAACTTGGATTAGCCTTTAACGTGAAGAACAAATAGGACTGGACTAGAACTCAAGAAATCTCCACCAAGATAGAACGGATCGAGATGCAAACCCCGCATAGGTTTTAAACGATGTCAAGAACATGTCATAAGATTTACATTGCCAAGATGATAACTAAAAGGATCACCGACCCAAAATATTAAAACTTAGCATGAGGAACAAACTACAAGCAAACTAGAAGGAAATTTTATTTTTGGGAGATGCAAGAGTGCCAAGAACCTAGAATGTTATTGCATTGTTATATGTATACCCCCACACACATATGTTTGCCTCAATCTGCGACCACTCTTAAACATCACACACGAAAGAAGAAAGTAAACTTGCATAAATAAGTCAACTTTAACTATTTAACACTTTTAACCTAGAAACCAAACCTTAATATGTGATATTTAAACACCCTCTCATTCTACTCATTCTATCACTTTAGCCAATCGAAGTGAAGTCACAAGTTTGACTCTCGATTCAAATATGATGTACAATATGTATTGCACATCATTGAAAAGTTTACAAAAGACTCGTTATGAAAAGGCATGTGGAACTACCCTATAGATTATTTTGAACTTTTATGAAAAGAAAACTATATTCCCAATAAGCTTTTCATGATAGAAACACACGTATAAGAATTTGGAAATCTTAGCCAAGTTGCAGAAATATAGTGGGCACACCGTAAGCAAGCATGCATTAGCAAAAGATTGAATGATCCCGTCTTATGTTTCGTGAAAATTCTCCATAAAGGTGGGGACGATGAATGCCAATAAAAAAAAGTTACAAAAATATCTCTCTCGCTCGGGTGATGATATGGAGAAAGTAACAATGAATTTTAACGAACCAGCATTAATTCCCGGCACACCGTTCATACGTATACTGCCCCCCATCTCATCATGTCCACAGCGGCGGAATCGAAATGGAAGTCCAATACTACGAACTGTTTAGAAAGCAGGTCTATTATTATTGTTATTATTATTATTATTATCATTACACGCTCGTGCGCAGCCATGGGGACGATCATGGCGGATTCGCGCAAATTTAAAGGGCGGCCAGCAGGCGGACGGTCACATCCCGCTAAAGAAAAGAGAGAAGAAAAGTCGGCATTGTCTTTTTGCGGCTGCCTCGGCAACCGTGCCTGGCGGCCCGGGGCCATTCCATCCGATCGCTCCATGCGCCGCCGCTTCAATCATTTCCAACGCCGCTGACGTGGCGTACGATCCCACCAATCACACCGCGTTCATCTCGCGCCGTCGAATGGAAACTCCTTGGCGCTATCGCGCATGTACGTCCCCGCCATGAATGCCTCTTTTCCCGTCACCTTTTTTAATGCTCTGCCCTCTTCTCTCTTCTCTCTTCTCTCTTCTCTCTTTCCTCTTCTCTGCCACTGACGGCCCCGCCCAGCAGTGTGTTTGGAACAAGTTAACTTCGGACGACAGAGCTTGAGTGCACGGTGTGGCATATGACGGGAATTCTGCCGTCTAGTCGCTTTCCCAACGCAATTGTTTTTGTCTCACTTTCAGTCTTCTGCCATCAGTCGAATTGGATTGTGACTTCGATTCCGCCGTCGGGGCCGAGACGGAGGCAGAGGTACACGGAGGACTGTATTGCGGTGTAACGGGAATTATTGCCAGTTCGTTAAAAGTAGTTATAGTTTTTTTCTTCTTTTTTTAATGGTGAAAGTTTCTTATCAATTTTTATTTTTATTTTAAATTTAATTTGTTTCATATTCCTTTTTTCTTATAATTGTTGGAGTAGAGTGTAGATAGGAGAAGAGACCTAATCTTGCTCAGTGACCCTTCATAGATAATTGAAGCACTTAAAGATAAGGTTTAGGCATTTTCGCATTTATGGAGTTCTCAATAGAAGTCATAGAGTGTGGAGTGGTTGAAAAGTGTCATTTCAAAAGTTCCTTCGGAACTCGTTATGATCACCACACTTGCAAAAAAAATAGTACTTTTTGCACAAATTGACCAATCACCAACCATAAAAGCTAAAAAATGATCAACTATTAGTACATGTGTGACTCACTATTAATACATATGTTATCTGCAATTAATACATGTATTGTCATTTTTACTTGTTGGGGACAACCTTTAAATTTTGCTAATAAATTAAAATGACTTTTAAATATACAATATTGTACATATTATGAATTATAAGTTAACAATGGGGAAGGTAGAGTATAGATATATAGGATTTACAATTGGTGGGGGTAGCTCTTAAACTTTGCTAACAAATTAAAATGACTATTTGATATGTAATATGTTGTATAAATTATGATTAAGTTAACAACGAGGAAGGTAGACAGTATATATATAGGGTTTACAATTGTTTGTGGCATATATATATTTAATAAAAAATTAATTAATTTTACATTTATTTGTAAAATTTGGTTGGTTTATATATATATATATATATATATATATATATATATATATATATATATATATATATAACATGTTTAATTATAAGATTTTCTCTCACAATTAGACACAAAATTTACTACATTTTAATTTTTACAAAAGAATGAAGATTTAGAAGTCACATATTCAACACTATCATAACTTTTTTACAAATAGATATAATTTACAAATACAAATGAATTTCAAATACTTTTCTAAAAAAATTATATTAATTTAATTGAAAAATAATGCATATTACATAATAGTTTACATTAGAAACTACTACAAGAATATATGTACAACAAGACATAAAGAAAACTATATGCTTGAATAAGAAGTACACAATAGACCACCAACATTACTACCTTAAAATTTATATATCTTTCACATTAATTGGACCCACTACTCATTACATTTAATTTAGTAACTAAAATTTAGAGATTGCCCATACTTAAGAATTTACTATTTCTTCAGTGAAACGTGGTTATTTTCTAAAATAAGTACACCTAAAACAAATTGCATCATTTGATATTTAGAAAATGGCAATTTAAGGCTACACTTTATGGTCTACCTTTTAAATATCTAAGCAAGGTGAAGCCTTAAACATTAGAAATATAAATGGGTAGTTAAATTTCTAAAAAGTTACATATACTATGTGTTAGTCATCAAGAGTCAATTTCTACCAATAATAGCTCCTTACTTTCGTTTTAGTTCCTAGAACTATAGGCTTAACTTATTATTAAAAATCTTAATTTGAACAAATCAAAATAAACTATTTTATTTAATAATAATACAATCTTCTATTTCATAAACTTTAAAAGCTAAATATTTAACATTCTAAAATTCTAGAACTATTTTTCTTCATTGTCACTAGTCAAAACAATTTAGGCGATATGAGCCCTTTTCTTAGAGTTTGTTAAATTATTTTTAAAAATGTTAAAATATTTCTATAGTTTGAAAGGGTTGGAGTGACCCGCCTTTGCAACCATTTACACTTGATGAATATAATTTGATTTATTGATGTTGAGGGTTAAAGTTTTCTATTAAGAATTCATTTTTAACAATTTATTTTTTGTTTATCTCTTTTAAAGAAGAATTTAGATTATATTGTTCAAATTATTGTATCAAATCTAATTTCACATTTGAAAATCATATTTATATTAGTTTTATTATATATTATATTATAATTTATTTATATTTATATATTGTGTAAATATAATATTAAAGACCAATCTAAATATTTATGTTTATATCTAATTTTTTGAACTCTACATCTCAATTTATCAAAAATGGATTTCATTGTAGATTAAGAGTTTAGATAGTAAGAATTTAAACATTCCATTGTTGTAGATGAGCATCTGGTAGCTGTTGAGATGTTTCCTCATTTTTGTCTTCAGTCTACATTTAATCATATCATTCCTTTATTCAGGTTCAGTAAGGTTTTTTAGAAATATTAAAAAATTTCACTCCACTTTTAACACTAAAATAATTAGTTGAACTTCTTTAAAGAATCCACACCCTATAAAACTCAAGTTTCATACAATTTGGATAAAAATAAAAGTTAAATTTTTAAAAATAAGCAATGGAATCAACCAAAAGGGACAAGACTCTGTAATGTGAGTATAACTAATACTAAAGAAGTGCTAACATCTAACATGTATAAAGAAGTTGTCTTAATGCAAAGTGAGAGGAAGGAGTCCCTCTTTTCAAGCAAATCCAACAAGAATTTGGGAGAGTTTTCATTCTTGAATCTTTCCTTTGTTTATCATGAAATTTTTTGTAACTCATACTATTGAAACGAGATGTAAAGGAAGGTATGCCTTCCAAAGTACCCAAAGAAGATTTGGGCAAATTGTATAAAAAGGTCAAACAAAATTAGTAAAGCTGAGGATAAAGAATTATAAAGGATGACCTTCAAAATAATAGAAACTGGCATATGCCCCTTTTAAGTTTGTATCTATATAGGACCTTGGTCCCGTGCAAGACTGGAGGTTTTCTTCTTCGTTCTTTCCTACTAGTGCCCGCTTGAACGAAGACATTCATAATTTTATTTATGTTATAATATAATCTAAAAGGCTTTGGTCATTTATCGATTGTGTGTGTGTGTGTGTGTGTGTGTGTGTGTGTGTGTGTGTGTATTATTTTATACTATATATTTTACATTATATTATGTTATTTTTAAATTATATTATATTTATTATAACATAATTATATTCATGTATTTTATGTTATTTATTATATTTATATCAATATTAACTAATTTTTCTCATCCTAAAATATTCAAACTCTAATTTACTTGTTAAGCATTTACAAAAAAATTATTTTTTAAAACAATCTACTAATATTTTGGCAGGAACTATGTTGCTTTGCAGCCTTGTTATTTAGGTTGACAATATTTCAAGTATTAAAGACATGATAAGATTGAATTGGTTGAACTTTCCACTAATAAGCCACCATTTTACGAGGCTAAGAAACAATAGAATGAACATGTGTTTATAAGGTTATCTGCATCTTTTTTTTTTTTTTTGATGAATAGTCCTTTTCTATTAATAAATAATATACTAAGAATAAAATTCACAAAAATTGTATTCATTAACAAGCCACCATTTTACGAGGCTAAGAAACAATAGAATGAACATGTGTTTGTAAGACTATCTGCATCTTAAATTTTGATGAGACCCATGTTTGGAATAAAAATGCAATGTCAACCATGATCATGCCTTCAAAGTGAGGAGGAGTCAATACAAGACATTGACAATGACACACACAATAACAGAATAGGTATTTTCCCATCCATGACAATAATCTATTCGTGGACAACTAGTGAACCAACTTTGTTACATTACTTTATAGGAGAGTATCATATCAATGATAAAAAGGACATCCAATGCAACTATAAGCTTTGGAAAATCATCTTTTATGAAATTCCTTATGTCAATGCAACCAATACCTTCTTATACAATAATATTTTCTAAGATCTACGTACTCAATTTATATTTTCTCACAATATATGATGACAAGAAGCATATGCTAACAAAATGGTATAAGAGATTTGTTAATTACTTTTAAGAGACAACCAACAACATGATATATATATATATATATATATATATATATATATATATATATATATATATATATATAAGTGGCTAGATCTAGATATGAATTTATGTTTCTTTTGTCAAAAATATGATAATAAAATAGAAACCACTAAGTGTCACTACTAATCATGTTCCACAAGGCCTTGTATAATTTATATACAAGATTCAATCCCATAATAAAGATATGTAAATATTTGTAGAAGATAACTATTGGACTAACTACCAATGTTCCCCTTTGGGATTTGTGACATGGCTTAGCCACCTCATGTGTTCTATAAGTCTAGTGGTTGTATCAAAAATTCATATGTCAATCTTTTGGTGCAATGACAACCCTAGCTTGTAACAAGTGGTATCAGAGCTTGGTTATAGGTATGAATCTCCTCAGGTAACGTTGAGGGAGGGATTGTTAAACTAACCACCAATGTTCCCCTTCCATATTTGTCATATGGCTTGACCACTTGGATTGTGTTCTATAACTCTAATGGTTGTATTGGAGATTGATATTTTGGTGTAAGAACCAAAACCCTAGCTTGTAACAATAAAAACTCATAAAGATCACTTGGGTACAAGAAAATTGGTTATAAATGACTCATTGTAAAGTATAAGAAAATAAGGGACCATGTAGTCATGCACTATTAAAGGGGGTGGTGTTTCTCAAGAAAATGTTCTTCATATTTGAGGACCTATTAATAATTGTGCACAAAAGCCTAGAAAATGTCAAGAAAGTTGATAAGCTGTCATCCTCTCTAATGCACTTGATTTTCTTGAAAGTTTGACAAGCATATGAGGATTGGAAAGATTCTTTAGAAACCTCCATGCCTAATATTCATCTAATGATAGTGAGGCTTAATTTGAGCTCCTCACACAATATGATAGACAATGAACTTACTTTTTGTCATATTCTAGTGAAACTTAAGTACATAGTAGGTAAAAGTGGACACAATTCCATCCCAACATATGCACAGTGAATATTTGAGGTAGGACTGCCAAAAAAATAGTATTAGATAGTGCTCGTGTGTGTGTGTGTCAAAAGTGAGAAGCACATTTTTTGATCCCACCAATGAATCAAGCTATAGGTTCTACACATGCTCCATATATGCGAGTGCAAATAATGAAAAGTGAAAATATTATGTTTATAAAAAATATTTCTTATTAAAACTTGTGTATGATAATTTGACAATCAATGGACAACTGATAATATCATATTTCCACTATCCATGAATTGTAAAGAAAGATTTTTGTAGGATGACATTCATAGGTAAACCTAATTGGGAAGTAGTGGAAGAGGATAAATGCTTGATCACAATACATAATAGTTTGTATAAGAAAATATAGGTTTACTTGTGTTATTTTATCAAGTTACTTGATAAACATTTCAATTCTACAATGGAGATGTATCTATTTATGCTAATATTTTATATATGAATGACAACTATAATACATATTTAAAAAAAAAAAATTAGTGCATGTTTTATATTGGACCTCTTGCTTTCCAATTTTCTTATATAAGGAAAGTTCCTACATTTATTAGAAGCTAGATCAACCATGTTAAAATCATCAAATAAGACCCAAGCAATACCTATTATAGGTTTTGCTATCCAATATGTATAGTAGTTTACAACATCATTGTAATAAACTAGAAATTAGATCTTTTAATGACATCATTAGAAGCATAAATACTGGGAAACCTTAAAAAGTGGTTGTGAATATAAAGTACACCAAAAGGGGGTGTAATCTTCATTAACTAATCTTTCCCACTATTTATAAAAAATGAATATGGTAAATATTCACTACAACATGTCTCATGAACATTATTAGAATGTAGCTAGTAGGCTTTCTATATTTAACACAACATAACATAGCAAGAGACACTATTAAAATGCCTAGTTCTTGCAATTTATAATTTAAAATTCAGGTTTGGAAATCTTTGTGAAGTATTCCATATGAATTATGTCATCCTAACTCCATTACACCTTAAGCATTACATAAACTCTTGCAAAAGAATTATATTAAGGTTAGAAAACCTTTGTCAAGCATCTCATTTTGGTTTATTTCTTCATAGGATATATTAAGAAATAAATATTCTAGCAAATAAATTCACAAAAGGTGGACATTGAGTGATATGACATTGTTATTAAGATCACTAAGAGCTTCATACCTAGTTATTAAAAAATATTCTTCTATAAATTATTTATATAACTTAAACCTTCCTCATTAGATTCTGATGGTTGGTACATGAGATTGTTACTTTTTTCTAAACATAAACCCTCCATTATCCACCTCTCAATGTAGATTGTATGACCATCTATCACACATATGAGGAGAAATTAGAGCATAAATTTATTGAATAGTGGATATATTAAAAAAAGATTGACAAAGATTTGTTGCCTCCTTCAACTATTGTGTGGTTTATTTAGTTTTTGTTTTCGAGTTATGCCTATGTTTATGTTTTTTGCTTTTATTTTTATTTTTGCAAATTAAGACATTAATTAAAATAAGGCTCATCTCATCGCGTTAGAGGACTTACAAATAAGCTATGAAGATACAAATTTGTTTTCATTGTTTTAAAACTTCAATCTTTTCCCTAGGGGCTTTGTTTTGAGGCATACTAGAATCTAAACCTTTCACTCCATTGTTAGTATTTTTCTTATTACATATGATGGTTCATCCATCCTCATTCCTTTGAGGAGAGGAATCCCTATAAGGTTCAAGAGTTGACTTGGGGCACTAAAACCTAGATGTAAATTATATGTTTGGAGGATTAGTACATTTAGTGCATGAGTTGATAAAGTTGAGAATCTAGATATCAATGGAATCTTTGATATCCTTAAGTCAAGTTGAGGATGAGTGGAAATAATTTACCTTATTTCACATCAACATATCATATAAATGCTACAATGTAGTTGAGGAATAGTTAAATATACAAAAAAAGGCCTCGCAACTTTATCAAAATGTAATGTCCCCATTTTAGTAGTTGACCAAGTGTGTGTGCGTTAGCCTTGTTCTACATGGTCCCAAGGGCTAACGAAGGGTTTAATGGGATCTTGGAGTGTTTTGGCCTAGTCATTTCCAGTTTGGGCCAAAACGAAGTTGATTTACTCAGTTTCAGGCATACTTACTATTTTTAGTAAGTCGGCAGGACACAGTGCAGGTCAATTTTGGTGATTGGATTCGATACTCCTCGGTGAGAGCTTTCCGATGAGTTATCACTCGCATTATTCGGAGTCCGATTGCTAATACATTTTAATGCCTGAAGTTTGATTAAAGTAACGTCTAATTTAATTGTAAAATATTAAAGTGTTACTTTAATATTTATTTTATGGTGATGTGTACCCAAGGGAGACATAAGGGGTATTTTAATATATGTTTTATATTACACATCTTTATCCCACATTGCCCATATGAGTTGAACGGACCCGTGGGAATAGAATAAAAGGAAGCATTTGTAGCTTCATTAGATAGGTTGAATATGAGAAGAAATTGGTGTGTGAGTTGCAGCTTTGTTCTTGGCATTTGAGGACGTCTATCCTCTCTTGTAACATTCTAGACGTCATTCCCTTGGGGTTTGGCCTTTGGAATTCTTTCTTATTGGCTTCATTATCAGGCAGTTTAGTTGCATTTCCGGCTATAGGCAGATTTGATATTTTGCTCATATCTTCTTCACTACTTGTCCGACGCTTATGCCGCTTGGAGGGAATGGTATTATGAAGGTAGTGGACTGATTGGAGGACAAAGTATTGTAGCAGCAAGTTCGTAAGCATGGGCTGGAGTATTATGACAATATTGCTGAAGTAATTAGTGAGTTGATAAATCTGCCATGTATTTGGTTTTATGAATTCTGAAAATAACATTTTATTAGCAGCAGTTCATTTCCACTTTGCATATTGTTGTAGTTTCTTTCTTGTTTATGTTGTATGATACCAATTCCATGCACGAAACACAACAAACAAATAAATGTTTGATTTCCAGAGTTATAAGGGGTTTTAAGAAGTTGAATGCAAACTGTTTGACATAATTCCTTTCAGCAATTTGTTTTAGTTTTTGGGACATTCAGGGGTGCCCATTACACAAAATAAGAACTTTAGAGGACATGCTCCTATAGATAAAAAAAAGTCTTAAGTCACTGGGAAATAATTAATTAATAATTAAAAATGTACCAAGAGTCATGTTAGAAACAACCTTGGTCAAATTTTGATATGAGAAATGAAAAAAAGGAATAAATTTAGGGAGCAACATTTTTTATAACTTCCACATGAACCTCACAAAGGACCTTTAGGTGGAGTTAAACTATGCATTTAGATGGAATTCTACTTGCAAAAAGCTCCAGAAGTGCAAAAATCTCAAGGCATTTACATGCTTTGTCAAAACCTTAAAAGATAAAATAACATTAAGGACATGTGATTTACATTGTATAACTATCTCATTAGCAACTTGAGAGTTTGCTTTAATAGTACCATTATTATGCACAACCAAACCAACATTCCTAACCCAAAAATGACTTAAATAATGTAAATTTATGGAAAATGAAAACATAATTAAAAATAAATAAACATTAAAAAAATTATTTAAAATATTTGAATATTATCTTACTCAAACATGCTTAAATTTTTTCTCACATAATTATAATAGTTAAACTTGTTATTAAATCAAATCACACCTTTATCAAAAATAAATTTAGTGTTCAAATTCACTAATTAATTAAGAAAAAATTAATATTATAACTAATCTTATATTAAATTTTTCATTTTTTTTAATATATTATATATAGGTAGATTAAAAAGAATGTTACAGAGTTGTATTCACATGAAGTACAAAAAAGAGGCCCAACCTCATAAAAAATGATTTACATCGGAGATAGCAACATGAGAAAATACATTGGTCATATAGACAAAAGAGAATTTAATGTACAATATCACTGTGAGTGTCCACCTAGGCAGTCTAGCCCAAAGGACCCTCCATCCACACGATGCTTTTCCTTTCTTGGATTTGATTTAGCACGTAAATCTCATCTTTTGTAGATTGGTTGTTCTTCTTGATTTCCTCGTTTAGCCTCGCACCTGTCCTCTCAAACATTTGCAGCTCATCAAGATTCTTTCTCCAGGTGTACCCATGCTTTAGTTTGTGACTAAAAACCCTTAATCTGTGTCTTCTATCTGGTTTTCTTTTCTCTTTTGTTTGCTTTCCCAACCACTGTTTGGTGGTTTGCTAGTTCTTTACTTCTTGTTCTGTAAGTTCTCAATGCCATAGACTCTTGTTGGTCTCCCGTTGGACATTAATAAACTTATCTTATCTTATCTATCTTATCTATCTTATCTTCTCTTTCATGTCTTTCCTTGTACGTTGTGAAATTTTTGTTTTAATAGGAAACACCAATTGATAGTTTTTTACCTTTAAAAAAAAAAATCAATTTATACAAATTAGTAAAAATATATGTAAAAATGTTTAGATAGAAGTCTTGGTTGTATTTATAAAGTCGATTAATTTCTTTTTAACTTTATATAGTGTGGATGCTCATTAATTTCTTTTTAAAATGTGGATGACATTTGAAGTCCCTTATGGATGTAGATTTTCTAACTTAGAGCTCATGAGATCGAATTTCCTTATTAGCTAAAAAAATTCAAATGAAAAATCCATACAATTTTTGTTTGGAATAAATTTGTTGGTTAATATTTTACTTTTTTTTGTTTGTCAAAGTTAATTTTTTAGGACAATATTGAAGGTTTCATTTAGATTATATTTTAAAGTGAGCCTAACATGATTTTATCAAATTTTGCAAGTTATTCATAATTAAATTCTGAAATTTGTGGATTGCATTCATCTTGATTTATTTACTAATTCATTTTGTTGTATGCACAAATTAGATTATTAGATTGAATTTTTCCATTTTTAGATTCTTCCAAGCCAACTTTACCACATTAATTTGAAATCTTATTTACTTTCATTTAATAATTATATATAGTTTATTATAGAATTTTTTATTTTTATTCATTTAATTTTTAAAAATTCAAACTATTATATATTATATTTTATGTAATGTATTCAAATGTAAGTAAAAACTATTATATATTATATTTTATGTAATGTATTCAAATGTAAGTAAAATATGTGAAGTCTATTATTCAAATTTCATGTTAGAGTGTGAAGTGCATGCCTCAATAATTTTTTTTGAATAAAACATCCCCGGCCTGTTTGGCGTGGACGGCTCAGGACTCCCATTTAATGTTTCACATGTCAAAGTCGGTTAATTTTTTCGGGAGGTTAAACTTTGGAGGGTAAAATCTCGCTCGCGCGTGGTAATTTAGTCGTGAGTTTCAGTGAGGATTTTCAGTTTTCCCAGCGTTGTTTCGCGTGTGAATAAACCTGTAAAGATTAGCGGGTTATGGAGGATCTGCGGTGGCGATTTCTTGCAGAGATTCGGAGATGGAGGGACATTAACTGCGCAGAATGCGTCCTGCACGTGTGTGGGCGCGTGGGCCCCAGCGCAGCTGGCGCTCTTGATAATTGGGTGCTTTCTAATCATGATTTTCGTCTCCCATTACGGCTGTTAATAATACTCGCGGTGGATGTGACTGCAGCTCGTTTTTAAATAATAAAAAATATCTATATAACTTTGAAAAACCTCCTCTTCCGAAACTTCACCATTTTTGAATATTCTCTTTCTTCTCATATGATGCTACGTGCCTACGCGTGGATATATTTTTTAATATAAAACAAAATAATAATTGATCTTTTGGGTTTGAATAGTATGTCAAATATGCTAGGTGTAACATTCATAGGTTTTAATTGTGTCTTTGATGGTCCAAATAAGGATGATAAGAGATTAACTCCTTCCTTAATATTATTAAGATTTTTATTTAATTTTTTGAGGTAGGTTGGACTATCTATTGGTTGATATTATTTGATGGAATTTTTAAACTTTTGATGCTTGAATTCTTATTTGTTATAAAATACTATGAATAGAATCTATATAGTAGTATATTTCATTGAGGGGCTTCACAATTATATTATATATTTTTTAAAATTAAATTGTAGTGAATCAAATTTTTGTTTTATTATGTTCATTTTTATATATTTAGATTTTTAGTATGAACAATGTTTGAATATTTTTTTGAGAGAGTCATATTTTGATAATGTCATTTGAGATTTTACTTAAATTTTGATCTTTTGATTAGTTAACATATGGCAATAATCATTTATCTATTAAAATTGTAGTTTTCCATAATTTAAACTATTGTATGGAGTCGATTCTAGATTGTGTACAAAATAATTTCTGAAACTAACATATCATTCATTTAAACATTCTTTCTTAGAATTTTCAACCAACTTTACTCATCTTTAATTCTAAGTGCAATGAGTATCAAAAGTACCAATCAAAGAGCTCATTTGTTATCAAGAGCATCTAGAAAGCTTGGGAGGCTATCAAGCCTTGGCTTCATTGGGCTGGGGATGACTTTCATAATGGCCTCTCCTTGAATCAACAGAATATTTGGTGGTCTCCCCTGTTTGCCATTCAGGGTAATCCTCTTGCCAAAACCCAAAGTGCCAGTGCTCTTCATTTTTTCAAATGTGGCATCAGAATTGCCAAAGATCTCTTTTCCAGAGTCACTATGAGTTTCAGGACTTGGGAAGACATGCAGGTTCAGTACCGCCTTGTCCGTTCAGATCGACAGACTTTTGACCTATTGCTTTCCTCCATCCCTGTACATTTGGTGCACAAGGTGGGAATTCAGTCTAGTTGTCCTTGGTGGCATGACTGGAAGTGGTATCCTGACACTCCATTTGCCAACTACAAGCCCAATAAGGGATACCGATGGCTTTCGCCCCATCTTCCGATGGTAGACATGCTCAACAAGAGATGGCATTTGCAATCTTTGCTCTCTCAATGGCAAAAACGCTTTGATACCATCTGGTGCACTATTACTGAGCCCAAGATCACCCACTTTGCTTGGTGCCTTGCTTTCCAAGGTCTTCCCCTGGGGCCTCGACTCAAGCACTTTGGGGTGCCTGATCCTAGGTGCCCCTTCTGTGGTCAGCCTGAGTCCTTTCTACATATTTTATGGTTTTGTCAATGTGCACAAAATTACTGGCACTGGATTCATGATTTTTTCAAGCCCTTTAGGCCCGAACCATTTTCATGGCTCATGATCTTGTTGGGTGATTCCCCCAGAATTCACAGAAAGTACTCCCAGATCTGGCATACATTCAGGATGGAAATTTTGTTTACTTTGTGGAAAGATAGAAATGTTGTTATATTCACACACAACTTTTTGGATGTTAACATTGCAATGTACACTAAAGCTTGTATTTGTAACAATGTTATTATGCAGATACAGGTGCAAGCTAACAAAGTTGCCCTAGAAGTTGCTCACTTGCAAGAGCTGCTCAACCACTGGGGCAATGCCCCTTGCACTATGGCTCGAGTACCTCCAGATGCCTCGGCAGACACCTCGACGCCTCGTGGCCGCCATCAGCAATGCCACTCCTCAGGCCGCCACTCGCACACTCTGCACTCACAAGCTTCCCGCCACCGCTCTCCCAGTGGTGGGGCTAGTAGCTGGAGGCGCTGCTCTGCCTCCCCACCCTGTGGTGGCTTTGGTTGGTCCCCGACTCCTCCTCTTGGCACTCGTCAAGATAATGCTGGCAAATGGTCCCGCCTGGCGGTGATGATCTCTCCTTCGCAGCCTGAGGTCAAAGATGCGAAGGCTGCCACTGATCCCCCTGCTGCTGCTGCTCTTGATGACGACTGGTCTGTGCCCAGCCTGCCCCCCAATCCCACTAATGATTGGAGTTTCAATGACAAAGATGATCCTCCCCCCTCGATTTTTTTTTTGATGAATAACTGTTATTTCCGGTTGATGCCGTGTGTTTAGATCTAGCTTAAGCCATTTGAACTCTCTCATGAGGTGATCTTGTATCCCCCGACCCCTTTTTTGTGAATTGTATTTTAAGTATATTTTTTTAATAGAACATGACTATTCATAAAAAAAAAAGTACCAATCATTTTCATAAAAGATAGGTTCTTTTTCATAAAAGACATTATTCATAAAATATTGATATAACAAATTTGACTCAACTCACAATCTACATAATTGAATCAACATCTTATACCAAATATCTTATAAGAGATATTTTATAATATCATTCATTACCCATTATTTTCAACTAGCTTTATAGTTTTTGATATAAAAGGAACCAAAATTAGGAGATGAAAGTGGACAACTAGCTTTATTATTGAGTGTTCAACTAGAATATAATAACTCAACAAGAAACCAATGCTTTTCACAAATTACACAATTTAACAATACAAATTTTCTTTCCAATCATTCATATCATTGCTGCTTAAAATTGAGAGCAACTTATTAAGCCACATGAGCCTCTCTAATTATGATTCCATTGATCATCATCATTCTAGCCTTCATCATTATTTTATTAATGGTCATTACCTTATAGACATACGAGATAAACAAAGGATAGTCTAGGGCATAGGTAGGCCTTTCCATTTATGGACCTAAAACTTGGGCCTAATTAAAATCAATTTAAAATGTATTTTATTATTCTCCGTTTGCTTGCGGGGAATTGATTGATTTAAGAGGAGAGAAGTACAAAAGCAGAGGTGGAGTGTTTTTTACGGGTACCGAGTCGTCCCCCTACGGCTTCTAGAGAAGCGTGCCAGTGGTGGGATACACATTGTATATACACCGTATATAGGGCAACGATGCTCTCAAGGCCGAGTACTTGCGGGGTTATATATAGAAAGCGTTTACCATAGTGAAAAAAACACTCAAAAGAAGCTAACGCAGGCCTTCCATACAGTCTGATTGATTATACCAGTAGGAGAATTTTTTCTCATTTCTGTGTTCTTCTGTTCTTGTGTTTTTCTGCCGAGGGTTAGTAGAGAAAGTGAAAGTTTTTGAGAGCGATGGAGATGGGACTCGAACCGACGACCAACTCTAGGTTTAAGACAGTATGTGTGTTCTGCGGCAGCAGCCAAGGGAAAAAAAAGAGCTATCAAACTGCAGCTGTAGAGCTCGCAAACGAACTGGTAAGGAAATAAGGAAAAAGAGAAGGAAAATGGCGACCTAATACAATAACCTACAGTATCTCATGTCAGACCAATGTAGAGGAATATACAATACACCATCTTTCTTTTTCCCTTTTGGTTTTTCTATGTATGTCAGAGGGAGTCGTTCTAACTTGCTTGCCTTTCCGTGACAAACCATCTTTTCTGGACTTCAATACATGTTATGATGTTGAAACGGCCATATAATTCTTGCCATGTCAATTTTTCTTCATTAGATCAATACCCATCTCAGTTTCTACTCTTTCAATGAATGCCCTTCTGCATTTTCATGGAATCTATTCGCTTTTTCAAGGTAGTTTCTCGTTGCTTCTATGGGCCGAATTTTCTTATGTACAGTATGATTATGACATAATCTTGTAGCCTTCTTGTTCCATGACAAATTTCTGCTGTTTAAGCATTGAGATCTGATGGAGGTAAACTTGTTTAAGACCTAATTGGCCCTAAACTTCATGATTGAATCCATCTATCCATCCATTCTGATAATAATCTTTCACTTTTGCACTGCCCCGTTTTGCAACACAATCGTTGTGTTAATCTCTTAACTAAATTTCCATGCCTTGCAACGGAATTTGTTGAGATAAATTCTCGTGTGGGTCTCCATATTTTATGTGGGTGTTTAGTTTTTGAAATAGAATGTTGCATGAATCTAGTTGTTTGCATAATTTTTAAGGTGACATTCAGCCCTTGCAAAATTAATTCGTTCTGCAATTTTCTCATTCAATCCATTATGAAGTGTTTGTTTTTTGGTTCAATTAATTGCATCTTTTCAAATAATTATGTCCCTTTTTCCATGTGGGTTTTGGTTGTGAAATAAATTTTCGGTTGGTCTCAGGTTTCACGAAATATAGACCTGGTGTATGGAGGAGGAAGCATTGGGCTCATGGGTTTGGTATCACAAGCAGTCTATAATGGCGGCGGCCATGTTTTAGGGTAAATGAAGTCTCCTCATTCGTAGATTCTAGGAAAATCATTCATGCTTGTTTTGAAAAGTCTTAACACAGTTTGTTTCTCTTTCTTTGTCACAGGGTCATACCCAAGACGCTCATGTCCAGAGAGGTAAGAAAAAGGCTGAACGAATCATCATTACAACCAAATTAGCGGGCATTGTATATTATTTCGTACAGATTATGACAACGTAAATATAAGATTTTTATTCTGGTGTTGTGCAGATCACAGGTGAAACAGTAGGAGAAGTAAGAGCCGTGGGGGATATGCATCAGAGAAAGGCAGAGATGGCTCGTCGGTCAGATGCTTTCATAGCATTGCCAGGTAAAACAGATGATCCATCCACTTAAAAAAAGACAACACCTCCATACAATTTTTTGTATAATCTTAGGTACTTGATTGAAAAGATCAAAAAGGAAAAACGCCTTCATGATAATCTTATATTTCTCTAATATGATCACATCTCCACAATCCATGCTTAATATCACATTCTAATTTGCTCAGCTGAATGTTAGTTCTGCAGCTGCAAGGCAAGGCCGTAAATGCACATATTTTGCTTGTGCTTTATTTTACTCATGCCAATGAATCACTGAATGTGACAGGAGGATACGGAACTCTGGAAGAACTGTTGGAAGCCATTACATGGGCTCAACTAGGCATACACGACAAACCGGTACAAAGCTAAATAATTACAAATGCATTTTTCTCTTTCTTCTTGAAATGGGAAAATCAGTCAACTGACAGAAGCCTCTGTTTTGTTTCATCTTTTTGGGGTGAAGGTGGGATTGCTGAATGTTGATGGCTACTACAATTCTCTGTTAAGCTTTATCGATAAAGCTGTGGAGGAGGGGTTTATCAAACCCGCTGCTCGTCAGATCATTGTTTCTGCTCCCACTGCAAAGGAATTGGTACGAAAGTTAGAGGTGAGAAAAAAAGCATCAGGAATCTTTTTTATAAAGCAATTGCACAAACTAGTTCAGCTTGTCAGATCTCTTCTTGGGGTTGACTACATCCTCTACCTCTACTTTAGTTAAAAAAAAATCATATACCAGACTAATGGAAAAATCAAGCCTGATTGATTTTGATTATATAACATTTCTAATCTAGAAATCAAATCTTAGCATGTGATCTTTAAGCTGTCAGCAATTCTACATCTAAACCAGTTCTTAATACTGTTAATACTATGAGTTTTTTTGAAGTGGGTATTCAGTTTCACAGCTAAACTGATGTAAAAGTGATAGTGCATGAGCGTACCTTATGCTTTTATGCATCCTAGAAACTGGATAGCCATTTCTGAGATTTTTAAAGAGTACACCCCTTGAAGAACTTAATCATTAAACAATTTGACAGTCCAAACATATGTAACAATATATCTTTTTCACAATGAAGCCCACAAGTTGAACTTACTTTCTTGGTCGGTTCTTCAGCAACCATTATGTTGTTCTGTTTCATGCAGATAACTAAAACTTGAAAATCTTCACTTATAGATTATTTCAAATTCTAACCTTATTGAACCAGAATTTGGGTTTAATTGATAGAGTTTAATTTGCCAAGCTAGGTTGTCTTATCTCAATTAAGGACGAAGTTTTCCACAATTTTGATTAAGATATCACACACTATGATAGGAATTCTTCACAATCTATAAGGTTTTTGTTTTAATACAATGTAGTTTTTATTCACAAACGGGGTTTAATTTGAAAGTTTCTCATATGTAGATACTTTACATTTGGAATCTTATTTTTCTATCAAAGGAACTGAACTTGTTGGGTTTTGTAATATAATGCAGGAGTATGTTCCAAGTCATGATGGGGTTGCTTCAAAACTGAGCTGGGAGATGGAACAGCTTGATTTTTCTTCAATACAGTCAAACATAGCCCGGTAGATTGATGATCATGATCACTACAGAGAAAAGCGCAAACAGCTAAAAAAAACAAACAAAAAAAAACCAAACCCTCAAACAGTACAGGCACTTGCAAAGGAGGAGGCCAGGCCTAGTTTTCACAGTGATTGTATTCATTTCGACTCTTGACATTAAATGTAATATAATTACCAGATCTTGTTCACTGCAAAATGCACAATTGTGCTTTCTAACCCGTTTTTGTAAAATTTGTTGTCTTGCTCGAAAACTACTGAATCCACAAGTATTACAGTTCTAGTATTAAGAGCCAGATAAAAAAACTCATTTTTTTGTTGAAACACAAGGGGTTCCGTGTTGGGCTTTGAATTTTTTTGATATACAAGGAATATAAATGCGTGGAATGAATAGTAAGGAATATAGTTGGACCATTCTGGACTTTTGTCGGCATGCATTATAATAATCTTTTCCATTAGTTCTTACAACTGTTCTCTTACGTCTGTTTGTATGACAGCACAACATTAATAATCAATTTCGTGGAACTTTCAAATGTATGTTGTGTATAATGATCTTATCTCGCATTTTAGAGGTTTTGCTTGCCCTTCCACTTATAGCCTGCAAGAATCAATCTAATGCAAATTTCAGATTGCCCAGAAAAGTGAGATTGTGGTATAATTCCAGTTGTAAACAATAACTATTGAGGCCCCCCCAAGCCAGTTACAATGGCAGAATTCTGTCCATATTCTTCTGAATAATTTTAAAGAAAGGATACCCAAAATAAGTTTAAGAGATTTACGACAGTAGTGTATCTTTCCAGATGCCATTTAGATTTTCTTCAGATCCAGAGAATTTAATGCGATCATGGAGATATAATATCATCAGAAAATGCTCCGCGGCATGGAAATCAGAGGATTTTGTTTTGTCAGCAGTCTTATGTTTTAATCTTGACTATAAATGCTTTAAACAAGTGGATAGGGAGGACGGAGTTGTCATTTTCTTTGGATGTGGACAGCCATTTCTCTTTGCAACTTTTGTGCAGCTGCAATAGTTTGAGAATAATTGATTATGTTAAACATATTTTTGCATGGGAATAATTGATCATGGGCACGTAGAGATAGATTGATGCCTGAGCAATTATATATTCATGAACTTGATAAAATTTTGATGCGGGCACCAATAGACAATGTCTTGCTGTGTGACAGAATATGATAAAAGATTTGGCTTTTATCAAGTAAACGAGTGCAACAGAATTGGTCTTATCGTGTTTATAAAGACGAGTCTTGTGGAATTCAGGCTGAAAGATTTTGCCTTTAATGGATGCTTTCAAATCACAGTTTGTATTAATCATGTTATATTTGGAGGGCCGAGGGAGCAGTTACAAATCATTAACTTATTTTATTGTAGAATATAATGGTTTCGGTGTTAGTATATGCTATGATGCCTCGCTGGTAAGTTTTGTAAGGTAATGGTGATAACAAAAGATATTGATTATAGTATAGAAGACAAGATAATGATATGTAATGTAAGTTAAAGTTGACAAGTACGAGATGTTTTAAAAAAAAAAAGTTTTACTATGAAATTATTATATAATTTTGGAGGCAAACACATTCATCCATGCTTCATGAATTAAAATTGGTTGAAAATTAAAAATAAGTATAAATACAAAATTTAAGTTTAAAGATTTTGAAATTTTAGTTTATGTGATTGACATGTTGAATCTTATTGTATTTTATTTAGGTCTAGATGCACACTAGTGTGTGAAAAATATCTTACGCATAGATATGGATCTAAAACTAGAAAAAAACGATTTAATAAATATTCATAGTCTACAATCTATTTTACCTCAGTGTTTAATATCTAAATGTATTAAGTAACTTGTAGTGACATTTTATGAACTTTCTTAAAGAATTTATAAAATCTTAAAGACAGTGAAAAATTATGATCAACTAATGAACAACCAATGATCATAAGATAATATGATGATGTAAATTCCCTTTTCATCCTTTTACATATCAAATATATACTTACTTTGAAATTATTTTCTTATACACAAAAACATTAAGCATGAGAGCATTTTAGGTTTTATTAGCTTATATTGGTCCGTGAAGAGGAAAACAACTTTTTCAATTGCAACTTTCAAATTTGAGAATTCATAATTTAAATATACTATTACAAAAAATAGATAAATCGATTTGGAACATGATACAAAGACAATTTTGGGACATGGCACACTTTACATGGGAGTTAGTGATGTTGGAATCTAGACTAGGTATGGTCCCCAATCAAATCTATTTTAGGACAAACTAGACATCATGGGCCCAAAACATGAAGGAGAATAACACATATATGCAATGTTCACTATTACATTTTTGATGTTGGAATCTAGACTAGGTATGGTCCCAATCAAATCTATTTTAGGATAAACTAGACATCATGGGTCCGAAACATGAAGGAAAATAACACATATATGTGATGATTACTATTACATTTTTCTTTTTGAAATGCACTATCAAAGTAAACTAAGCAAAATTCTATTCACTTCATCTTAAGTACATCTCCCTTTTATTAATTAGGTTAGTCACTCAGTTGAATTTATCTTTAGGTTTTTGAGCTAATTTTAGTTTTCATATTTTAGATTATGTTTATTTTTCCTTTCTATAAAAGCAAGTGTTTATTCATTTGTAATCATCAAGTCATTGACATGTTACTCTAAATTTCATGTATAGGTTTTTGCTTGAAGTTTATTAAGCTTGTGGAGTTAAATATACAATCTTAAAAATATGAGAAGCTAACAATCTTCATTTCAATATTAAATATAGTGCGTCTCCACACTTTATATTATAATAGGTCTACAACTTTGTGACAATGTATTCCACTTGGATATAGTGATAGAGATATATTTGGTACCAAATATGATCAATGTTCTCAAATTTGTACTTTTGCAATCAAACTCGTAAAGAATGCTAACTTGATAAGATATGTCTCATCCCATGCAAGAAATTAGAGGGAAGAAAATGGGAAAAAAATATGATACAACATTTAATATGAAAAAACAAATGTACAAATGAACTTATAAAGTAGAAATAATCATTAAGGAACATGTCAAAAAGTCAATCTTATTATATTGTAAAATAAAAAGACATAAATAACTAATGAAAACCATACAAACACACCGAACATATAGAAATAATCAATTGCTAACAACTTATAGTGTACAAGTACATAATAGTATAAATGATTAAATATGCATTTCCCTACAATTGTTAGTAGATTCTCATTTAGATAGATTTTGTTTCTCATTTAGATAAATAGCAAATTTCTATCCATATTCAATAATAGAACATCTTGCACATTGTTTCACTTTCACCATTCACCCTTGTATCCATAATCCATTTCCTAGTTTACTTTTCCTGATTTATTGGTATCTGTTATACATGAATTATACATGAATGCATGTTTATCTAGACACAATGCACATTAATATCTTAGCTCACAAGTCTTCAAGTATATTTGATTTTATAGCAACATCTTTTCTTTTTTTCTTCAAATATTATTATTTTTCTAATAACATGTTTCACCTTTATGTGAAGGCATTCAAATCATATTAATTTTTAAAATTTTTTTTTTTTATTATTTATATAAAAAAATCTATTTAGAATTTGAAGATAAATGAAATTAATGTTTTTTAATTTTTATTATATATTTAATTGTTTTAAATTTAAATATATGATTTTTCTTTAATTTCAATTTTTTAATTTTTTTTTATATATTGTATAATATTTTTAGTTACTCATATTATAATACTATACCTCATAGTTCTTGTTGAATAATGTATATGAACATATTTTGTCTAATT
Organism: Cupressus sempervirens; assembly: GCA_028749045.1. Classification (NCBI taxonomy): domain Eukaryota; kingdom Viridiplantae; phylum Streptophyta; class Pinopsida; order Cupressales; family Cupressaceae; genus Cupressus; species Cupressus sempervirens. Next base: position 73,760,502 of record CM053787.1, read on the forward strand.
TTTTTCTTCCACTATTATTTATTATAAAATTTAATTTAGAATAAAATTATTTAATATAATAACTTTTTATTTAATATATCTATTTGATATTTTGAAAATAAGTCATCAATTGAAAGTGTACATATACTTTTAATATTTTTTTACTTTAAAAAAAATTAAAAATTTGCAATATGCATACTTTATATATCACATATTATACAAATTATACTTTATATATAAAGATTACTTTGAGAGTTATGATCCTTAAATTTCATGTCACTATGATTTCATTTGATGGTCTCACATTTACTTTGAAACAAAATTTATTTCTTAATCTTTTTAATTTGAAGAAATATTATTTCATAAAATAATTTTTTTATCTATTATTTTTAGGAAAGCAAGGACACCAATAAAAAGTGCACATTCTTGTTTAATTATTTTTCTACTTTTGTTTTCTATTTTTAGTATCTATTGGTCATATCTTTTATATTATATATTATACAAATTATACTTTTCATAAAGCTTACTCTAAGGATAATGTTCCAATAAAATTTCATGTCATTATGATTCTATTGGAGGTCCAACATTTCCTCTAAAACCTTTTTTTTTGAAAAGACAATAAAATTTCAATCAAATACTTTCAAAAGTTTTGAATAAAAGATCTTATTTTAAGAATATTGATATATTTTCATATATTTATGTATACAAATTCATATATATTATTTCATTATTTAGAAAATATTTATTTATTTAATTAAAAAAAATTGTTCATGAGATTTTGTTGTTGATTCTCGTAGGAATAAGAGAGATAAAGCTAAAAAGGCTACGCTTTCATACAAAAAAATAAAGAGGCCCTCAAAGAAGAAACGTTAAAAAAACATAGAATATATTTAAAAAATAATATATTTAACTTTTGTTTTATCATTTAAATTTATTAGGCTATGCATGGGAATAAGTGACCATGGGCACGTAGAGACGGATTAGTTCCTCAGCTAAATTAAATTAATATGATTTTGACGCGGAAACCAATTAAAAATAATTTTCTCTAAGACACGAAGAGCGACTTAAGCTTTGGCTTTTATCATATAATTGGACGACAACTATATGGCCCTTATCAAAAAATAATAGTAATAATGTTACAAGGAATTAAGCCCGCGAGAGATTTTATTATAAAAAGAATGTTTTATGTCACATCACTCGTCCTATTAACGGGGTCCTTATTATTATATTTATCTTATTATTATAATTTTTTTTAATGTGGTGGCCAAGCCAATACCCATCATTAACAATCATTAAATTAGTTTCCTATCAATGATTAATTTTTTTCCATTATTATTAGCATGTTATACCGTTTAGTTTGTTTTATTATGTTTAGTTTTGAAAGGGCAACATTTTGTTGGAGTATAGTATTGGATTCTAGTAGTCTATTTCTTGTTTACTTATTTGTAATTTATTCTGACTTTTTCAATAAAAAATATTGTATTTTTAGTATTTGTCTATAGGAATATATTATTGCAATGAGTTTTATTTTTGATATTCAAGTAGTCAAAATTATGAGACTGGTCCTTAAACAAACAGTGGCAGTCATAAACAACAAATTACTAGGAACTAGATTAACAACACATCACACCTAAAAACGTCAATATAAAAACCAAACATCCCCACACCCCAAGAACTTGTCAATTACAGACAAGTTCATCATAACCATCTGATCTAAACTACCAATAATCAACTTAGAATTGCTCTTAAAATCGAAGTTTAGAGAGTGGCCATACCAACTAAACCTATCAAAAGCATAATGTCTAAAATATAATGAAACTAAGGTCATATAAGACTAATTCAAAGTATAATTAGCTAGGACATACTGAGAGAGACAAAACGTAAAAAAAGAAACATATAAAACATACAAAACTAAAAGGCTTAAATCTTGGCCTTTTCCTTTACTTTCCTTGCCAGTGGCACCTTCGCCTAATTGTTTGCGAGGAAACCATACAACTTTTTTGGATCTTCTGTGCCCATGCCCTCTTCCTCCACCTGTTGTAACAATTGGAGGATGGTCGATGTGGCTTGCGTAACCTTCACCATGAACCATGACAGGTCTAGTGTAGAGAAGTGGGCTCTGAGCTCTTCCATCTCGCAGTTGGTTGCTTTCACAGTACCAACAAGTCCTTGGTAATCAGGACATTTCCCCTTAAGAATATCCTTGTCCAAAACTTACAATATAGGAGAGTTAGGAAAAACCTTTCCTTTTTTCACTTTTACCAATCCTCCCAGGGGAAATAACGGTCATTGGGGATGTATCCATGGTAGACTAGGTGCTTGGGTAAAGAGCAGGGGTGAAACTAAAGGTGTTCATAGTGAAGCTTGCAGAGATATGGGTGGGGTTTCTTCTCACCTCCTTTTTATTTTATCTTTTTCCTCCTTTGATTCTGATGTCTCCTCCTTAGAGTCCTTTGTCTCCTCTTTTCTACCAATATACTCCCTCCTAGCTTTCTCCTTCATCCTTGGTTTTTTCTGTTCAATTTCCCCAAAACTAGACACATCCTCATCTCTATCTAGATTTCTATTAGCCATTATTTGTGCCTGGCCTGGCTCTTGGCAAGCCTTCCCAACCTTCTATGGCCTCCCTCAATCTCTTCCTCAAACTCCACCAAATCAATCTCAACAGATTTTTCAAATATGGGCTTTTTGCTAGTAGCTTGGGTTCCTCCTAGTAAATACTTATGTTTTATGGAATTAACAAAGGGGCCCCATAGACAAAGAGGAAGGCTGAGGCATAGGGGCCTTGGAACTACTCCTGCCACTCACTAGTGCATTTTACCCCAAATTGCGACCAAAAATTGTGACCAAGTATTTTAAATGGGTTGGTTGGTTGAGTTATAAAGAAATTTTTTGTTTTTTTTAATAACATGCCCGTGTTGGTCACAATTACGACAAATTATTTTTGTCGCAATTGTGATACACACTGCAATATAAAACAAAAAAAAAAGGGCAAAAATATAACACATTTCATTTGGCGTGAGGGTTGCTGCGAGTCAGGAGAACAGAACATAAGGGCGGGCTTTCGATGGTTCGCGATTGCCATATAATTTTAGGCATAGAATTGTATGGCAATCAATGGAATGCTTCTTGATGTGTTGATGGTCGACCTGCATTGACCCACCACTTCAACTCCTTCACTTCCAGCATTTTGCTCACATGAGGGCATAGATTTTCAAGGGCGGATTCTAGAAGAGAGGACTCGGCATTGTGTAGGGACCATTGTAACAGGTAAGAGTTTAGTGCTATATGGTTTTCTTTACCACCACATTGTGTAGGGTTGTAATATATAAAATTTGTGTCAGCTGTACAATGCAATTTCTTTTAGACACTCCAATGGTTTGAATCTGGAGCCTGTGACCTTTTGTCTACCAATTACTTTGGTTATTGGTAAAAGTAATGAATAATATTCTGTATTTGGAGAAGTTATTATGGATTGAAGAAATCTTAGCTTGTTTAATAATATTTTATATAGGATCATGAGCTTTAGGTTGGAACATTTTATATTGGGAGCAACACAGTAATTATATTTGTTATTTGATATGGAAGTAGAATTCTTAGAGTGAAACTTTTTTGATTGGCAGTTGAGAATGATATATTTTTGTTATTGGATATAAGAGTATGAGTTCTAGATTAATATTTCTTGGACAAATAATCAAGAATAATAATAATTTTTTATTGTTTGATATGAGAGCATGAGTCTTAGATTAGAGCTTCTTCAATTGTAAGCTAAGAGCAATAATTATTTTTGTTCTAGTCTATATGGGAGCAAGAGCCTTAAACTGAAACCTTTTCAATTGAGTGCCAAGGACAATAATTATTTTTGCTACTTGGTATGGAAGCCTGCGACCTAGCTTGAAAAACCTCTTTGATAAGAACCAAGAACCATAATTTCTTTTGTTACTTGATATGAGAGCACAAACCTTAGATTGGGATATTCTTGATTGGTAGTGAAGAACACCAATCGTCTTTGTTACTTGGTATGGGAGTGCGAGCCTTGTACTGAAACCTCTTCAATTGAGAGCCAAGAACAATAATTGTTTATGTTACATCACTAAGGGAGTTTCCCTCTCATTTTCTTATAGGCCCTCCAAAATTGGTGGAAATCAAGAAACTAATATGCTAACTGGTTTGAGATTTCTTTTCTTCTACATTAAATGGAATATGCTTGAAAATTAATGGAAGTTTGGTGCTTTCGCTAATTGCATGTTATTCGTAGGGTTACAAAATAGTGTTAGCAAAAAATTTCTAGTTGCATTTGAGATGCACAAATCTTAGCTTTTTCAACTAGTTATGGGTATTTGTAAGTGTAATTAAAAATGTCATGTTTATCACTTGTAGTGGTGCATTGACCAGCTGGATTGGGGGCATCATAGATGTTCAATTCATTGACTTTATTTCAATGTTCTCCACGAGAAATTTAGTGTGCCTATTTAACAATTTTCTCCTATACTTCTTTCCTTCTATTATGTGGCCTTATCTCACCAAGCTTTTCTTCTTTGCTTTTGCATTGATCTGTGTGTTATCAATACATTTGTATTTTATTGATGGAAACTTATGGCTTAGAATTAGTGTTTTGTGTTTTAGTGAGGAGATAATGGAAAATGTAGAAGTATCCTTTTAAATGGAAATGTTGAAAATATGCTTTGCATATATACAACTAAGCTAGTCTTGATACGAAGGATGTCTATGAGATAAGGTAATATCTTCCAAAACTCATAACACATTTGTACATGATCCATAAATAAGCATTACAACAAGTGAACAATAAGGTAAAGGCCATGTTAGATAAATGTACATTTAATACATAGTAATTATTCTATTACAATTTGAAATGATTACAACTCTTGAGTAGTAGTATATGAAATACTATACATCTCTAATGTAGTTTGTCTAGCATTTAGGCAAAACACTGGCATCATAGAATATCATTTCTTTAATATTTTGAGAGTTAAAAACTATGGTGAACTACTTATATATTTTTAATATTTCAAAAGTGTCATATAAATGTGGAACCAATTTTTGTTATGTCTTATAAATGTGGAACCACGTTATAGTGCAAGTTTGGTATATCCCTACCTTACCTTCACCCATTCTGTTAATGGATTTTGACTGCAGTGAAAAAAAAACCTTCCATAATTATTAATTATAAGTCAAGTAATATTTTGAATCATAATGATTCTGGGATTTATATACATAAGTTCTCTATTTTTATCTTTCAAATGTGCTTTACCTGCTGCAATTATTTCTATAAATTAGATTTTTCTGAATGTATTTTTTTGACATCTCTAGTAAAACTTAATCTTGTTTGGCATCCTCTTGGGTGATGGAGTTAAACAATCACAATATAGGAGTTATAAACTAGTATAGGAGTAGTTATGCATATAATTTCATACATCTACACTATAATTTTTAGAAATGTGGAAACACAACACTACAATCACAATAACAAATCCAACTCCATAACTTAATATGTCAATTTCAACAACATGTATTGAAGATGAGAGAAGTTCTCTGTTAGATTTCAAGGGTGGCCTTTATCTTTCCTCAGGTCAGTTATCCTCTTGGTATGGATTGAATTGTTGTGAGTGGGAGGGCATTGGCTATGATTATCATACATCACATGTGACTACCCTTGATCTAAGCAATCAGTTGAGTGGTGAAATTCATCCATCGCTGTTTGATTAGCAGCACCTGCAGCACTTGGATTTCAACTAGAATTAATTTCAAGGTATTTCTATTCCTCCATAGTTCTCAAAACTGTAGAGGCTTTCATTTCTTAGCTTGTCAAATGCTGGATTTGGCGGTGAGGTTCCTCTAGTGTTGGGAAATATGTCAAGCTTGCATTATCTGGATCTTTCATATAATTGGGAATTTAAGGGTGGTAAGTTTGATGTATGGGCCAGAGGTCTGAGAAGCCTTGAATTCTTGGGAATGAATCAAGTGAACCTAACAATGGGCTCGAAGCGCTGGGGTGAGGCCCTCAGTGGTCTTCACAATCTCACCCAGATTCAACTATCTAATTGTGGGCTGTCAGGTAATATTCTAGATCTATCAAATCTGACCTCTTTGTCCCATCTGCATATATCATGGAATTCATTCCCGTCCAAACTACCCTCTTAGATTGAGAATGCATCTTCATTGGTTTCACTTGATCTTAGCTACAGTAATCTAAATGGCTCCATCCCTTCCAATTTTATGCCCCGTTCAAAATTGAGAAATCTTGACCTTAGTGGTAATAATGACTTGAAGGGAAACCTTTCTTTCATTTTAGGCCATTCCAACTCACTTGTTGCTCTATCTCTTTCTGGCTGCAATTTAAGTGGAGAGTTTCCCCACTTTGCTGCAAACTATTCAAAACTTGAGACCATGGATTTGTTTCATAATAATTTGGAGGGAACTATGCCGTCCTCTTTTGATAGCCTTTTATCCCTTGCACATCTGGACCTTAGTAACAACCAGCTATCAGGAAGAATCCCAGACTCCAATTTAAAGTTGGCAAGTTTAAGAGTATTGTTACTCAGCCATAATCATCTGACTAGCTAGATTCCACCCTCTCTATGTGAGCTTTTAACATTAAGTGAGCTACATCTGGGCGATAACCAGCTGCCAGGAACAATTCCAAATTCTCTTTTGAAGATGGCTAGTTTAAAAGTGTTGGCGCTTGCTTCCAACAGATTAAGAGGCAACATTTCATTTCAGATGCTCAAAAATCTGACTCGCTTACGAGGATTGGACCTTTCTGAAAATCAGTTATCTATTACTATATTTGCAAGTTGGATTCCACAGTTTGACCATTTGAAGTACTTGGCATTGAGGTCTTGCAATATAGAAGGTGCTCATTCTTTCAGATAACAATTTGGAAGGTTCTCTACCTTGGTAGATATCCCATCAATTTTTTGTGGTGGATTTGCAAGGGAATAGATTGTATGGCACACTTCCTACTCTAGATTTTGTTTCATTCCTATTAGATCTGTCAGAGAATATGTTTAACGGTTCGATTCCAAACATTAGATCTCCATCAGATATTTGGGCATCGATCTTTCTGTCATTATCAGGAAATAACCTCTCCAGAGAAATTCCAAGTTCTACTTGCACAAATTCAGATATAGTGGGTATTTTGGACTTGTCAAATAACAAGCTGACGAGAAAGATCCCTACAACTATCAGGTCGTGTTCTCAATTAGTGGTTTTAAAATTGGCTCACAATGATTTGGAAGGGGAGATTCCAGAGGAGTTGGGAAATCTCACAACTCTTCATGCACTAAATCTCAATGGCAATAGGTTTCAAGGTAATATTCCTCCATCCCTTTCAAATTGCATAGGTCTCAAAATATTTGATTTGGGAAATAATAAACTTGAAGGTAAAATTCCTATTTGGATTGAAAAGTTGAAAGATTTGAAAATTTTGAGCTTAACCTCTAATAATTTCGAAGGTAAAATTCCATCCCAACTTATAAGGTTGCAAAATCTCCAAATTCTAGATTTATCGAGTAATTGTTTATCAGAAAGTATCCCTCAAGATCTAAGTAATCTATATGGTATGGTCAATCAATCTCAAATTATTGATGAATGACTTACCTTCTCTTATTTCACTGATTTAAATATGGACTCTCCTTATGAATCAAAGTTCGAGGATGAAGTAACAATTTGGATAAAAGGAAGGGTTCAAACATACGAGAAGATAATCTATGCATACAAGTTCATGGATCTCTCACATAACAACCTCTCAGGCAATATTCCTCCAGCATTGGGAGCCCTCCAAGGTTTAATTTCTCTCAACTTCTCAAATAATCAGCTATGTGGTTCAATTCCTGAATCCTTGGCAAACATGGCTTGTTTAGAGTCTCTAGATCCTTCAGAAAACAAGTTGTCAGGAAAAATTCCTTTCGAATTTTTAAATCTAACCTTCCTCGAAGTATTGAATCTTTCAAACAACATGTTGTCAGGATTAATACCATAGGGAAAACAATTCACAACATTTGAGGCTTCCTCCTTTTTAGGAAACCCCAACCTTCATGGGTTTCCCCTTGAAAATATGACACTGGGTTGTGGTTCAAGTTGCAGAGAGCATCAAGCATAATGGAATAAGACTACAGTTGGTAGTAGCAAAGATATAACGGAGAGTCGATGGTGGGCAGTGGGATTGGGATTAAGTTATGGAGTTGGATTTGGTATTGTGATTGTAGTGTTGTGCTTCCAGAGTAGTTATAAACTAGTATAAGAGTAGTTATGCATATAATTTTATACATCTGCACTGTAATTTTATTTTTATGCATGGTTAGAACACTAGCTATAGTTTCTTAGTTTAGGAATTGAAGCATTATATAAACAAGTATGTACAATGTAAATAATATTGACAATTTTTTTGGAATAAAGCTTTATGCAATTGTTGCTTCACTCATGGTGTGAGAATGCTTATATCTATGTCATTTGATTTTTTTCCACATCTTGTTCAAAACATATAATGCAATCTCACCTATGAAGCGTATTAAAAGCTAAGGATTTGGAGTGACTCGTATACAATTCATTTTTTGTCATTTCATTATATGGTTTGAACAAGTGCGGAAAAAAATCAGATTTTTATTATGAATTTTCTGTTCACCAATCTATGTTAAACTAATCAGCAAGGTCACTTTTTTAATACTTTATGAACTGGATGCTATTTGCAAGGTCAGTTTCCTAATACTCACTATAGTACTTGCTATTCAATTGAGATAGACACGGCTCATTAGTTAGTTTGTATTCTCTTTGGATTTTGTTAAAGAAGACAACTGAATGCTATATGAACTAAAAATTCTGTGGTGTCAAGAGGCTTGTGTATCTCTTGACCCAAATTACTAGCCCTAGTGACGTTTGTTGTTGTTCAAAAGTGGCACCATACTAGACTATTTGCAAACAACCATGCAGATAGGCATTCTATAGATAGACTTGGGAATATCTTGCCAAGTCTTCAGTACATAATAAAGCAACTAAATTTCATAAATTATTTTTTTGATAGTTGATTTGTTTAAATATTGCCCATCAAAAATTACTTAGTACATCTCATCTTTTTTCTGCACAGGAGCTTGCAGTTTTGAAGAATCTAATAGCAAAGAATTTGAAGAAGATATTGTAGCAAAGGTATATTTGGTGTTCTTTTTAAAGTGAAAATGTGATTGGAAATTTTGTATATTGTCATATTTCACTTGCAAAAAGGTCAAATTGTAAATAGAGGTGAAGTTGTATGGATTTAAGTTTCTTCTTCATTATTTATTATGCTCTCGATTCATCCTTTGTATCTGTAAAAATACTTGTTTATTTTCACCTTTCCAGATACCCTTTACCAGGTTCTTCAAGATTACAAAATATCTTAGGCTGACCCCACTCCAGCATGTCCTAACTCCTACTTGGTTCAGAGACCTAACTCCTTTTTATAGGTGTCTTCCTCTTACTACTCCATCTGTAGGTTGTAAGAAAATCATCCTTCTTCCACCAATGAATCATTCCATTCAAGAAAGACCATGTCTGACGATATCAATGCACAAAAAAATAGGGAGACAATTGCTAGACTATGGTCTAACTTAAAAAGAAAAGGTGATGGAAAATGTTATTGTCCTTGCAAAATGTGTAAGGGCTTAAAGACTCGAAGACATCTAATCACAACAGCTGAGCAACATTGTAGGCAACATGGTCACATTGAAGGGGGAAATGAGTATCACCCATTGGTATGTATTTTAATAGTTTATAAATTACATAAGACATGATTTGATGATGACATCATGGTCATGGTAAATATAAGGTCATCATTTTCATATAGGTCAACATCCCTGAGTTTCATGTTATGGACCATGACAATTCAGAGAATGCAAATTTCCAAACGAGGGAACATGGAGGTGTGAATATTGAAGTAGAAGGTAATGATACCATGGAAAAAGACCAGGATGATGAAGATCACAATGATCAAAATGATCATGATGATCAAGATGATGATGATGATGATGATGATGATGCAGAGCTTGATGTACCTTTACTTTAGAAGGCACACCAATCCCTATATGAAGGTTCCAAAACAACTCTTCTTGCCACTGTATTGCTATTGGTGAACTTGAAGGTTATGAATGGTTTATCCAACGTAGTAATGACACTAATGTTAAGGTATGCCATCTTCTTTCATTATTTTACTTGTAGTTCCCTTACAATCAACATTGGGTTTGTGTAGCAATTAATATTCTTTAAATTAAGAAATTATATTTTTGGTCGTAGGTTGATAGGTGAGTGTTTGTTACCACCATCAAACATTCTACCTTGCCTGTACTGAGAATTATCTACCATCATGAAAGATATTGGAATGGAGTATCAAATAATACATGCATGTCTGAACGATCATATTATATATCATAAATAGAATGAATTTGCAACACAATGCCCTACTTGTCATATCAGTAGATATCAATCAGATCGATTAACAAAAAAGGTGCCTTGCAAGGTTCTTCAGCATATTCCCATTATTCCATGTTTGCAATGATTATTCAAGTGCAATAGTTTGGTACAATTTATGGATTACCATGCATGCAATAGAAGTCAAGATGGCATTATGTGAATGCCTACAGATGGTTCGAAATTTAAGGAAATAGAGGAAAAAATGGCCACACTTAAAGAAGAACCTCGTAATCTCAAGCTTTCATTGGCAACATACGGTGTCAATCCTTATGGAGAGATGAGATCTACTTACTCGGTGTGGCCTATTTTTACTATCAACAATAACATACCTCCTTGGTTGTCCATAAAGAGAGAGCACATAATGTTGACACTGATTGTTCCAGGTATTTTTTGATTTAGTGGTCATCTAAATTAATTTATTATTACTAATCCATCAAATGGTCAAAATAATTATGTAATATTTTTGCTCATTCAACTAGGTAAGTACCAAGTTAAAGATATCAATGTATATATTGAACCCCTTATCGACGAGTTGGTGGTGTTATGGAATGGGGTTACTATGTATGACATTTGTAGACCAATAGGACAAAGACAATTTCAATTTCACGCAATGCTTGTATGGACAATACACAATACCCTTGGGCTAACACATTTTTGCGGTATGTTCTCTTCTTGACACCTCTTTTTTGGTATGTCAAAGTTAATACATTTAATCCAATTATACACGATCCTGTAGGTCTTCAGACAAAGGGTAAATTTGCATGTCCATTTTGTGGTCCAAAGACAAAATCTCGTCATTCAAAAAGTTTAAGAAAGCAGGTGTTTGATGAGAATAGACACTTTCTGCACACAAATCATAAGTACCGAATTACCTAAAAACATCTTTTCAATGGTCTAGAAGAGACTATGTCAAAGTCACAAAGAATGACATCTCGCTTATGGAAGTTGGCATACAATAAAATAAATCATTGAGGTAATGTCATTCCATTTGATGGTTTTTGTTTCAAATTTATATTTCAATATTGTGTTTTGTTTACTGATGATGTGATTGATGCTTGTGAAGGTCGTCAAGACATCAATGACCAACTTCCAAAAGGACTACAAATTTATCCTATGCAATTTACTAGGTTGCCATACTACGAGAAACTCCCAATTGTGCATTTGTTTGATCCTATGCATATTGGAAAGAATGTAGCAAAGACATTATGGAAAATCTTGGATGGAAGGCGTGACAAAGATCAAATTGTCAAAACTTGTAGTGACATTGAAGAATCCAACCATGCAATGAAAAATGGCATTCAATCAAATAACAATGGAGACCAGATTGATACAAGTGCCCTTAGTTGGTTATTGTCAGAGTAGCAGAGCAATGCTATAAAAGAAGTCATAAAAAAAAAATGATTTCCCACAGGATTTGCTGCAAACATAAACAACACCATATCAAATAAAAGTGAATTTGGGCCAGGGTTGAAAACACACGATTGGCATACATTTATTAAGGTAATTCATGTTATTTTGTATTCACTATATATTTATATACTACATGTAGTTTCAATTGCATTCTTTTATAAAATATTGACAAGATCATTTTACAAATATTGCAGTACTGTCTACCTCTATCTCTCCCATGCCACTTTGCCAACAATGTCAAATATGTTATATATGATCTTGGAAAATACATGAGGTGGTTGTCATCTAAAGAAATCAATAAAGAAGATATAAAATATTGGAAGAGAAAAATTCCTCTTCTGATGTGTGAAATGCAAAAGTGTCTACCTCTAAGTTTTTTCAATGCACAAGAACACTACCTCATACATCAAGTTGAGGAGATTCAATTGTGTGGACCTATACCAACCAAGTCAATGTGGATGGTTGAGAGGCACTTGAAATTTTTGAAAGGCTTGGTTTGATAGAGAGCACATCTCGAGGGTTCTATGGTGGAGGGATATATGGTATACCAGACCATGGTGTACATTAGTGAATATCTTCCTAAGTTTGTAGTAAAGACCCATGTAGATCATATTTGGGATCCCAACTCAATTAACAAATTTGAAGGGGAGTACTTGATGGGCGAAGGTAGATCGAGGAAAGTGAGAGGTAAATCTAAGATGTTATTGTAGTTAATTAATTCTTATAAATCTTCAATATAAGTTATTTTTAATTGGTGTAATTTTTTGAAACAGGTGGTTGAGAGTGGGATGCAATACATGTGTATATTGCAAACAATCTTGATTGGATGATGGAATGGATTGAACGATGTCAACAAAATGGTTTCTCATTAACATGGGAAGGTGTTGTTTCATTGGTTACAGAAGCTCATCGTAATGGAGATTCCAATATTATGCCGATGGTAGTTGATCTAGTAAATGGTTTAAGAGGTGGAGGTGTACGTAGACATTTATTAATGATCATAACTCGACGTATGTTTCGTATCAACTCACGATGCAAATAATTTACACACACTTCAAAAATTGCAGGTCAAGCATCACAAAGCTATGTACTATCATGGCCACAATTTTTTCATAAAAAGGTTGGATGACATAAAGAAAACTTGTGATTCTGGGATAATTGCAGATTTCAAGGTCACCAATATTTCATCTAGAAATGACATACATCCTCAACAATCTCAAAATCAATACTATGGCATCTTGGATGATATAATTGAGTGTGAATTTAACACCTTAAAAGTAGTTCTATTCATCGTCAAATGGTACAGGTTACGACTAAATCAAAATGATCCAGATAGAACGGTTATTCAACATGATAATGGATTTACAATGATCAATACAAGGTCGTTTGAGCCAATTGGAGATAAGCCCTATGTTTTTCCAAGCCAATATGAGCAAGTGTTTTACTCAGAGGTTCCACATAAATAGGGTTGGTCATTTTTTGTTAGACATGATCCAAGAGGAAGGCCAATAAAGTATAATGTTATGGAAGAAGAAGACATTGAAGATGATGAAGAAGTAGATGATGAAGATCAAGATGATGGTGATGACGATGATGGTGATGGTGATGATGATGGCGATGATGATGATGATGGTGATGGTGATGATGGCAATGATGATGGTGATGATGGAAACGATGATGGCGATGATGGCAATGATGATGGTGATGGTGATGGTGATGATGGCGATGATGATGATGATGATGAAGATGAAGAAGAAGATAATCAATGACTACAAACGTTGTCACCCCTTCTATTGATGATCTTGCATTCCATATATAAGGTAAATTTGTTCATGTTTATGATGTTGCATATTGTTCATGTTGTCTTCTAAGTTATTTGTAGCATACACATATCATGTAATTTTTAGCTAACTTAAGATAAATGATTAACATATGCAGGAAATTTGATTACATATTTATTGTGTTCATTTCTAATGATTACAACATATGTTATTTATAGTGACCAATGTTTATGTTGTGTTTGATTATGACCCTTTTTGCAAATAGTCAATTGAATATAGGTACATCATCACCCCTTCTGTTGATGATCTTGCATTCCATATATAAGAGAAATTTGTTCATGTTTGCGATGTTGCCTATTGTTCATGTTGTCTTCTAAGTTATTTGTAGGAAACATGTATCATGTAATTTTTAGCTAACTTAAGGTAAATGATTAACATATTAGGAAATTTGATTACATATTTATTGTGTTCATTTCTAATGATTACAAAATATGTTATTTATAATTACCAATGTTTATATTGTGTCTGATTGTCACCCTTTTTGCAAACAGTCAATTGACTGCAAGAAATTTGACCCATTTGGCATGGATTGTGCACAATGACATGGATCAGCAGGTATAAGTCAATAAATAGACATAATTTTCTTATATTCTTCTTGTTTATCATTGAGCACGTATGTTATAAATAGACATATTATATAATCATATAATGTATATATAGACAAAGAAGGTTCGTATAGAAATATAATTGTATAATCACTTTCAACTTACTACCATTTATATTTGTCACTTTCACTTTCCATTTGATGGATTGCAGGACCCACCAAATAGGTATTTTTCAGATCTATCTACATCGAATGAGGGAAATGAGGAACTGGTAGATGAAAGCTCTACATGTAGTACAACTAAAATAGGGAGATCAACTAGAGGTCAAAAGAATACAAAAAAAATTGATAAACACATGCAATTTTTCCTTGCTGATGGGGGGTCATGTTCTTATAATGATGAGACCAAAGGCGACATCAAGGTGCCCTTTCGGTACTCACACATTGAGAAAGAATGGTTACCCAATGAGCTACCTCAAATTAACACAGATTTTTGTGTTAATGAGAGGATATATCACATTGCTCCATCCTCATTACATGGTTTGGGCCTATTTTCCATGGATGGGATAAAGGTATGTTACAAAAAAGTTGTTGAATTGTTCAAGTATGTCGGTCCATGTTACAATTAAAATGATTGGATGCGGATTGTTCAATAAAAAAAAAGTATGTGTAGGTATGGGGTATCAGCTAATTATATACAACGGAAAGAAAATGATCAAAGTAAAAAAGTTTCTATGTACATTGATGGGAGACCAAAAGCAATAGGTAATATTGTAGGTTTTATAAATAGTATACGACCTTCTTCAACTAGTAAGCAACCCAATTGCATATTTGAGGCGCGTGAGGGGAATGAAGTTTTTGTTTGTGCAATAAAATCAATAAGTGTAGGGGAAGAACTGCTAATCAATTACCATTTAAATCGAATAGATACAAACAAAGTTACTATCATGAGGGCTATAAGTACTATTTACCATTTTGTTAATAAGTTTTTTTTTGCTGTCTATTGCTTTCAGTTAGCTGATTTTTTTATGTTTAATCTTTGTGACAGGATGATATGGATCTGATAGATGATAGAGGTCACCAGGATGCTACTCCCCCCCTTCTTCAGTGAGGGTAAACCTTTTTGAAATTGTACAAATTAGATAGTTGAAAAATGTTATATTATTACATTATTTTATTTACAGTGTAAGTACTATTTACCATTTTGTTACTAAACTTTTTTTGCTATCTATTGCTTTCAGTTAGCTGAATTTGTTATGTTTAATCTTTGTGATAGGACGATATGGATCTGATAGATGATAGAGGTCACCAGGATGCTACTCCCACCCCTTCTTTAGCGAGGGTAAACCTTTTTGAAATTGTACAAATTAGATAGTTGAAAAATGTTATATTATTACATTATTTTATTTACGGTTTTTTGGTTTTTATGATAGTTTTACTGACATTCCTCTCACAATTTGATGTTCAAGATAAGGGTAAAGCAACATCAGTAAGTACCGAGCCACTAGCTATGCCTTCTGATGAGGATATTGTTGAAACTCCCAATTTCATAAAAATGTTGAAGACAAAATTTAAAAAATTTAATTTAGAAGCAATGAAAATTTTGGATGAGGCAAATATGGAATCCGAGGAGATGATGAAGAGGCTATCAGATTTGAGAGCGCAAGCTCATCGTTATGAAGTAAGCTCCAATGAATATTTAGTTATAACAAAAGTTCAATAAAGATTTATATTTTATAATCTTTTATGTTGTGAAGTAAAATATGTAATATGTGCAAAAATACTTTATTGATGCAATTTTTTTAAAGAGTTGTAAGAAACTTTAACTACTAAATTCTTATTATATAGGAATTTTTGGCAACTGATCCACAACTTGGTCAAGGACAACACAGTGAGGCCAACAGTAGTAGAGCTCCGACTGCCATTGGTAAAATAATCTTTTAGTTGACAAGTTAGAAGGAATTTTTTATTTTGAACATTCAAAACTTCTTAACTCTTACTTTTATTATTTCAGAACATCTTTGCTAACAATGTATTGTTCAAGTCATCCAGTGCAGGAGACTTCTACGAGGTTGACGGACGCCCGTACGAGATTGCCGACTACAATGTCGGCAACAAGGGGACATCTAGCTAGTAAATCCTTGTTTTGCTATATTTGGTTTTGTGTTAATTATGAGTTGATAATAAGTATTTTAATCTTGGGTGCATCACATAGTGTATTGTTTTTTGTGTGGTAGGAGATGCACCGTCTGGTATGCCACCAAATGCAGATCATAGTGCATGTATTGGTGATAATTCACTGTCATTTCCTGGTGCTACCCATATTTCTAGCACAGGAGCTATGCAGAGATCATTTTTGATTGATGATAATGAATCAATGCCTTTGAAATGTCCTAAGATTCTAGGTACTTTAAATAATTATTTTTTATATTGTAATAAGGATTTTCTTGCAAGACGTAAACATGATAGGAAGTGGTGAATGCAAGGGCTTTTGATGTGGAGTGATGCCTCATGACCTTCTTTAGTATGTCATATTGTGCAAGTTGTTTAATTATTCTGGAATTCCTTTTTATTAGGGGTTTGGTAGGATCATTTGAATTATCAATGACCTTTTGTCTAGACCAGTAATTCTCTAGTTTAGTAATTCGGTACATTGCAATTTCATGCTTTCAGTAGAAGATACTAACCAATTTTTCTATAGAGAACCAAAAGTGGGAGTCTTCTTTCATATTCAATGTTTGGTTTTCAATGATTTCCCACATCATTGCTATTGCCTATTAGAGTTTTAGAGTGCTCACTTTCAACTTCACTGTCTATTTTAGAAATATTTATTTTCCATAATATCCCAGGTATGATTAGTGATAACATCAATTAAGAATGACAAAAAATGAAGGTCATGGCAAGTTATATGTATTATGCACTATATTTTTTTTCAAGGTATACTGATTATTATAGTCATAGCACATTTTTTGGTTTCAGAACATCAGCAACAGAACCCTGGTAGAGTTTGGCTAGTTTTAGACATTTTAAATTTTTTTTCCAAAATTCTTTTTTGGTCAATTTTGGTCAAGTTGATCCTCCAACCCTGAAATAGATCACTAAAAAGATGAAATGTATCTCATTTTATGTATTTGTTATTCACTATGAAAAGTATTCTTCACATGATTCATTTTAATGGTTCTTACTATTAATTATCCCATGACATTTTTTGCAGGAAACAATACATTTCATAGGAGGCTTTATGACCTCACGCTGTGAAGATTCAGACCCACCATACGTAAAATGTGGAACATCATAACTGAACTAATTTTATCCCACTATTTTTTTTCATATCATTAATTGGTGCAACATTTTTCCTTTCATTCGAGTCTTTTCTTATACTAGCTATATCTAACAATTTTGTGTTTTTTCTTAAAAGGTGGAACTACCAAGATCAAAAATTAAAAGATGAGCTCATCAAAGATATAGAGCATGAGTTTGGTAGTAATATTTTTGATCATGAGAAATTGTTACAAAAAGCTTCCAGACATCTTAAGGTTGTGAGGGACACATATAGAAACAACCTCGTCCTAAACCCGAAGTACGAGCATCCTCCCTTTGTTTCAGTGAGGGACTGGAATGAGTTCATTTTGGATGCAAATGAGAAAGGGGAAAGTCCAAAAGAAAGTACACCAAAAAATCCAAAAAGGTATGCAATAGTATTAACTACTACTACATTAATGAGAAAATTTAGGGTTCAACTTCAATATCAACAATTTCAACTAGCTCAATTTAATCTATCTATTGATGAAAGGTATGTAATTCATATGCTAACACAATTGCTTATAAATCTCAATCTCAATCTGGGTATAAATCCTACATAAGATATAACTAACACAACTGCTTATAAATCCTAAATTCATATGCTGACACAATTTCTTATAAATCTCAATCTCAATGCTGACACAATTGTATATATCTCAATCTGGGCATAAATCCTACATAAGATATAAATAGTGCACTTATAACTTCACATATAGCTATATTATGTCTTGAAAATATAGTAATGCTCAACTACATGTACCATAGTTGTATGTGTTAGCAGTATAGGTGATAAATGATATTCAGTAATTGTAATGACAAGTACAACTTTTTTGAAAATTTTTGCAAGAATTTTACTAATGGTCAGTCTCCTGAAAGTAATAAGCATCATGTTCAATGCCAGAAACACAAGTTAATGACAAAAATCATGTTCCTATCTTTGAGGACTGACAACAAACCTTGTAGATTTATATTTATTGGTATTGTGGAGAGATGATCCAGCCTACACTAAGTAAGACAAACTATTTGTGACTTCATTTGGATGACATGATGTATGTTACCTATAGACCATGGCTAGGCATAGAGCCATAAGATGATTTCTTCTCCTAGCTAGGATTCATGTTGGTATCTTAGCCACTGAATGGCCATTCTTCATTGAAGATAGAGAGATTTCCGCTAACCCATGTCTAGAGACAATTTGACTATCAATATAGTATATCACAGGAGTACTGTAGTTACACCTGCTTCACCAAGGAGGTAAAGAAAGGTTGTTCTCCTAGATTGGACCCAATTAGATGTATGGAAGATGTTAGTGGCCTTACCATTTATAGGTGGGACTACTTTCTAGATGTAGTGAATGATGGTGTCACTCCCTAGTACATAGAGCTTTTGGCCACACATTCATTTCCTCATATAACTGATCCTATAGGGGTAGTTAGTCAGGCACCACACCCTGATGTTCAACAACCACAAGAACATCCTTTGAGGGAGGAGAGACCATTATAATGGCCACTGGTAGTTCTTGTTACAATTCCTTCTCATACTGTTAGATTGGATCTTAGATCAAGCAACAATGAATAGGCACATAGGCCTACTCATGTGAGAACTCACAGAGAGATGAGCACCATGGGTGTAGTAGGAGGTGATACCAGGAGACATAGGGTAGAGGAGCCACCACAATAGGATGTGGGTGGAGGAGGGGATGATGACATGCCAAATTAGCCTCCATAGGTTTCACCCATAGGAGATGTATTAGCACAGATTCAAGATTCTCTATGACATGTGAGGGAGAGATTGAGGAATTCTCAAAGGTAGGTGGGCAAGTTACAAGTGCAAGTTATAGTTAGAGATGCATGACTAGCTCAAAGAGGGGAACTGTGAGATAGTAGATCTATGGTCTAAGATCATAGAATTAAAGAGATAGATAGAGTTAGAGCAAGATGAGACCTGTCATCATACCTCTCGGGCTGCTCATTATTATGTAGTATATGAAAATGCAGTACCTCTAGCTCAACATGTCTCAAGGTTCTTTGATTATGCTTGAGCTTTTGATGGTGTAGTGCCTCCTGCATGTGCAGATGTTACTCCTCCTCCTCCTCTTGGTGATGAGGGGGAAGGCTGTAGTTAGGTCCATGCTATCTTTTGTTCCTTTTTGTATCTTTATATTGATCATGAGATTCATTGTATATTTGATGTATCATTTTGAGACTTGAGATATTGATAGTGATCTGATTAGCACTTAGTTTTGATCTTTTGATTGTATCACCCCTCCGACATGTCAATGATATATATATGACACTGGATGCGAATTGCCACTCTTAGAAAGCATTAGAATTATTGATTGCAGTTTGCCCAGTAAGATAATGGTGAGCTTCTGTTTACCTAAATGTCTCTATTTGGAAACTAACACTCAACTTCTGGAACATTTTGCAAAAGTGAAATCGATTAGGAAAATCATCTATTCTGATGATGAAGATTTTGCTAATGTCAAAGTTCTACAATGCTTTCCTTATTTGGAGGAGTTGAGCGTGCATTCTCCATTATTGGCCATGTCCCCTACAAGTGTAAGCATTTATGTTATTTTAATCTGCATGAAAGCATTTGTTTGCAAGCATTTAAAGTTATGATTTTTTTTTTGGAAAACTCTAACCCAAATTTCATTCTCATAAATAATGCTGATAATTTTTGTTATTTCTTTCCACTCTATGAAATTTATCTGTTTCTTAAACTCTTATACCTTATTTATAGGATCAAAATTATGTGGCATTATTAAAGCGGATGGTTTAAACATGATCACATACTAATCTTCTTAATTTCTATAGTAAAAGTTTTAAAGTTGATTTTTTATTTTTTCTATCCTTAATTCTTCTTTTACTGTGTGACTTTTAAGAATAGTTGAAGCTTATCTAAATAGTTTTCTATCCAACTGTCAGCTTTGAAATCGTTTGTTGTGGATGTAGACTATATGAAAAATCCTCCAAACTGTGATGTAACATTTTTGATCTTCTCAAACATTCTGAATGGTGCTCCACTGCTAGAAGCAATGAAAATAAACATAGATTAAGACAAGTCTTAAGTCGTGAGTCTTCTGCTAGAATAATGCTAGGTAGTTCCTGTTATTTGCTAGTTATCTTAGAAAATCAGTGGGGATTTTGTTTCAGTTACAACCAACATTTATAAAATCAGTTCCATGTAGTGTGGAGGCTAAAGAAGCACTTGATGCACAAAGGTGATGTCTTTTAAATTGAAAACAAAAAAATACTTACTTTTCATCTATGGGTAAAAAGGAATGCTACTAAAACAATTTGAAATCTGACATTCGCCCTCAAGTTTATACTTGTTGCAGCCTTGGGGATAAAAACACTTTGAGTGTGGAACCTATGGATACTTTGTAGGACATCAAGAACCAACAGGTAATGATACCAAGGTAATGCTACCAGACTAATGCCTTTCCACTAAGTGTATAGACTCTAAACTGCAGTTTTAACTAGTGGTTCCTCCATGAAGGCCCCACCCCACCCACCCAATTTACCAAATTATGTTCACATCCCATTCAACTAAATTGACTTATCTTTGATGGAAAAAAAATTTAATCTATAAAATCTACTAGCTGTTTGAACTTTTAGCTTATCGTTTACTTTGTGTGACAATGGATAATATAGACTGTCGAAATTGATGTGTAATTTTATGGAGAGGCATGCAAAAAATGGATAAATAGCATGATTACACATGTCAATTAAAGGTATGATGCTATAATTTCTTCCCTTTTTCATATTTTTGGTGGAACATGCTACTTAATGCTAAAACCTTCATACCAATATATAATAATCCACTATTTAGTAGTGATCTTTATATCTATATCATCTAACATATTTCAAACTTTTCATAGGTTGCAGGACACATCAAAGGCAAAAAAGGTGAGGCTGGAAAAGGTTGGGCAGCACAGACTTGGCTCTGGGGGATATTCAAAAATCAAAGCACGCGTTGTAAGTAGCAATAAATAAATTGCAAAGAAAAATTATTTATAAAATGCAAATAATTTTATTAATTAATAAAAAAATGAAAGGCACTAATTTTAATCTAGAGGCCACAGAAGAACACAAAAAAATTGCCTTTAAGCAAGGCTATGCAGCAGTGGTTGAATGCCTATGACAAACTTCCATTGCCCCAACCGAACAATTTCCTACATCATGTGCACAAGTAAATATGCCAACATATATATTAGAAATTGAATACTTGAGCAAAAATTTATTTGATAATAATGTGCATGACATTGCAATGTAGGCTGTTAATCATGACACAGATCATACGTAGCATCATGAAGCCCCTAATGTGCATTGTACTATCGATGGAGGTGCTCATTTGTTATTTAAAAATAATTATATAATTATTAATACAATTTAACATCTTTAATTGAACTTGGTGTAACCTTTTTGTGTTGAGGATATAGAATCATGTCATGCTGAATGAGTGCCAAAGGATGTTTAGACTAATCAACAGATAGATCATGTCGCACATTTAGGTAAAGAAAATCTATCTTTTGTTCTTTTAAATTAATTTTTTGATTTATAATTCTTTTACTTAAATAAAAACTTGTAATTCACTAATATAAAATGGTGCAAATTTAACTCATGAAGTACTTGTTATTGCGGTGGACCCCCCTTTGGTGCAATGGCCTCATGATGTTCCTAAACAGATGAGGAGGAGACATGTGTTAGAACCAATAGAGGAGGGGGATGATGAGGACATTGATATTCCTCTTAGAAATTTTATGAAAAAAAGAAACGACAAGAAAGCAAAAAAGATATGATTATTCATGAATGACTTACTCTTGAATATTGTTAATGAATATTGTGTTAATGAATATTATTCATTAATGTTGGGTGTTAATGAATATTGTGTTAATGAATTATTCATGAATGACTTACTCTTGAATGTTGTGTGTTAATGAATTTTGTGTTAATGAATTATTCACGAATGTTGTGTGTTTATGAATTTTATGTGTTAATGAATGTTATCATGTGATTATAATGATTGAATGTTATATTTAAAAAATGGATGAATTGAATGTTATTAAATGTTAAAGGGGATGACGAGGACATTGATATTCCTCTTAGAAATTTTATGAAAAAAAGAAATGGCAAGAAAGCAAAAAAGATATGATTATTCATGAATGACTTACTCTTGAATATTGTTAATGAATATTGTGTTAATGAATATTATTCATTAATGTTGGGTGTTAATGAATATTGTGTTAATGAATTATTCATGAATGACTTACTCTTGAATTATTCATGAACGTTGTGTGTTTATGAATTTTATGTGTTAATGAATGTTATCATGTGATTATAATGATTGAATGTTATATTTCAAAAATGGATGAATTGAATGTTATTAAATGTTAATGGGGAATTTAGAGAGATGTTAGGGGGGGAGGGGCCAAATGAGCTTCCACCTTCACGTGGTTGGCCCTGTTAAGTAGAGAATATTTAACTATTCTCGAAACCAAGTGAGGCTCAAACTTTCAAGATAAGCTTATAATTAATAGTGACAACCAATTAGCAAGTTGAAATGAAGTTCTTCATTACAGGTACCTTTTTAGTTTTTAAAGCACGATATCATGTTTTAATATTGTATAGTTTTTTTTCTTAAGTTAAAGTATTCTTTTACTATAACAACATAATTTATGACCATTTAGTAACTATTCTAACATCGCTTTATGACAAATCCTATTTTGGCAAAGATGGCGATACGTGGTGCTGTCTATTCCTTGGGAGATTGGATTGCATAGGTCTGTATCTCAACATCAACATGGAAAATGGTGTGAAATTTCACTTTCCTTAGTTGTGGTTGCACACCTACTGCACTCTTTCGTTTGAAAAATGAATAGAAATACCATATCTAGTAGCTTCTCTATGTTGTATTCATTTATTGGTAATGATTCAATGTCATGCCATTTGATGGTAGCTTCTAGAGTTTCATTTAGTTGTAAGGTGTGTCTTATCTTTTCAAGTTTGTATACTCTATTTGGTAGTTTGGTATTAATTGATGATGTCTGGGATCTTCTACCTTTACTGTAGTCTTCATCATCATCCAACTTGTTGTTTGGTATTTTCCATGTTATCCTCTATTTCCATGGTCTTCAACATGGTTGTATATTTTATCTATCTAGTTCAAAGACTCTATGCGCCTAAGGTGGAAGCCATTTAGAACTAACAGTTGGAGAGATCATGTTTCCCCCCATAAAACTAGAAAATGTCATGAGTTTAAGGTCAAGAAGGAAGAAGTCGTAACATTTTGAGTAGCAAAATATGCTTAAAATTACATATTTAGTTGATTCTTTGGTGAAGTTTCTTATTTCAATTCAATTGATTTTGGTTGTCAACCAAATTCCTAACTCCAATGTATATTGTATTTCAATGCTACATTTTCATAGAGATCTAAGTAAAATGATAGTTGACTATTATTTATATTTGAGAATTTGTGTTGTGCCTTACTATGATCCTCTGATAATAGAGGAGAAATCAATCTAAATTTGTTTCTCATGTCCCATGTTGGATGCTTCTTCTTGTGTAACTAACCACTATTGATGTGGGTTATGAACTCTGATGCTAGTATGCTATTACACTGCCATTTATTATAGAGTAGACATAATAAGTATCTCTACATATATTTTAAGGATCTCTAAACATGAGTAAAGCAGTATTACATAACGTAGATCTAAACTCAAAATTCATGATGTTTTCCACTTTGGAGAAAGAGGGGAACTTAATATACTCGTAACACACCCCACCAGAAGAGATCCATTGGATGGTTTTTGTTGGGGTTTTACTCTCCTGGTGTAGCGCTAAGCTAGGCTTCTAGGTGCTAGGATATTTTCTCTTGTTGGTGTTTCTAGACCTGCTGAATGCTCTAGATAATTGTCTGTCAAATTTTGGTTGAAGGAGCTATGCTTGGGCTGTCAAATCTTATGCAAAGTTTGTCCTATTTTGTGATGATAACATGGACTTTTATCAGTGTAGAAGTATGGTCTATAAATTCTTAGAGTCTCTAGTGCCTCTAAGATTTACACCATTGGGTGACTAATTCTTTGAAGTCCCTAATGTTTGGTGACATTGAGCTATACCTATGTGAGTTATGTTTGGGTTTTCCTTCCTCATCTTCATTTCACTTTTGTGAGTTGTTTTGCCTGAGGCCATTGGAAATTCCCTTTGCTAGTTCCTAAAATTGGATGGATCTAGTACAATTTTGGGCTATTCTATGTTTGTATTCTAGTTGAAATAGAGATCTCTCCACTTCAATCATGGTTGATGAGAGGCCATGGGTGAAGCATTGAATATGAGGGTTTTCCATTTTGTTGTAGAGATTGCATCTTGATAGGATACATGCCTAATGATTTCCATTTTGTCTTGGATAGGTGCTGTCACTTGATGGAGGACCGTGAAAAATGACCATTTGACAATTAGAGCTTCTGATTCTGTTTTAGATTTTCCTTTTGAGGACTTGTTTTCTAATGAAGAAGAAACTTTTTTTAATTATATTGATGCTTCTCATGCTGTTGGTCTGAGCTAGACTTCTATCACTTCCATTCTTGTCACAATTTTGGATGTTAGACCGTATTTCAGGTGTGATGCCTGCTAGCCTTGTGGCCTATGTTGTTGAAGTTATTGCTCCCACTTTTGTTTTGGACAAAATTCTACTGATAATGCTGACTCTTAAATAATCACTCTTGCGCCTTATTGACAGGTTGTAGTGGGGTTTCCTTTGTTGCAATCCTAACAATAGTGTTGCTTAGACTTTTGTCCAAGTGCATAGGAAGAGGTTTTTTTTGTTGTGTTGTTGATGCTATATGTTTATGCTTTCATCCCTTGTTTGTGTCAAGGTTAACAACCACTTGTTTTGGCTATTATAGGAAAATAACATATCAATATCATCCTTTCAGATTGAACAATACTAGACGAGTAATGATACTATCTTGAAAAATACAAGAAGCAAAGACTACAATATACACTCGTTTGATGAAGAAAATAAAATCCTTCCAACAATAATTAGTCAGGACTATCAAAGTGAATTTTTAGGATTGTATAAACACAATTGGAAAATGGATCAAGAAGATTTCATGTCTTTCTCATGGCAACTTTGGTTATTATGTGTAAAGTTGGCCTCATTCTTTTAACAATTATTTTCATGTTATCCGTAGAATTTTTTTTATCATTTAAGTTTCTTGTTCTTGCAAGATGAACTACGAGATGCAGTGTTACTAGTGTTTGCAAATAAGTAGGATATTCCCAATGCAATGAATGCTGTAGAGATCATGATAAACTTGGGTTGCATTCTCTTAGGTAGTGACACTTGTGAGTATTACATTCTTTATAATTTTTAGTATTAAAAATTGTAGATACTAATCATCTACTGTGCTGCACTATTTCTACTTTGCATATAGTTTATCATCACTCTAGTAAATGAGAAAAAAAATGGAATGTTAAGTGTTGCTTGTGAAACAGCTTGTATCATGTCCTAAGGTATATACAAAGCATCTGTGATAGTTTGTTAGAAATAAATCCTTTTATTTTAGTTCTTATTTCTTTTGTTTTATTTTGCAGGTTTGAAAGATTACAATGGAATAGGGTTCAAGAATTTTGTATTACAAAAATGTATTATTTCTTTATTGATACAAATAGATTGAGGAGGTAAAAATCCAATTTTGATGCATACTCATATGTAGGATGCAAACTTATTTTGATGTGACATTATGTGTTTTCTCTTTCACATTTTACTATCAATTTTCTATCCAATTTAATGACCCAAAACTACTGAGAAAAATTTTGAAGGTCACAATTGCTATTAAAATCTTGTAGTACCTTTTTATGTTTATCGCTTACCTATCTACAACTCCACAATCAATATTGATAGTCTCTTTCCCTTACCGTGCAACTGAACTACTTTAGTTTTATTGATGTAGCTGAACTATGAGTGCCTTTTGTGTTTTTGACAAATCGTAAGCTTTCAACTTTTGTGAAGCCATTACGAATGCAAATGAACAACTGGTGAGGTGTCAATTTTAAGGCAATTTTTTGTTTCTATAATGTATAGTTCAATTGCTAGAAATATTTCATCTAGATTGTTAATTGATAGATTGCTAACTTTTCATTTCATTTTCTACTTTGGTTGGGTAGTTCTCCTTGCATTTGTAAATCGTAAATCTTGTTGTAGTCTTTAGCCTAATGACAGCTTGGTATTACATCCACGACAATAACATAGTTGACTTAAAAATTTGCATTAAAGAAAACATCAAGGGATAATATTTGAATTGTAGATATTTGTAAATTATGTTGGTTTTAGACATAGATATAGTTATAGTTATATATGCGCTCTTATGATGATGTGATTGGGACTGTAAGTTTTTTTGTCATGTTTATCTGTTTGAAAAATAGATGAAATTATTGGCTTTCATTCCTGATAAATAATTCTTTCCTAATTTTATTCTTCCCTACAGGAACCAAAATTTAGACATGATGTGCCAATTATTGCAAAGGCTTTTCTCTCATAGGAGCCTTTAAACTGTACACAATTTGAGTTGTAAAGCATAATTTCTTGGTGGAGACTATCATGCACATTTCTTCCTCCTTCCCATTGTTTTGTATGAAATAAATCATGTGACGAATGAAACAATGGTGTTGAGGTAGAAATGTGCACGATACCCTGACTCTCATGCATAGAGTAACTACACTTTAGAATCAAGTTTTGTGTAGTTTAGAAGGCTCATATGAGAGCAAAGCTTTTACAATAACTGGGATAGCTCATTGAAATTTCTACATATCTTGGTCTCAATTTCGATGCAAATGCAAATAAGAATTGGTGTTTTGGTCACAATTTTGACACCAAACTAGTAGCCTTTGACATCACTTGTATGGCACTAGTGTAGAAAAGTAAGGGGTTTTCGTCGCAATTTAGATGCCAAATTGGTGTAGGCTTAGGTCAAAATTTTGACCAGCGATGCTCGCAAATGAGGAAATAAGAGTTCAAGTTGGACTAGGGAAATCGACGAAATTCACGTTGGTAACTCCACCTTTATGAAGTCAAAATTTTGACACAGAATGTATGTGGTGAAAAATCGACCAAAATAGATCGACAACAAGCTTGGTCGCCTTATCGACCTACTCTTGTCAAAATTTTGACCTTTTCACATTGAAATTTAGGCCTAAATTTACTAGTGACTAAATCTAAGCAGATTTTGGGATTTTGTGGGCCATGATTATTAGCTAAAGGAACACATCTAGGTGGATAAAGGGCAAGATGAAAGTTATACAATCAGAGAATGAACTTTTGATGGAGAATGGTAAAAGTTTTACCTTTCTTGATTCTCCCCCTAACATCCATAACATTGGCTTCTAGGTTGTGGAGGAGGAAAAAAGGAATAGATAGAATATCATGGTAAGTGATTCAATAAAGGAAAATGGTAGAAATAGAAAACCCCAAACCTTCCTTGAAGAGTAAGATACTTCATTATGACAAGACATAACTCATTCCAATGATTAGGAAATTTGTCTTTGTTGAATCCCCCTCTTCGCCTAACATGCTCTTCATCATCCTTGAAAAATCTCTCTAGGCTTGTTTCATTTGAAATATTTTCCACCTCTATCATTCCCTTCTCTCAATAGAAAATATCATAGCCATTGCTATAATCTCCTCATTAACTTGAAACAAAATGCCATTAATCTCCACCTTTCTATCTATCCATGAGCTTACAACTTGGAAGGAGCAATTATCATTGTATCCTATCATGGCTTCCATAAGTGGAACCAAGCCTCCCTCCTTCAATAGCAAAAAAGCACATGGCTTTCTCACATAATCCTCACTACTTGAGGGCCCTACTCTATCCATTTCTCTAGCCATTTTTTTCCTCTTGGCTAGAATTCTCCGTAAGCTCCTAACTACAAGACACAAACTTACTCCTAAAGCCAAGTTTGTGTTTAAACTATTTCACAAAAAATAGTAGAGCTTAAATTCTTGATTTAAAAAAAGATACAAGATGTAGCAATTATTACTTGGAGTGGGAGTTAAATGTTTGTCCGATCTCCACAAAAACAACACGTGTGTACTGTCACCCTTGCAATCAATCAAAAATTTTATTGGCCTCAAGAAAAGGTGTTGAGCAATTTAAAAAAAAAATCCAACCTTTCTAATTAAATTTGTTCTGACACTATCTCCTCTAATCTTTTCCATAATCTTATAATTGCTTCTTATAATTATTTCATAGCACTCTATCTAATCAATGACATTTAAATCACACCTCTTTTCCTTTAATTGATCTAGCATTAAAATTATTATAGTATCTTCCCCAAATCAATCCTTGAATATATCATTACATTAGAAATTGTACGAAACAATAAGATAGAGCAAGGAACAAAAATAATCCAAGTAAGTTGAGTTTGAAATAATGTTACCATGAGATAAGAAAAATTCAAGAGCATATACCAAGATAGTTCAACAATGGAGACAAGGATTTATAAGGGGAAAGCAAAGAAAACCCCTTGTGAGTATTATGAATGAAGGAAAATACCTAGAGAAGAGAGAGAGAGAGAGAGAGAGAGAGAGAGAGAGAGAGAGAGAGGTGGATCAAAATAGCTCAATACAATAACATCAAAGTGATGTGTAGAGAAGAAGGAGAGAGGAGCATCTCTTTTAAAGAGATGAGAAAGGAGTTGCATGTGTTCGCATGTTTAACTCCCATTTCTATGAATGCCACATTCATAATAGGTGTGTGCAAAGTGTCACAATCCTCTTAAGGAGGATAAACTAAATTCCTTAATAGAGGAATTATAAAAATGAGTTGTCCTCACATGTGGAATAAAGGACAAATAATGACATGTCCTCCACATGTGTACAATAGGAAAAACTACATTTAGGGATCCTTGGAATATCCCAATTAAATACATCCAAGGGAAGATTAATGTTTCTAACACCCCCCCTTAATCTTTACTTAGGGAGCTTACATCAAAGGGTTGTAAACCTAAATTTTTACAATGAAATTGAAATCTCTCTTTAGAAAGTGGTTTTGTCAAAATATCATCCACTTGATGTTCACCCTTACAATAAAGGAGAGTAATTTTCTTGTCTTCAACTTGTTCTCGAGTGAAGTGATGTTGAAGTGAAATATGTTTGGTCCTTGCATGAAAAATTGGATTCTTTGCCAAGGTAATAGCACTTTGATTGTCACAATGTAGAGGGGTAGGTGCTTATGGAGGTAGACCCAAATCTTCAAGAAGTCTTCTAAGCCATAAGGCTTCCTTAGCTACATTGGTACAACCTTTGTATTCAGCTTTAGTTGAGAAAAGGGAAATAGAGTGTTCTTTTTTACTTTTCCAAGAAATTGCACCTAAACCAACAAAGAAACAATAGCTACAAGTGGATTTCCCATCATTGGGATCTCCACCTAGATTAGAATTAGTATAGCCATGTAAAATAAATTCAGAATTGGCATCATAAAATAATCCTATATTAATAGTTCCTTTAATGTACCTTAAGATTCTTTTAGCAACTTTAAAATGAGTTTGTTGAGGTTTAGACATAAATCTGGAAACTAAACCAACATTATAAGCAATATCAGGTCTAGTAAGAGTTAAATAATTTAAACTTCCTACCAATTGCCTATACAAAGTTTCATCAACAAAAGGAGTGTTCATATCAGCCATTGATTTAGTTCCTGATTCACATGGAATTGAAACATGGTTAGAATCATCCATCTTAAATTTTTCTAAAAGGTCATGAGCATACTTGCTTTGAGAAAGAAAGACACCCTTAGGAGTTTTCCATATTTGCATACCTAAGAAGTAATGTAAAATACCTAAATTAGTCATATGAAATTTATGTTTAAGTTGAAACTTAATATCAGAAATCAAAGCATTTGAACTAGAAGTGAGAATTAGATCATCCACATAAACAATAACAATGATAATATCATATTTAGTATGTTTAATATACAAATTAGGATCATTCTTACTTCTAGAAAAACCTTGAGAAATAAATAATGAATTAATTTTAGAATACCATTCTCTAGGTGATTGTTTAAGACCATAAATAGATTTTTTCAATTTGCAAACTAGATTTTCACTACCTTTCTTAACAAATTCAGGGGGTTGAGCCATATAGATTTTTTCGTGTAAATCACCATTTAAGAAGGCACTTTTAACGTCCATTTGGTGAACGGGCCAATTCATTTTAGATGCTAAAGCAAGAACTAATTTAATAGTAGGCATTTTAGCAACATGAGCAAAAGCTTCATTATAATCTAATCCTTTTATTTGTGAAAAACCTCTAGCAACTAATCTAGCCTTAAATTTACTAATTTCATTATTAGCATTCAATTTTGTTTTGTATAACCATTTACATGAAACTATATTTTTGCCATGAGGTAAATTGACTAAGTCCCAAGTTTGATTAGCTATTAAAGAGTAATATTCCTCTTTCATGGCTTTTTGCCAATGAGGTAGAGAGTTAGCTTGATCAAAAGACTTAGGATCATTAGAATTCATAATAGTAGTCATCAAAGCATAATTACAATAATTAATCCTTCTATCTTTAATTCCACCAAATCTAGTAATAAAGTCATCACTTTCATTAATTAAGCTTTGAGCCCATTTAGGTTTATGTTTAGTTGTAATAGAATCATCACTAGAGGAAGAATCATTATCAATAAAAGCATCATTAGTAGCTAATTGAATATAATTACTAGTAGAAATAATAGGTTGTGCTTGAGTTGTAGGGTTAAGAGGAGGAGTAGGGTTAAGAGAAGGAGGTTGGACCTCCACTAGCACAATTTTAGTGCCACTGAATTCTGCATCATGTGTAGTAAAACAGTCATGGATACCATTTTCTACAATGCAAACATCTCTTGCAACTTGAACTTTGTTAGTAGTAGAATCATAAACATGACAACCCTTAGTGTTTTCATCATAACCAACAAAAATATAAGGAGAAGACTTAGCATATAATTTATGCCTTTTCTGTTTAGGAGTATGAACATAAGCAATAGATCCAAAAATCTGCAAATGATGTAAATCAGGTTTCTGATGAGACCAAGCCTCTTCTGGAGTAATATCCTTGAGAGCTTTGTTAGGAGTCCTATTAAGAATATAAGTTGCACAAGACATGGCTTAAGCCCAAAATTTATAATGCAAATTCTTAGCATGTAACATGCATCTAGCCATTTCAACAATGGTCCAATGCTTTCTTTTTGGCACACCATTTTGCTGTGGTGTATAAGGAATAGTAAGCTTGTGTTTAATTCCACATGATTTTAAATAAGAATGAAAAGAATTATTCACATATTCCTTTCCATTATCAGTTATGAGAATTTTTAGTTTAAATCCAGATTGCCTTTCAACATATAACTAAAATTCAATGAATATATCAAGAACTTGATCTTTGCTATGCAAAAAATAGATCCAAGTTTGTCTAGAAAAATTATCAACAAAGGTAACTACATACCGAGAACCTTGGATGGAGTTATTCTCCATGGGGCCCAAAAGGTCACTATGGACAAGGTACAACTTATGAGTTGCCCGCCATGATTTACCACTTGGAAAGGGCTCCCTATGCATCTTACCACTCATACAACTGGTACAAGCAATCTTAGAGGGAATAATGTGAGGCAAGCCATCAACCATATTGCTTTTTTGAATTAAAGTAATATAATCTGAATTTAAATGGCCAAGTCTTTCATTCCATATATTGAAATCAATGGAAGTATGTAAAGAATATCGTGAACTCGAAAATTCATAGAGTTTAAATAAACTATCATTATCCATTTTAGCATGAGCAATCACTTGCTTAGTTTGAGGATCTATCACATAACACATATCTTTATAGAATTCAACTTTATAGTCCTAACATAACTTTGAAATAGAAAGCAAATTAGTTTTCAGATCAAGAACATACAATACATCACACAGTTTACCATTAGGAATAGTTACATCACCTAAACTTTCAACTTTACAAGTCTAATTATTAGCTAACTGAATAGGAATGTTAGCAATATCAAGTTGCAAAAAATTAAATATTTCCTTATGAGAAGTTACATGTTGTGATGCACCACTATCAACAATCCACTCTAAAGGTCTACAAACATTATAGCTACAAGTGAAAGCATGACGAGAACTAGAACCATTAGAATTACCTTTTTTATGATTTGATTTTTGATTATGGTTACTATTGTTCATATATTTTTTTTCATTTTTCTTTTTAAAACAGTTATTGACAACATGACCATCTTTGCCACAATAAGAACAATGAGGTTTGGAATTTGAATGATTCTGTTGATTATTATTATTACGATTGTTATTATGATGATTGTTGTGGTTATTATTTTTATTGTTATGTTTTATATTAGATTTATTATTGGAATTATGAGAATTATTATTATAGTGTTTGTTATTATTATGATGATGATGATTATTTGAAGGAAAGTTATTACTATTTGAATTCCGAGACATAAATGCATGTTTAGTTGATTTAAGAGTACCAAACTGAATTAGCTTAGCTTCTTCCTGTCTTAATAAATTTTGAAAAATAACATAAGTTAACTGAGCAGTTAATGTAGGAATAGGAAGTTGTGCATGAATATTAGTTATAGACTGTTGAAACTGTCTAGGAAGACACTTTTTAAGAATAATATGAATTAAGCCAATGTCATCTAACTGAACACCTAAAGCAACAAGATGACTTTTAATAGAATCAAATTTTAACAAAAAATCATCCATTGTCTTAAAATCTATATACCTAAGATCTTTAAGTTGATCCTGCAACTGTATTTAGTGGGATTCATTTGCATTGTCATATTTGGTTTGCAAAATTGACTAGGCGTCATGAGCTTTAGAACAATGTGCAATCAAAATATATATAAATTTGGAATAATGTAAATACCAATTAAACCTAAAGATTCTTCATTTTTAAGTTTTCAAGTATCTTTTTCATATTGGGTAGCTGCTGAACCAGGTTCAACAGAAGGATCAGTGGCTATCTCAAACAGGTGTTTAAAACAAAAAATAAACAAAATATGTGTTTTCCAGGAGTGATAATTAGAGCTATTAAGTTTTATTTCTAGAATTAAGGTTGACATCTTTATGGAAAAAAAAGGTCCCCTCTAATAGAAATATGACTTATACATTAACTAGAATTAAAGAAAGTTGCTAATAAAACTATAAATAAGTTTATGAAAAAATGATGCAACCCTACAAATAAACGTCAGAACAATGATTAATAATTATTAATCTGAAACATAATGATAGAACCCTGTAAGCAGATGCTAGAAATAATAATTAATCTATAACAAAAGAATAATGTAGAGGCATTTTAAGGATTAAATGATTATTATGAAAAAAGAATGACATAGGAATCTAATTAGCTATAATTAGGGTCCCTAATGATTTGGAATGATTGAAGAATTTTTTTATTATAAATAAAAATTAAAGGTCAAATTTTTAAGTTATAAATTGATTTTATAACTTTGTAATAAGACCAATAAATTAAATTTTTAAAAAAAGTATTTAAATGATAAACCAATAAAGTCCTTAATGAAGGAATGATAATGCTTTTTAAAAAAAAAATACTTATATTAAATATTGCTAACAAAAATGATTTTAAAAAATAATAATAAGCCTTAACAATGTTTAATACTTTAAAACTTAAAAGACTTTAGAACTTGAAAGACTTGTTAAGGCTTTAGAAGACTTAACAATTCTAAAACTTTAAAACTCAAAGAAAAAGAAATGTAATACTACTTTTTTGAAAAACGTAATACTCTTTTAAAAAAAAATGTCTCTCTTTTTAAAAAATGTCTAAATAAGCCTTCAAACGCTTTTATAAAAACGTAATACACTTTTCCTGAAAAAAAAAAGACTTAAAAGCCTTCAAACATAGAATGAAGCAAAAGATTTAAGGTGAGATTTTGGGTGAACTGGGTTATAAAAATAATGAATCCAAGGACACCAAATCATGCATGCAGCAAAAAAGAATAGCAAAACAAATAGAACAACCAAAATCAAAATGAAACCTGGGTTCGTGCCCTACGGTGGGCGCCAAAGATCCTGCAGCAGTAAAATGAGATTAAGAAATATGAGACTCCATTGCATGAAACCCTCAACTTTGTGCTAACCCTAAGCAATGAGTGACAATGGGGTCATCCACCGCAAGAGAAGAAAGCGGAGATCAATATACTACTTCTCTCAGGAGAGGCTGCCTGTCACTCTGTGCAATTTACACAAGTCCAAACTGATTTCATGGCGTGGGAGATAGACTAGCAGGAGAACCGATTGCAATGCAATTCTAGGAAAGAGGTAAATGAATGAGATATAGAAACCCAAGTTGGAAAACGCAAAAATCAAGTTTCTTTCCAAGAAAAAAAGATAATCGGGTTGGAAAGAAAGTTTCTAAAAAAAATCTGAACGAAGATTTGGAAAAAATGAGATATTTAAAATCTCATAGATTAAAATAAATTTTTTAAATTTCAAAATAGAGATATATATTTTAAGATATAAATAAAAATATATATATTAAAAGAAAATAGGAAATATTTTAGATTGTTTAAAAGGTATGAAAAGGATATGTCTTAAATTCCAAAAAAAAGATAATATTTTAAATTTCAAAAATTCTATTGAACATAGGATAAAAATAATAATAAATCCTAAGCATTTCCTACAATAATATTATTAGGGAATTTTTTTTAATTTAAAAAGAAATTAATCCACAAAATCACACAAATTAAATGCTACTCTTCTACATACATTAGAATAAATATTTAAAATATTAAAAATTAAAAATTGCACAATAAATGAGTGTTATGTAAGAAATGCTTCTTGTTTTGGCGACACACCTTCCAAAACAAGAGCAAATTTTTTTTGAAAATTTTGAAAGGAAAACCTTTTGGCAGCAAGCCTTCCAAAGAGGGTTAGTAAAAAAAAAGATGATAAAAATAAATATAAAATAAAACCTGCACACACAAGATGTTAGGATGAGCTAAAAACCACAACACAAAACTTCTTCTCTCAATAATGTCTCCAAATAAGGTGTGCTCAAATGAATGGCAATCTTCAACACAAAAACTTAAAATGAGGATTAGTAAACAAGCTCTGATACCATGTAAGAAACGATAAGATAGAGCAAGGAACGAAAATAATCCAAGTAAATTAAGTGTGAAGTGATTTTACCATAAGATAAGCAAAATCCAAGAGCATACACCAAGATAGTTCAACAATGGAGACAAGGATTTATAAGGGGAAAACAAAGAAAACCCCTTGTGAGTATTATGAATGAAGGCAAATGCCTAGAGAAGAGAGAGAGAGAGAGAGAGAGTGGTGGAGCAAAATAGCTCAATAAAATAACATCAAAGTGATGTGTAGAGAAGAAGGAGAGAGGAGCATCTCTTTTAAAGAGACGAGAAAGGAGTTGCATGTGTTCACATGTGTAACTCCGATTTCTATGAATGCGACATTCATAATAGGTGTATGCAAAGTGTCACAATCCTTTTAAGGAGGATAAACTAAATTCCTTAATAAAGGAATTATAAAAATGAGTTGTCCTCACATGTGGAATAAAGGACAAATAATGACATGTCCTCCACATGTGTACAATAGGACAAACTACATTTAGGGATCCTTGGAGTATCCCAATTAAATACATCCAAGGGAAGATTAATGTTTCTAACAGAAATCATATTATATATCCCCTTTAAAAATCCCACCACCAAAGCTAACCAATACATTAGCCACCCATAATACATGTTTATCATTCCCTCTCCATGTTAGTTTGTTCCCTTACTGTGTGGGCAATGATGTTCGTAGCTAGATGTCCATCTACCTCTAACACCTAAATCCTTAGATTGCAATGAGTTATGTTAACTAGTTATTAACAAAATATTTTTCAACCAATTGTA
This sequence comes from Cupressus sempervirens, assembly GCA_028749045.1. Taxonomy (NCBI): domain Eukaryota; kingdom Viridiplantae; phylum Streptophyta; class Pinopsida; order Cupressales; family Cupressaceae; genus Cupressus; species Cupressus sempervirens. Next base: position 73,796,968 of record CM053787.1, read on the forward strand.
ACTAAATATTCTCATCTTTTAAAGTTTTTAAATTATATTCTAAAGTAATATGTAAATTTTTTAAATAACAAAATGATGAAAAATATTTTTCTTCACACTCGTTCGCTAGTAAATTTGAAGTCTTATACATAGATTTCATGAAGATACCATTTCTATTATGATTTTCAAACCAAAATTTTCAAATCCACTACATCATTATTTGATATTTTAAAAAGAATTTTATTTTCCATGCTTTGTACTCTTTAAAATGGTTAAATCGTAAAGAAAATTTAAAATCATTAAGAACATTAAAGTCATTTTATTCTCTATATGATTTTAATTTTAACAATTTAAGAATTGCATAAACATTTTTCTTATACATATTATTTTCATGTATTTTTCTTTCAATACTATTGTTTTTCTTTTCCAAACCATTCAAACTTTGATTTAGAAAATTGATTTTCTACTTAGCATTATTTTAAATGAAAATGAATAATTTTAAAATTTATTAAGTTTTATAATATTAATTAAAACAATTAATTATCATTTTTTTCTTTATTATTTATACATAAATTTAAACCTTAGATACATATTTTATATTTATATTTATATTATATTTAAATTATCATAAACAAATATAATTTATTTATTCCTTTTATTTTGATATTACTATTGTACATGAAAGTACGATTGCTAGTTTGTTGTAGCTAAATTCTTTACTCGTTTCTACACTATACTATTACAATGAGTTTTTAATTATATACTTTTGAATAAATAATAACAAGAGGGTTATGGCCCTTGGTACAATAAGAACTAGTGCATTAAGAACTAGTGCATTAACAACACATTAATCACAACTAGCACATTCATAGCATAGTAGAGCAACCACTTCTTGACTCCATAAAAAAAAAATGAAACATAGTATTTCAAGTCAAAACTAAAGTTAATAGTATAAACATGTGCTCCCTATCATAATACAGGGTGGGGTTGAGGGGGCAATACCCCCACAAGGGTTTTTAGGGACAATGTCCCCAAGCCAAAAATGAATTGGCTATTGTAAAAGGCATCAACTATTTTTTTTCTTCTATTAGACAACTTATTCTAGCCCTAATTTTGTAAGTGACAAAAAGTTTGTATAGAATGGCTTAGGGTTAGGGATTTTATAATGTATGATGAGATTGTAGCTTCTTGTAGTAGTATTTAGTTGTAAGGGATTGCAAATTGTAATCACTAGATAATAATAATATTGAACTTGATGTTGGTGGACATAGCCTAGGGATTGGGTGAATCACTTTAAATCTTTGTGTCTTGTGTTCTCTTCTGTGCAATTTAATATTTTTTGATATTGGTTATATTTGTTTGTAATTGTTATTTCTATGTGTGGTTAATCCTAACAAGTGGTATTAGAGCAAGGTGTCATTATTATTTTTAGCTATCCTTTGTAAGAAGGTCTTGCGGTTAAGTGGGAGTCTCATGATTGAGTGGGAGAAATGGAAGAAGAGGGTAAGTTGAAGGTTGAGAAGTTTAATGGGCATAATTTTCAGTCATGGAAATGCAAATAGAGGACTATCTTTATCAAAAGGATTTATGACCATTGGAAGGAAAATCCAAGAAACCAACCATGATTATAGATGAGGACTGGGATATTTTGGAGAAAAAGGCACTAGGAAGTATTCGCTTATGCCTGACACAATCAACAACATTTAATATTATAGAAGCTAAGACAACATAAGAGGATGAAAACCCTAACAAGGTTGTATCAAAAGCCCTCTACTTCAAACAAGGTATTTCTTATGAAGTGTTTATTTAATATGAAGATGACATAAGGTGAATCTGTTGCAGACCATTTAAACAAGTTTAATACAATTACCAATCAATTATCTTCTATAAATATTAATTTTGATGAAGAAATTAGGACTCTCTTGATTTTTTGTTCTTTTCTTGAAAGGTGGAATGGATTGGTCATGGCTATGAGTAATTTTGTTTCTAGATCTAATACCCTAAAATTTGATGATGTGATTGGTGTTATTTTGAGTGAGAAAACTTGTAGGAAAATATTAGGTGGATCTAAATCAGGAAGTTCTTTAAATGCATAAAGTAGAGGCAAAATGAATGAGAGAGGAAGTAATTGTAGAAATCATCAAAAATCAAGAGGAAAATCAAAGGGGAAGAGGTCTCAATCCAGAGGACTGAGAGATTGTTGGTATTGTGGAGAACCAGGGCACAAGAAGAAAGATTGTTAGAATCATAAGAACAATGAATGAGACAAACAAGAAGGGAACACAGAGACAAATGTGGTAACTAAAAAATTTGAAGAGGATGTTTTGATTCTTTCATTAGAAAGTGTTGATGATTCATGGGTTCTAGATTTAGGGCTTCATTTCATGCTACTCCCCATAGAGGTTATTTTCTTGATTATGTCCAAGGGGATTTTGGGCTTGTTTATTTGGGGGATAATGAACCCTATTAGATTGTTGGAAAGGAAAAAATTAAGATTAAGTTGCATAATGAGAATCATTGGCTACTACAAGACGTAAGACATGTTCCAAGACTGAGTAGGAATTTAATTTTAGTAAGGCAACTGGATGATGAGTGCTGCACAATTACTTTTAATGTTAAAAATTGAAAGATTCAAAAGATTCCTTAGTGGTAGAAAAATGTGTGAAAGTAGGCACCTTATATATTTTTACTTGTCATATTGTTCATTCTACTTTAATTGTTTTAGAGTTAAATAAATGTTCAAAAATAGTTGTTGCAGTTGAGCAGGGAGAATAAACATTTTTTGTAGATTCTAATACACCACTATGACACAATAAACTCAGGAACATGAGTGAAAAAGGTATGAAATTATCTCGTTCAAAGAAAGTTTTACTAGGTCTGAAATGTGTTAGTATGAATTTATACGAAAGTTGTGTATATGGAAAATAAAAGAGAGTGAGTTTTGTGAAGACTAAGAAGGAAAAGAAAAATGAGAAATTAGAGCTTGTGCATATAGATGTATGGGGACCAACTTAGGTATCTTCCCTTAGTAGCTATCATTATTATATAACATTTATTGATGATGCAACTAGAAAAATATGGGTTTATTTCCTTAAACAGAAATATGATGTATTCATAACTTTTAAGAAATATAAATGTTTGGTTGAAAATGAGATTGATAAAAGATTAAAATTTCTCAGATATGATAATGGTGGTGAGTATTACAACAATGAATTTGAATATTATTGTTCCATTAATAGAATTTTTGTAGATAGAAAATTGTTCCAAAGACTCCACAAGAAAATGGAGTGTTGAATGCATGAACAAAACAATAATGGAGTGTACAAGGAGCATGATGTTGCATGTTGAGCTGCCCTTAAGCATGTGGGTAGAGGTTGTCAATACTATTGTATATTTGATTAATAGAGGGTCCTCTAATCCATTGGGCTATGGTATTCTAGAGGAAGAATAGACTAGTAATAAGGTGAGTTATTATTTTCTCAGAACCTTAGGTTGTGAAGCTTTTGTACATATAGATTATGAAAATAGAACCAAGATGGAAGCTAAGTCAAAAAAATGTGTATTTGTTAGATATGACATTGATTAATTTAGTTATAGGTTTTGAGATTTTAAAAATCATAAAATTGTAAGAAGTAGGGATGCTATATTCAATGAGAAAGTGTTGTACAAAGAAAATGATTATGTAGTGTTGGATGATACACAAAAGGATGATGTTCCAATAGTCCCTCATGCTCCAAAACAATCACAACAACATAGACCATAGACCCCTATGAATGTTAGATAGTCAACAAGGCTAAGTAGACCTCCAAAAAGATTTTCTCCCTCTTTGTGTTCTATTTTATTAATAGATGCTGGTGAACTTGAATGTTATGATGAAGTTGTGTAGGTGGATACCAATCTTCAGTGAGAGTCTACAATTATTGAAGAAATGGACTCTTGGCTGAAAAATCAGACTTGAAATTTATGTAAGTTTCTTGCAGGTAAAAGGGATTTACAAAATAAATGGGTTTACAGGTTGAAAGAAGAGGATGCAGGTAAGAAAAGTCTCAAATCTAGGTTAGTGATAAAAGGATTTGTACAGAAAAATGACATTGATTTTGATGAGATATTTTCCCCTATTGTTAAAATGACTTCTATTCATACTATTATAAGTATTGTGGCTATTGAAGATTTGTATTTTGAGTAGTTTGATGTTAAAATGATCTTTCTTCATGGTGATTTGGATGAAGAGATATAGATGACACAACCACATGGATTTGAGGTCAAAATTAAGGAGAACTTAGTGTATAGATTGAAGAAAAGTTTATATGGATCGAAGCAAGCATCTTGGAAATGGTATCTTAAATTAGACAATTTTAGGAATGAGCATTGTTATACTCAGTTTCATTCTAGCCATTGTGTTTATTTTAGGAGGTTAGATGATGATAGCTATATTATTTTATGTTTATATTCTCATCATATTCTTGTAGCTGGGTCTAACATGGATCACATTAAGGGGTTAAACCAATAGTTAGAACATTCATTTTCTATGAAGAATTCAGGGGTGGAAAAACAAATTCTTGGTATAAAAATTTGTATAGATAGAAAGAACATAAAATTGACATTATCTCAGGTTGATTATATTGAGAAAGTGTTGCAATGTTTCTATACGAAGAATGCTAAAATTATTAGTACACATTTACCTGGTCATTTAAAATTGACTAAGGAGATGTGTCCAAAGACACTAGAAGAGGAGGTTAAGATGTCAAAGGTACCTTATGCTTCAACTATAGGGAGTTTAATGTATGCCATGGTATGTACTAGGCCATATATTCTACATGTAGTGGGAGTTGTTAGAAGGTATATGGGTCATCCTAGAATTGAGCATTGGAATGTAGTTAAATGAATTATTAGGTATTTAAGAGGAACATCTAGTAAGGTTTTACATTTTTGGGGCTCTACTACTGATTTATAGGGCTATGTTGACTCAGATTTGGTAGTGGATATTGATACTAGGCAGAGCACTACAAGTTTTATATTTACTGTTAGTGGGGCAACAATGTGTTGGATTTATTAGTTGCATAAGGTTGATGCTTTATACACTATAAAGGAAGAGTATGTTGCTACTATAAAGGTAGCTAAGGAGATGATATGGCTTTAGTTCTTCATGGAAGAATTGGGACACCCATAGAGGGATAATTATTTGTTTACAAATAACCAAAGTCCCATTCACCTTACAAAGAATTATTTTCTACATTCAAAGACAAAACACATATAATTGTGGTACCATTTCATTCGGTTAGTTTTGGATGATGGACAATTAAAGTTAGAGAAGATACATATAGATAATAGTTCAATAGATATGTTTACCAAGGTAGAAACAAGGGAGAAGCTGAACTCCTCTTTAGCTTCAGTTGATCTTATAGACTGAATAGATAAAAGAACACTAGATTCTAGGGTGGTTTTCTATTCTAGTGGGAGCTATAGGTTTAATAGTTCTATGATAAGTCTCCATGTGGGAGAGGTTATTATTGTGGAGTTTGATCAGTCTCCAAGTAGGAGATTGTTGTGATGTGGAGCCTAATCAGACTCAGAGATTAATTTCTCTCACTTTATTTGGTGTGGTTTCCCCCTAGATTATTACTATGGGGGTTTGGGGACAGTGCCCTAAGTGTGCTCCCTATTGCAATATAGGGTGGGGTTGAGGGGAAACATCCCCACAGGGGTTTCTAGGGGTAACACCCTTAAATCCAAAAAATGAGTTGACTATTGTAAAAGGTGTCGACTATCATTTTTTTCTATTGGATGAATTATTCTAACTCTAATTTTGTAAGTGACAAAAAAATTGAACAAAATAGCTTAGGGTTAGAGATATGATGAAATTATAGCTTTTTGTAGTGGTATTGAGTTGTAAGAAATTACATATTGTAATCATAGGATACTAATAATATTGGACTTGATGTTGGTGGATATAGCCTAGTGATTGGGTGAACCACATTAAATCTTTGTGTCTTGTGTTCTCTTCTGTGTGATTTAATATTTTTCAGATATTGGTTATATTTGTATATTTTTGTTATTTCTATCTATGGTTAATCCTAATAGAGGGGATTGGGGCAAAGCTTGGGGCCATGGATTATGTGGTGAAAATGACACCATGGGGGGGGGGGTAAGTTTCAATAGGGGGACATATTTTGTTTTGGTTGGAAGAGTGTAAAGATGCCTTATCAGTAACTTTGATAATAAAGTCATCGAACTCAGTGGAATCACTCCCCTATAGGGATTGTTTAAATTTTTCCTTAGTAATTATGTTGGACCTACGATCTCTTGATGTCTCAATACAACTCTCTAAATAAACAATGTAGACCTTTTTTTTCTTTTTTAGTGCCATAAAGTTAACACTTTTTTCTTATTGTCTTTGGAATCAAGGGAAGACACACACTCATTTTGGAGGGGGTTGGGGGTGGGGGTTAGTGATACACCTTTTCCTATTAGTCCAATCCTAATAGGTACTCAAATTTTGGGTTGAGCCAAATGAGGTAGCTTCTTTAACAACTTGAACAAAAATATTGGGGATAGGACACAAAGTGAGGTGAAATTTATAATGCCTATAAATAAGGTTTTGATGTAAAAATGACATTCTCCTTGCCTCTTTAATGGCCTCAACATTACTTTCAATGGAATGCAAGAGAAAAAATGGAATGGTGATGAGGTCCATATTCTTGAGATGGTCAAGAAAAGGAAGGTGATAAAAGTAGAAGACTATGACCTTACCTTACAACATGAAGTACTTCATGATGATATGGAAAACCTAAGCCCAGATGTTCCTCCCTATTATAACCACCTTGTTTCTTAACAAGTTCTTCCTTTGGGGCTTTAAAGAACTAGTTAAGGCCTACATAGTCATAGGTTTTACTTATTTTCTTCCACTTTCAACCATCTGTAGATAGTCCACTGATGTAGTGAAAGGTCGAGTGTTCCCTCATTAGAGGTGATTCCACCCCCAAAAAATAGACACACAATGAAAAATAAATAATAACATAGAGATTCAAATCCAATTTTTTTTTCTCATAATAGCAATATAAGATTTACATTCAACATGTCAGGTTGTAAGGCTTATGACCATTACAACTCAATATTCATTTGTGAACTTCTATCTCCAAGCTATCATCCCTTAAGATGCTTTCAGCTACTCCATACTAACAAATAATGACTCTAGACATCTCAAGACTCTATACTTATAGCTAGGAAGTCACAAGTTAGCGTGGCATATTATATTAAATAAACACTTAGGACATACCCTAAGTTTACAAATATAACTAGCTCATATGATAAAATAAAACCATGTGGCCTTAGACATAGACCCACGCACCACCCAATAATCCATATCTAAAATTGTATAAGCTAAATCCCACATATTGAAGATCATGAAAAAAATCTCTAATTTCTATCCAAAAAAGAGAGAATATGCTACCAACAACCATCAAAATAATTGCAACTCAAACATTATCCATCCCAATGTTATGAGAACATAGGAATAGTCCACAAATAGGCCCCAAATATACCCCTAATCTTGTAGAACACATGGTCCTCAAACACCAAGCTCAATGCTCTTGCATCATCTATTATCCTTAGTAATGGCATCCTCATTGATCTTAAAGAAGATACTGTACACAATAACTCACCATTCATTCTAGGAGGGAACAATTTTTTTTGAAACAACCTCATCATAGTCACCTACCATACTCTCCATGAAGAAAAACATACCACCCACCTCACACAAAAACATTACCTTAGGATTCTTTTTGAAAGCTTTGTCAATTTTGTTAGGCTTGGTTCTTAGCTTGGCTCTACCCATGGTGAAAAATTGTAGAGTAAAAAAACACAAAAATATCATAGGCAAAAAATGGTAGGACTCTTCTTAAGACTATGTTGAAAATCCAAATGTCTTTCCACAAACCCATCTTTTGTCATAATTATAAATATTATTAATGTTTTACCTCATAGTATGAATCAAATGCTTGTACACATGGGAATTTTTAAAATGAACTTTACTAGAAATAGGGAATACTAGGAGAGGTGGGGGGTGGAGGTGAATCAATATTCTACGAACTTTTTGCCAAACTAGATATTTTTAATTACACTATAACATGCATATGAAAGTAAACTAGCAATGTCAAACAATAAATATAACCATGCAGTAAGGGAACTCATAACACCATATTTTGTTAACTAGGGAAACCCTAGTCAAGGGACAAACCCGGTGGGGATGGTACCCACAAAATGGTCCACTAAACAAAAGTATCCTATTAAGGATGTTGACCCTGTTAGGAGTCTATTACATACATATAGTGCCTTCGTACTTGTTAGAGGACCAAATCTTGTTAAAAGCCTCAAGCCTGTTAGGAGTTACTTTAACCCTATTAGGAGTTGGTATATACAATTACAAAATGTATGCAAGATGAGCCCACTACCCAAACATGCAATTATACAATGCAGTTCTTTGTACAAAAGAGATAGATACAAAAACCTCTTTACAATGTTGATATCTTCAATATCAAATCTTTCCTTTTATGCTCTTCACATACCTCTGATCATACATCAAAATTTACATCAATATAGTTCGCATATCACATACTACATTCACATCGCTTTGCATAGTACAATCTTTCCTTTATACCTTCTTGATTCACAAAACTATCCAATCGACCTTCAAGCTTTCACACGCTTGGAAAAATGCAAAGCCAACCTTTTCCCTCTTAGGGTTAACATCTAGGATGTCATCCCTAACTAGTTAAGTAATTATTTCATAACTAAAATAATTCCTTAACCTATAATTTATATTACTTTGATATACTTTGTTCTATCTTATACACCGCCTTTACTAGTGTTTAGTCTATAATTTATTCATACTATCCATATAGACTTGCACACTTACATATGTCATTCAAACACTCTATACTATGTGTACCTAAATCTACATGTGCCAATAAAAACTATGTCATCTATACATGTTATAACTATCTCTGCTCTTCTATATAACTAGCTGATACTTTTGACAATTTTCTATGTCTAATTGTGTAAACTTCATCTATACATAGTGACTTCATTACATAAGGTATATGTTTCCATAAATGATAACTCTAATATTATTCCAACTTATTCCACTTAGCTTTGGGGCAATTTTGGTAAGATCACTATCTTTCTCATTAATTATTACTTTAGGAAGGTTGTTAAGATAATAATTACATTTAGGGTTCCAAAAGGACACATAAATTGTCATTATTTTCTCTTGCCAATTTAAATTCCAAGAAGCCAAGTTGGTCTTCAAAATCATTCTAACTAGTAGAAGCCTCCACATATTGCTGATAATTGTTAACATCAAATATTTTTTTAGGGGTGTAATTCTTATGATTTAAAAAATTAGGGTTAGGGCCCTTGGTACTCAAATTAATGATGTCACTCATGATTGATATTATTAGTGATGTACTCTTCCAGAATTAGAAGGATTTGAGTGTCCTCTAACATCTGATCAACAACACACCAACATCTCAGACCTTCTAGCCATAGACCAATTGTAGTCATCGAGCCAACAACAATAGTTCCCTCCCTGTAAATATGGAAGATCCTATGTTGTGGAACCGATAGAGGAGGGTGGTAGCATCAAGGAGAACACGACTCACTTTCTAGCCCATCTTAACTTGTTTTGAATAGGGTCTACAATAATTCTAGAGTTTCCTTCAATCTCTAACCTTGTGATACCCATAGAAGAAACAATTTTTAGCCCCCTAGAGTAGGGCCCTACCTTCAGCTTGATTAACCATATGTTACCTTAGAAGACCAACATAGGAAACTTTGAGCTGACCATAGTGATTCCTTAGAATCCCCCCAACATTCTTCCCATTAGCTCTAGTATCACCATAAAAAATTTAGTTTGGGCCACTTGACTTTAGCTTCATCTTTCCTTTTGAAGTTATAAAAAATGTCAAACTCTATGTGAAGGTTCCATTCCTGGGAAATACCTTTATCCATAAGGTAAGGAGAGGAGTCTAGGAATTTCCTCTTGCAAGTATATATATTCTCCACGAGTAGCTTCAAACCATTGTGAAGGGTGGTTTGGAGGGGGGGCACTTTTAGCATCTCTAAATATCCTATTATTCCTTTCCTTCCAGATACACCAACAAATGTGGGCAGAGGGCATAAATTTCTAGAGGATTGTGAAAAGAGGGTGGTTAGAGGTGCATTTCCAATTATTTGATATCCTCATTGATAACCCAATTGAGTTTGAGTTTGTTGAGAATTTGTTGCTAGATGAAGGAAGCAAAATCACAGTGAATGAAGAGGAAGTTGGCGGTTTCCTCAACCTTCCTGCACATAACACATCTATTATCCACATTGAATCCTCTTTTAATTAGGTTATCCCGTGTGAGAGTTTTTCCATGCATTAGGGTCCACCAAAAAAATTACCTTGGGGGTTAAATGTGGGTCCTAGATTTTGGCTCAATCCTCTAGATCTCTAATAATAGTTATAGTCAAATCATAGTCATATTATATGTTATTCTATTAAATATTATAACTATGCATTGAATATTACAACTATAATTATGTTGAATATAATAACTTTCACTTAATATTATAACTATAATTCATAATTTGACAAATACTCACCACTATGTGAAACTTGTTGTACTTGATATAGGCAATATTATTGCATTCACTTGTGTGAACTAGTGAATTAATTTAAACCAATCAAAATTCTTTTTTTTTTTCATTTTCAAAATGATCATAGTTTTTATAAATTTTTAAGACATTTTTGAATTTTTTCGAATAAAAACATTATTTATTTGAAATATGATTGGTTCACACCAATTTGTGTCCTAGAGACACTTTTTTTGGATAACTTCTCCATATTGCACTATTTTTACCTCAATTTTAGTGCATTATAATGTTTATATCATGTGTATATATTATATTATATTATATAATTTTAGCATTATATTCTAACAAATACTATTATTAATTGTTTAAAAATAATTGAAATTGGTTATGATGTAGAGGTAAAAGAAACCTATAAATATGCACGCTAATTATTCAAAAAATACTTAATCCTCATAGTATATAACTTATTTTAGCTCATTGTATTGGTATCTAAATTTAGTACAATTTCTTAAGAATGTTTTAAGGAATATATTAAATCTTTAGGCTTTATGTTTCTATTGAATAATTCTCATTAACTAGTTTTATGGATCTATGTGAAAACAATAAGGATATTAAGTATGGAAGCGATAGTCCTAAATATGGTGTGATGTTAATATATATATATATATATTTTTAAGCATCTCATCTATGTGTTGTCTAATATGTTAAAAAATGTGCTATATGTTTATTCAAATCATGACTAGTATTTGAATACACACTCTAATATTCATTTTGATATAATTCACATCATATTACTTCATAATGGCTTGTTGGTATAACTGTCAAAAGTTTAAGGGACTAGACTGATAGAGGTACTGGTGTGAAAAATTATGATCTAATTGTCATTGATTTCAAGGTGAAGATAAAAAATTTACTAGTATGATGCCATGATCAATGAATCTTTTTGAGCACATAAGTGTGACTCTAGTTCATAGGTGAATCGAAGAAGTAAGGACAGACCAAGATTAGGTCATGAAAATAATAATCATACTTAGAAAAAATCATGATATGGATATAAAGGGTTTTTTCAAGCAAGAAACCATTTTGGTATGATTAGATAATTTAAAGAAAGGATGAGCCATGCTGGTAGGACAAAGTGCAAAGACAAGATATGCATCACCGTCACATCATGAAGTAGGTGGATTGCACCTGACATTGCATTTAATAGAAATGGTATTTTCACATCAATGAAAGAAAAAAGAATTCAAAAATTGAATTCTTTCCAATAGAGAAAGCTATAAAATTCATAGAAAATTTGTGACTTCTATTTGTACAAGGTACATCTAATAAGAATGACAAAAGATAGGTACAAGAGAAGAAGTTAGACATAGGATGGAGAATTCAAAGTTGAATTCTCGAATTAGGGTTAACAACAAAGCACAAAAGGATCATATGAAATACTTTAATTTTGAAAGAACATCTTAGATTGTAGAGTGTAAAAAGACAGAAACCACAGAGCTAAGCTTATTGCAATCTCAAGAAGAAAAAGTAGAAGAAGAATCAAAAGATGATTTTGAAGAAAACTTTATGGGAGTGAGCTAGTGAGACACTAGTGTGAGTGAAGAGTGTTGAAGTCAACAAAGCCATGGACCATAGTGAATATGTTAGGGTTATAGAACCAAGGGAGAGAAAAGAAAGGTACAGTTAGGCTCAATTGTATCCAGGTGATCTAAATCTAGCTAAATTCAGCAACCACTTTTCTTAGATCGAAATCTTTGTTGTTTTATATCCACTACAACAATAGGTCCCATTGAGGGAAATTTTTAACAAGTTCTTTGTATGAAATCCCCTAATAGGGTGACACATTAGTTTGTGTTTTAAAGTACTTTAACTAGATTGTTCATAACTGGTAAATAATCTCACAAGTCTTTACTAAATCCCTTAACTAGGTGACACTTGACAATATCCTTGTAATATTTTAAAAGACATAAGATGTTGACTAGACCAACTTTAGGAGACTGCAAACTTTGTGAGGACCATCTCATTCACCCTAGTCAGGTTTCCATGAGATAAATACTTGTGTTATTTAATTCTATCTTCTTCTAATTATTATTTTTTAATCTTAACCACTTGAGTTATAGTCATCACTAATAGAAGACCAACATGAGAAGAAGAAAGGTGAAAGACTTTACAGTTATCTATAATATACTGATTCACCCCTTCCTCTTAGTAAATTTACTTGTATGTGGACCAATAATCAGCATCAAAGCTTTGGACCTTTGAAGGAAGGAGTATGACAGTTTGAGGTATAAGATCAAGATGATGACTAGAGAAGCACCAATTTTTTAAAAAGAAAACTAAAACCTATGATGTAGAAAGATGAGACTACATCTAAGAATTTGGTGTTAAAATTGATGCACTCTAATAGGATGCAAGAATCCACCTCACTTGCTAAAGCATTCAAATATGTGTGCAGATAAAGGGATAATTTCCAAATATGATTCCTCCTTGAATCCAAATTACTGTAGAAATACCCAATTGAAGGAAGGGATGCTAATAATGAATTTGAATTGTGAAAAGGAATATTTTTGAGTGGTCATCTTGCATGATGCCAATGACATAAATACTTACAAAATTCTCTCTTTAAAAGATGATAAATGTAACAAAGTTCAAGGTTCCAGATGGTTGTTTTTCAACCTACTAGGTAGCTCAATTGAAGATAAATGTTAATGTTCACAAGGTGGCCTTTACTGGTACTTTAATTTGCAAAACTCTAAAGAAATACAACCACAAACCTATGGATTTTTTGTATTTTTAAATTTTAATGATGAATGCAAGTTCTAACAATGCAACTATATGAATTCACATTCTAACCACATGCTCAAAAGAAAATAACATAGTTAAGGTAAAAATAAACTAAAGGAAATTTTAGAAAATGAAATTTCTAATAGACATAAGTCATAGCCACAATGTGTATTTGAATTAAATATTTGAAAGTGATGTAGAATAAACCAAAGAAATTAGGAGAAGTTCATCCTCACCTCCACTAATGCAATCTTCAAAGGGAACAATAAAAACTGTAGGATGTTTCACAACTCATCAAATCGTCTAGCCACAAAAAGTGTACTTACATGAGACAAATTTCTATGCAAGAATCTTGAAGGTGATTCTTTCTCCTATTTGTCATAATAGAGGAATTTGTTAGCAAATGAAAAACACCAAAACTAAAAGATCACACAAGAATTAAGAAAAAATAAAACCGTTAGCTCCATTTTTACTCATGAACATAAAATTCATAAAGGAAATAAACATTCCAACAAGAAATACATCACATAGAATGAGAGCACCAATAACATACTTTATTGCATTAAAATACTGATCATGAATACATATTACATCTTTGTATTTATAAGAAACCCCATCCTTAATGCAATTTTAAGAGCTAGGGAATTTTCCTTGCAAAAAGCATTCCAAAATAATTAACTTTAACAAAACAATGTACAAACAGACTCCTAATTATGTGCTAAGTACTCCCACTCTCTTTATTTTATTAATTACATGGTACATGGACCTTTACATGACTCAAAACTCATAAAGAATAAGAATAAGATAAGAAGTGAGAAGTTTGTAGATGATTTGGGAGTCTCTAGCACTCATTTAGATATGAAAAGAGGCTCCACAATGTGTCTCTATCAGTTAAAATATTGAAAAATTATGTTTTTAGTGCATGAAACACTCAAAAAAATAGAATTAATGGTTAACTATTGGAACCACTACAAATGATCCAAAATTTCCAATGCACTTGCACACCTTGCGACATGGTGCTCCTTCACACTAGTGCACCTACACATTAGCACACTTGCATACCTTTGGAGGTGGTAGGAACAAAATTGAATTTTTTTGTCTAAGTGTCAAAAATTTAGTTTCCAAGATATGGCTTTTATATCCCTTCCACTAAAACAATGTTTGCATGCATTGCCTTAAATTTTTTGACAATGGTGGTGATTTCTTGGGTATCAAACAAGTCTAGTGATTCATAATTCTTTTTCACTTCTTGATGATATTCACTGACCTCTTTCTTGATCTCTACAAAATCTTCCATCTTGGAGTCCAACTCTTTAATTTCCTCCTCAATCCTAAAAATGCATAAGATGTCATCTTCTGAGGATTATGTTTTAAATAACACTCAAAATTATTAGACAACTTCTTCAGTCGAGAACAATAGAGTCCTAAATTCATCTTCAAAAATCTCCAAGCTAGCCACACTATAATATTTAATAGCTTCCAAAAATTGATCAAGGCCCCTCTTCTTTACATTATGGATATCTTCATATAGCTTGATTATAACCGTGTTACCAACTGCTATCTTCTCTATCTAATCATCTACCTTATCTAACTACTCTATCAAGTATATATCTAGCAACATTTGATATCTCTGGCCCTTGATCATTCACAATTTTTCCAAGTCATTGGTCCAGGTGGCTAGTTCATCCATTAACCCAAAATGTTAGTCCACTATTGTGACCAACTGATCAACATTGTTCAATATACCAAGAAATGAGTTATATTTGATTCAATTACTTATACCCCTCTATCTTCAAAAATGTGACACCATCATTTGCATGCATCCAAAAATGAGTCACTTTTCTCACTGGGTGGAGCTCATTTGTCAAGAGAAACTGATAAAATAATCTTAGGATGGTCAAGGTCTAATGGACGAACTACCTCCTTCACATACTCTCCTAATAGATGATTCTATTTTCTCAATTCCAAAGATTTTTCCTCATCTTCATCCAAGTATCATAACACTTGCTTAAGGCATGTAGTAGTAAAAAATTTGGTCATATTTTGGGTGACCTTTCCCAATATTACATCTTTTACCTGATAATCTTTAGGAGAAATGTACTTGATAACTGTATGTTGCCAACTTTTAGTTTTTCCTTTATTAGTTATAGTTGTTGGTATTCATTGAGTTCCTTTCCAAGTTTTCATGTCAAAGTAGTCTTTAGTGACTTGCTTCTCATCAAATTACCAAAGCTCCCACCTTGCATCTTTTTTTGATAGCCTTTTCTTTGCCTTTTTCCTATCCCTCCATTGAGATTTCTTGTTATTTTAATGCATTCAGTGTTTAGGAGATTTAGGTTTGGTAGGGATGTTTTTCAAGTGTCTTCTCAATGAGGAGTAAGCTCTCCAATCTTCCCAAACTTCTATCTTGTACCAACATGCCCATTTCCTTCAAATTCTAAACAATTGAGCTATTTTTCCCCTTAGTGAAATTAATCAAGCATGTACCCGAGGAAAAAAGTTTTGATGATGTTACTAAGCTTAAACTTGGTTTTTTCATTATGAAAAGATCCAAGAAAGTGTAAGTTGAAGCCAAGAAGGTCTCAAATTAAGTTTGAGAGGTAAAATCATTTTCTTGAAGAAATACTAGTCTACAGGTTTCCAACTACTTATTGATGAAAATGAAGGTACTTTGTTCTATTTTCGAAGCCAACTTGACTTGTGCCCAGTTTTAAGTCTTTATGTATAGAAATGACTAGGCATGGTGCTAAAAGAATTATCTTGAGCTTGTAATGAAGGATTCAAGCTTGAAATTTCATCTTGTATCCATCAGATCGAGGTAAAAGGGAAGATGGTGTGAACTTTTCCTCTCTTTGGAAAAAGCTACTTTCAAAGGTTTTTTGTCCCTAAGAAATGTAAAAGGCCACTTCTATGAAGGCTTTGAAAATAGAAATCCAAGTGACTTTAATGTGTGAATATTCTTGGAAAATTCCCAATAGATGCTTCTAGTAGAGTTAGTTGTAAAGGTGCAACCCCGATATAAGAAAATCAAGTGTTAAGTGCTTAATGTAGAGAATGAAAGAATGAAGTGCCTAAGGTATTATGAGAATCATTCCTCAAATTCTATTTATTAATCAAAGGAGAACTAGGCTTATAGAAAAGTATATCTATGCTCTCTCCTCCTCACATACTAAGTTATTGTATAAATCCTTCCTCTGGATCCTAAAGTAAACAAGGTACTTTCTAGTAAACTAAAAACCCTTTTTTTGGTAAAGGGATTTTCATGATATGACTTCACTTTAAGTGAAGTAATATGTCTTCTAGATTTATGAATCTTTATGTGCATGGAAATGAAAAGTTTTAAATAGCCATTGATAATGAAATTTATTGCAAATCAAGCCATTATGATCATTGGTTGAACTTTTTTTTTTTTTTGTGGTGCCAATGTTAAGATTTCTACATCTATTTCATTGAAATTGCCTCTAATTTGTTTCCTTGCTATTTCAAAAGACTATTTATTGAGAATTTCATACTTTGAAATCATAGAAAATGACAATTAGAGCAACAAGTTATGATAAACTTATAGGCTCAGAAAGTGAGCTAAAACATTTAACTAATACATCATTCAAGCTCTTTGACTTAGGTGATGTTCATTAAAGGCTTAACTTTCAACCTATCCACCTGATTACCCATAGGTTGAAAGAGAGTAGATTCGTGGAAGCTATGAGATTTCCCATGGCTGTACAAGCTCTAGAATTAGTAAGGGATTTCTTAGAGAGATATGATCTAGAGACAATGCAAATCCTACTTCTTGACTAGTCTATCCTTCTCTCGGGCAATAAGGCTTTGATGTAGTCTACATTTGGCATGTTTATGAATGAGGAATACTGGGATAATGATTTCATTACCTCTACATATATGTTTAATGAGAAGAAAAATTTGAGAAGGGAGGATATGTAGAGGATGTGGTTCTAAACGCCTCACTCAAAGAAGAGCAAGATGCCCAAAACCATTTTTGGGACCAATTTAAATAGGGAGAGTATTGACATCCTAACATTACTACTCAAATTAAAAGGAATGGATGAAATCTTGGAATTCATTGAGCACCACTTCTTCCTAGTGCAAGCCATCTATGCTAAAGGTCTACAAACTGACTAGGCCGAAATCATTTGTAACAAGCTTGCCTCATGGTTGAATTTAGCTAGGGGATTGAAGAATTTTTACATGTTTTCATACTCAATCTATTTCTTGGCTACACATAACCTATGTATAGGTCTTCTTAGAACTGAAGACTATGATGAAACCTTCAACTGCATAAGAGTTTTGAGGAGTATATGACAATGAATGATGGCTTCAAAATGTGATTGTGCCAAGAATTACAAGGTTGCCCTGAGAGAAGATTTTCACTAGAAGAAATTTTGAGTATTAGCCAATTTCGATGCTCTTTCATCAAATTTATGAGATTCTCATACTGATGGATTTGTTATTTTGATGGATTTACCAAAAGACTTCTAAGGTACATTGAGGACAAGGTTGTTCTTGTCAAATTGTGTCAAAAAATTCTTGAAGTGAACACCTTGTGTTCAAATGTGAAGAAGATAGCTGGGATTTCCTTCCGCATAGTGGTTGGATCCTATTCATGTGCCTCTAGTTCCAATGCTTAAAATTTAGTCAAGAGCTTTGAAAGTAAGATCAAATTGACCAATTATGAGGTACTCAAGCCTCATTATTGTGTGCTTAAGATGTGAGCACACTTCTATGAGTCATTATATCCAAGATTTCTCAAGAATGAGGTCTCAAATGGTAGCTCATAGCTCTTTATTCATGGAGTGAAAGGGTTTGTAATGAAGGGTCTCAATTTTGACCTAGCTTGTGACCATGCATGTACACCATAAAATGAGAGATTCAAAGATCCAATGTGCATGCACATGGAGATGAAAGCTAATCTATATGATAACACTACAAAACAATGCAAGATCTAATCTATCAATGCAAGATCTAATCTATGAAAGCAAGATCTAAGATAATATAAAAATTGTCTGGATGAGATATGATAATGGAAGCCATGGATGCATGAGAGAAGAATACTGGAAGATAACATTTCTCCACAAAAAGATTTAGTATTCAAACTCCTTCAAAAATCACTCTCCAAACTTGCAACATAACAATAGCATAAAGTGTGTGTATGTAAAATGAGGAGAGGGCTCTCCCTTATAAAGAAGATTGGACGATCAAGATGAAGAGTCAAAAAGATTTAATCAAGGGTGTAGAAAGAATGATCCATGTGAAATAAAGATCCACCAATGAGAAAATAGGAAAAGAATTAAATGGAATCCCACTTAGAAATATGTGCATTTAAGTGTAGAGGAATTTTAATTTATTATTTATTCTATTTCCTCTTTAAGTGGGGATTTATTTAATTAAAAGGGAGCAAGTTCTTTTAATTAAATAGGAAATATTTAATTAAAATAAAGAGGAGTTTTTCTCTTAATTAATTAAATGTGGATGAATTATTTAATTAAAAGAGAGGTTTTCTTTTAATTAAATGGGGACCTATTTTATTTAATTAAAGGGAGATTTTCTTTTAATTAAATAAGACTTAGGATAAAATGATCAACTTTAGAAAATATTGAAATAATCGAATTTGATCAAGGAAATTGATTTGAATTGATTTAATAAAATATTGCAAACCATTGATTTAGGAAATTGATAAATTGATAAATTGAATAATGGGGGCCCATAGTCTAGGTGACCATTTTAGGGTGCATACATTTGCCTCTCTTTGACTATTGTGTGGTCGACTCAAGAACACATGTAGTCAAAGAAAGAAATAGAAGTGTGAGGTTGATTCGGGATCACAAAAAAACCCAGATGTGTGGTCGATTTGGGAATACATCAGGACAAAGAATACAAATAAATTTGGACTTGAAAAAGTCAAGGATAAAATTGATAAAACTAAATCAAGGATTGAAGTTTGATAAGTACTACCTCCTCATGATCAAAATTGAAATGAGATAGAGGAGAAACATCAAATTGATCAAATTGATCCAATTGAACTAAAGATAAGGTTCTTGATGTAATATGAAAGATATAAGAATCACAAAACCAAGGTAGATCAACAAGCATGAAATATTATGCCCTAAAGTTGAATCAGAAGAAAAGATGTGGGGTGAAAGTAAATGGAAGATAGAAATTTGGAAGAGATGGAAAGAAATGGAAAGAAGAAAGAGAATTTTCCTAAGAAAGAGAATGCTCCAAAATCAATCAACTATTTAAGATAGAAATTTTTTATTGAGATTATGAAAGACGATAAGGAAATGAAGATCAAAATGCAACCATAGTTGATTAAGAGTCCATGAGAAAGATGAAGGGAAAACCCTCTCAAATTCATAATGCAGCCTAAAAATGCAAACTAACATGAAGCCTAACAATGCAAACTACATGAAGATGCAAAGGTGTACTTGTAATAGAACAACTGTAACATAGGATTTTGTGTTCATCATTCATTAGAGAATGTAAAGGAACTTATTTTCATCATTGGGCCATTATTAATCGACATCAAAAAATCACACAATTATTACTAGTCACTATTGGAAATATTGAAGACTATGCTAGGTTACTGAGAGGGGAGGGGTGAATTAGTAACCTTTATCAAATTTAGATCTTAATTTTAATAATCTAATAATTTAATTCACTAAATTAGATCTAACTGCATGCATGAGAAACTGAAAACATAAACACTCATGGTACATGAATACAATAATTTGGTGACCCAAAAACTTTCCAAATATAAAGTAAAACTGGGGTGGGGATGATACCCACAAAACTTCAATACTGCAGCATAAAGTTGGTCTGTTAAGGCTTACAATGATGACTTCTAATGATCTACCCCATTAGGAGCAATAGGACTGCTAAGTCCACCTTGTTAGAGGTTTTACAAACATACAATGAATTATGTACTCAGTAAAGAGATTTGACAAAAGACTATTAAGTCTACCTTGTTAGAGGATTTTGGACTAGTTCACTTGTTAGAATGAAATAGTAGATCTCTAACTTACAATTGATTTTCTGATAGAGATTCTTCAAAGTACTAATCACCTTTATGTGATAGATATGACTTTGCTACTCCTTTGCTGATATGGCCTTACAATACACTTGCTACTGATTCACATTTGCATGCTTCTTACATATTCTTCACTCTCACTTTTCATTCATGCATACATACATCTATATGGATATGATACAATACATTACATATATATATCAATCCAATTTACAAAATTACAAAGTTGACTGATATACAAGTTAACACCAATATTACAAAGTCAACTCAAATGAAGACACTTGGGTTCTAAAGACTAACTTGGTGAAGTTTTGATACACAACGTCCACTGTCATTGCTCAACATCATCATGTATTTGGTAGAAGTGAAAGTTTGGTCCATACTAATCATCTCAGAGTAGTCTTGAACTCGGTCTACATTGGTGACTCGGTAAATACTATGTAACTTGGTAGAAACTGAATTACTCATTTACCATGACTGTACACGGTAAACACTAATCATCTCATTGCTCAATTAACACTAACTTCACTTCACATGAACTGATGGATCAATAGAAATTGTGAAGCTTGGTAACCATTAAACTACTTGGTAGGAACTGTAGGACTTCACATTCCCTAAATTTACTTGGTAACCACTGGAATGCTTGGTAGGAATTGTGAAGCGTGGTGGCTACTAAATTACATGGCAAACACTATAGACTGTTTAATGAGCTCGGTAGCCATACAGAATCTAAATAAGTGTTGTCACTAATAACAAACTTGACTTAATGTTAAAAATCTCCCCCTTCGGCATTAGTGAACAAAACACTTATCAGCTAAAACTTATATACATTATAGTATGATACTAGCTCAGTACTGGTGTACTATTTTTAAATTTTTTAAATTTTTTTTTGTCTTTGTAAGTATATACTTTCCTTTCCTTTGCTTTGCATGATTCTCCCCCATACAATATACATACTAAGTGTCTCTCCCCATATATACATATTGTCTCTCTCTCATATATATATATATATATATATTCTGTTTCTCCCCCTTTTTGATAATAATGCCAAAGATTTATTCAAAAATTATTTACACAGAGACACCAATATAAGAAGCAAACTCAAAATGTACCTTAAGTATGAGTGCTAAAGTCTTATCCCAATTTTCTTGCAAAACTTTGCACGTATGTAGAACAATTTGAACTTTTGCAAAGAGTTCTATCATGTGATCTGCAATTGAGAAGTTGTTGTCATGGATCAATATTTTTGAGTAAACAATGTGCTTCTGCATTGTGTCCATGATGGGAAGGATCATATTCTGAATATCTATCAGTGAAGACTAGATCCTTGCTTCTTCTCTCAATAATTTTTCCTACATATCTGACAAGAATCTGATTTTCATATGATGTGGAGAGCTTGAACTAGGGTCAAGTTGCAACTACTGTGCACTAGCCTTCAGATCTTCATCAATCTTTGTCAATTTTCCCTTTATTTCCTTTGTGAACTTGATAATGTTGCATAATTTTTCAAAAAGTGATGTTACATTTATGCAAGAATTTTCAAGATTGGTCAAAATTGAGGAAAGCTCCACTTGCTAAATAGCAATTTTTTGAGCAATGTGCTCAAGCATTTTGTTATCAAATTTCTTCTCTTCTTTCTCAATCAATTTGTCTTGATCACTAGAGTCCTCATTCAAATTTTGGATTGCTTCTTCTAATTGAAACAATATGTGTTGAGAAGTATCAACTTCAACACCTATTATCTCAGTCAAAATATTCTTAGCACTTTCTATGATTTTATATTCTTTGTCTCTTTCCTCTCTTAATTTCTTCTGTTTCACTTTCTTTTGGAGGAGTTGACTAGCTATTTGCATTTGATCTATAGTGGCATTATCAAAATCTCACTTTGGAATCTCAATCTCCTCATCTAAATCAATATACTCTCCTCTCTCTTTTCCATTCAAAAGTCTTATACTTGGTTGAGCCTTGGGTTCAATTGCCTTTGCACATACTGCCTTAGAATTCGGAATGGAAACAATAGTAGAGATAGCAGGACTAGCAATGAAAACTAATATAGTACTAATAGATGGAATATTGATTGGTATGCTTACTAAATCCAAAACTGATATACTTAAAGAAGTATCCAAAGCTATAGAAAACAAAATTCTAGAATCCAAAATTGTAGATCTCAAAATTGTACTTACTGTTGAAGAACACAAAATCATAGAACATGTTGTACTCACTACTGATGAACGTGACTCAGGAACTGAAGAAGAGGGAGGATAAAACTTGGTAGATGAAGTGGTAGACACTTTCATTAGTGATGTGTTGAGCTGTGAGGGAGCAATGAGTGATTGGACAATTGATGCATGTGCTGTGGTCATAATCAAACTTGTTGAAGTTGACTTCAAACTTGATGTAGCTGCTAATTTGCTTGGAGAATGAGGAAGTGAGGCAATGAATGCTGTAGATATCTTCATAGGATCAGTCTCCTCATCATCTTCTTTGACTTCCTCAGTGACTTCTTCCACTTTATCTTCTTCAACATCTTCATTGTCAAACTGTATTGTTTCAAAATTTGTTCCTTCTTTCTCATCATCACTATCATCATCCTTGAATTCTATTGGAGAGTCACTTTATTTATGCAAGTGATAAATATTCTTCAACATGCCTATAGAATTCTTGACTAAATTCTCTATATCTTTTAACTAGATTAAGCAAGTATTGAATCTAAGAGTCATCTTGTCTTCATTTTTCTTCATAGACTCTTTTACCTCAGCATTGGTAAAGCTCGGTAACAACTGCCTCAAGATTTTTTCATAGATATCTCTTTCTATTTGCATGGCTAAGTCCCATCTTAGCTTCAATCTCTCTAATAGATCATTAGATATCTGAGAGGCTATCTGATAAGGGGAAGACTTCCATTTACCCATCTTGGTTAGCACTAATTCCTCAATTTATTTCTTCTCAGCCTCTTTCCTAGTCTCATACTTTAATGATTTGAAGTTGGTTATGCATACATCTTCTTCCATTTGTTTTAGTTTTTCCTAGAAGGTGAGAGGAGGCTTGCTAAAAAAAACTTCAGTACCTTTCTTCCTAGATCTCCTAGTAAACACTGCAATGGATGGCTTGGGTGGCTTGGTGATGATCACCTTTCCTTTCTTCTTCACTGGCTCTTCTTCCTTTTCTAACTCATCTTCATCCTCTATTTCATCATCATCATCTTCTCCTTTACCCTCGGTCAACAAAAGAGGTGTGCTAGTTTTGAGTTTTGCTATTCTCCTCTTGCCTTTGTTAACTGCTTATGGAAGCTTGATTTCAAGCTCTAGTCTTGCCTTGGCCTCATCATATGTTCCAAAGTGTGGTGCCTTTGGATCAACAGGTTCAGTTATCAAGGCTTTAATTATGTCTTTTGTTTCATCAATTTTCACCTTATAGGGAAGAGGTTTTACCCATATAACTCTTGGTTTAACTGCCTGAATGTAGACTTTGTCACTGACTACCATGAAACAAACATCATCTTTGTAATCTTCAACCAATTTATTGGGAATCTTGAATCTGTTATTCATTTTCTCCTTCAAGACATCAAAGTAGTTATCCATTATGCTGACAAAATTCTCACCCATTTTTGCAATATACTCATTAATCTGATACAAAACTGGCACATCCTTTCTCCATACGACTATACCTTTAGAAGGGAAAAACTTTTGAACATAGAAAAATATCCATGTCAACAATGAACTGAATTTACAAGGATTGTTCTTGGATGTCCTTATACTTTCCATGTTTTTGTTGAACTATTTCAATAATAAGTCTGCAAGATCATATGATAGATTATTTTTCACAACTTTGAATGCCAAGTCTACTGTTTCACACAACAGACTATTTAGACGACTAGAACTATAGATCTTGTGAGCTATCACATGTATGCCAAATTTTGGTTCTACATCTATCACACTACTAATCTTCATGCCTCTACCATCCCACTCAACTAGGGTTTTCTTCTCTAACTCCACTCAACCTAGGGTTTTAGTAGTTTTGGCTTTGGACTAAATTTTTTTAAAAATACTCCAAAAGGCTTCCCCAGCTTGCGATGCGTATAATATACAAATTATGCTACTAATGAAGTATTTTTTAAGTTAATAATAGTGTCAATCATCTTCAAGCTTGGTATTCACTCAATAAATCATCTTCTTAGTGATCAAAACTAGTTGCCTCAAGCCATAACTGACCATTGTGAACTTGGCTTAGGATGTATCTAATCCATTTGATTTGGAAACTTTAGGGAAGGTGGGGAATGGGGGGGGGGGGGGGGTAAACCCTTATCTGGTAAGTACTTATGCTCGGGTTTAAGAATACCATTTACACGTAATTTACCTAGGGCATCATCCATCTCTAGGGTTCCAATTTCTTGAATTGCACACTTAAAATGAGTTCAGCTATTGTTAATGAGTAGTACCTTAGGAGGGATTTGTGATTGCACTCCATTTGGATCGAGGATTTTGACAATTGCTGGTACAAGTTTGACATTTGGTGGTTTCCATTTGACTCTGTGGACCAACATTTCTGACCCTTTCTTTACCTTGCTACTACTGCTTGATGCTGCCATGGCTACTCAGTAGGTTATGGAAAACTTCAAAATTTTTATTGCAAATTCTACTTGAAATCACTTGATCACTCTGCAATTTGGTTGATCGCAATAACACTTTAAGATTTTGGTGAAAAATGAATTCAATTTCTTGCCTTTTGATAACATTTTTCCATTAATGTTTGGTACAAAAGTAGTTGTGATGACATCATTATGTGTGACAGGATGTCATCCACTATCTGTTCGGATTGCTCGGTGAATACTTCATAACTTAGTAACCAAACATGTGTGACTAGTTACTCCCGACCTTGCTTAGTAGAGTCCATGACCCAACCTTACTCAGTGATAACTGATATTAATCTTCTATGATCCCCTTGTATCTTGAATACTAATTTGGATATTTTCTTTTTTCAATTTTGAAACTATTTAGATGTGATCATGATAACGTAGTTCTAGTTCTTACTTAAGAACTTAGTTGGAAATGGTGGAGTCACCCACTTCTTGAGTGACATGACCATCATTGCTTGGACTAGCTTCCTCAATTGATTTAGGAATCCATTGATGCCTCATTTGCTTTTTGATGTTATCTACTTTTTCTTTCTTTTCATCTTCAATTCTACCTGTATTCATGCAATTCTTGGCTAGATGACCAAGTTCTATACAAGTGAAACATCTTATGGTGGTATCTCTCTTTCTTATGTGATGTTTAACATAGCTCATGCCAATGTGGCCATACTCTCCATAGTGATGACATCTACACCATGTGTTATAGTCCCAACCAAATAATGCTTTCACAATTTCCTATATTGGATTGAATGACTTGGTTCTATAGTTTGATGCTTTGTGATCTTGTTTCTTGCATTTGTGACATTTTCCTTCAAATTTTGATTTCTCTTTACATTCATTAGCCTTGTGACCATGCTAATTGCAATTGTTACAATTACCATTGAATTTTTCTTTTCCATTACTCCAACATTTATTTGATGTATGACCTATCTTACCAGAGGGATTACAAGTATGTCTTTGATTCCTTTAAGAACCTTTTTTGGAGGATTCACCTTCTTCTTTGTCTCCAATTCCTTCTTTACCCTTTTGTCTATAGAGATTCTGCTCATTTAGTTGATTCAATTAATTCATGTCTACTTGGGATTTCATCATTTTCTCATTGACTTTCTTTTCAGTGTTTAGGTCATTTTTCAATCTTTCACTAATTTGCTTTTTAGATTTCAGCTCACTTCTTATTCTTTCATTGATTTGTCTTTCTGAATTTAGATCATTCCTTAATCTTTCATTGATTTGTCTTTGACTCATGATTTCTTCATTTGCATTGGAGATTTGATCTATAAGATCTTCATGCTGACGGGATTGGTTCTAGATCTCATTGTTTCTTTCATCCATTTCTTCTTTCATCTTGTTCTTTTGCTCCAAGATTTAACATAGCCTTACTAACTGAATTTCTTGTTCTCTTTTGATCTTTCTTATTTCTTCTTGTAGGGAACCATTCTTCTCTAAGAGTTCTTTGATTGCATCATTTGCTTCATCTAAACAACTTGAAGGGAAAAGATCCTCAATCGTTTCTTCAATGTACTGGTATTCATTCATCTAATTTACAAGTTCCCTCCTTCTTTTCAGGGATTGGGAAAGTTTCTCATTAGCTTTCTTGAGTTGTGTAATGGCCATTTCTAGATCTAGCTTTTCATTGTTAATTGCTTTATCAAGTCTAAATATCTCCATTGTCTTTGATCTTTTCTCAAGCTGTCAAGCTTTATCTTTAGAACCACAATGCTCTGATACCAATTGTTGGAAATATTCAAGACTATGCTAGGTTACTGAGAGGGGAGGGGTGAATCAGTAACCTTAAAAACTTTATCAAATTCAAATCTTAATTACAATAATCCAATAATCATTTAATTCACTAAATCAGATCTAACTGCATGCATGAGAAACTTAAAACATAAACATTCATGGCACATGAACACAATAATTTGGTGACCCAGAAACCTTCCAAATAGAAAGTAAAACTAGGGTGGGGATGATACCCACAAAACTTCAATACTGCAGCATAAAGTTGGCCTATTAAGGCTTACAATGATCACTTTTGATGATCTACCTTGTTAGGAGCAATTAGGACTACTAGGTCCACCTTGTTAGAGGGTTTACAAACATACAATGAAGTATGTACTTGGTAAAGAGATTTGACAAAAGACTATTAAGTCTATCTTGTTAGAGGATTTGTGATTGGTTCACCTATTATAATGAAATAATAGATCTCTAACTTACAACTAATTTGTTGATAGAGATTCTTTGAAGTACTGGTCACCTTTATGTGATAGATATGACTCTACTGCTCCTTTTCTGACATGGCCTTACAATACACTTGCTGCTGATTCACATTTGCATACTTCTTACATATTCTTTACTCTCACTTTTCATTCATGCATACATACATCTATATGGACATGATATGATACATTACACACACACACACACACACACACACACACACACACACACACACACACACACACACACACATCAATCTAATTTACAAAATTACAAAGTCAACCGATATACAAGTTAACACCAATATTACATAGTTGTCTCAAATGAAGACACTTAGATTTTGAAGACTAACTTGGTGAATTTTTGATACACAACATCCATTGTCATTACTTAGTATCATCATGCATTTGGTAGAAGTGGAAGCTCGGCCCATACTAATCATCTTAGAGTAGTCTTGAACTTGGTCTACACTGGTGACTTGGTAGATACCGTGTAACTTGGTAGAAAATGAATTACTCATTTACCATGAGTGTACTTAGTAAACACTAATCATCTCATCAGTTAGTTAACACTAACTTTTCTTCACATGAACTAATGGCTCGGTAGAAACTATGAAGCTTGGTAACCACTAAATTGCTCAGTAGGAATTGTAGGACTTCACACTACCTAAATTTACTTGGTAACCATGGAATGCTCGGTAGGAATTGTGAAGCTTGGTGGCTACTAAATTACATGGAAAACATTATAGACTGTTTAATGAGCTTGGCAGCCATACAAAATCTAAATAAGTGTTATCACTAATAACAAACTTGACTTAATGTCAATAGTCACAAGCACAACTATGAAGATATGAATGAGATTTATATCAGATTGGAATGTGGAAAGATTCTAATATAAGCATCAAAGAGATAAAGGTCAAGATGACTTTGATGTTAGCTGATCCAATTCAATGTAGCAAATAAAACATATGCCTCATGCCCCAAGTCCTCTAGCTATGCATCCCAGAGAGACTTAGGAACAATGACACTTAATGAAAATCAGTAACAATTAGCACACAAAGAAAAGATCATGACATAGCACAAACATTAAGTGTTTATGTTTACAAATTCAAGTGTGTTAACTAATATTGAGTTTTGAGGATAAGAATCAAATACTTGCAAATAGACAATATTACATGAAAAAAAAGGTAAGACCAAACCAAAAAGTGTTGAAAAACACTTGCTATTAGGGGTTGTATTGAAAAATACAATTAGGGTGGTGTTGAAAAACAACATTTGTAAGGTGTCCTAAAGACTAATGCATCCAAGAGACTGAAGCTAACATAGTTATGCCCCCTAGACAAAGACCAATTCCAAACCAAGGCAAAGAGGACAAGGCATGATGAAGAAAGGCTAAGTGTGGAGGATGCATGCTAAGAAACAAGGGTGCAAAAGCCTCAAGTAGTGCCTGTTTCCAAGTTTTCACCACTTGGATTTTTTTTTTTAGGACTTTTTATAATTTTTAAAATATTTTTGCTACCAAGTCACCTATTTCTAAGTTTTCACCAAGGCACTTTTTCTATTTTTTTTTGTATTTTTGGAATATATAATTTTTTTGACATACATCAAAGCCCCTATTGCTAGGTTTTCACTAAGATGATTATCTTTTTGAGGACATTTTCTAATTTTTAGAATTTTCACTATATATCATTTTTTTTGGATTTTTGAAATATATGATTTTTTTGGTATTTTTTTAGGATCAATAAATATATTCAAATAATATACAATGCCACCAAATAGAATGGGGATCATGGGTAGAACTTCTTTAGGTGCAAGACATTGATAGGATTAGGGAGTTGCTCTCCCTTTACTGTAGATAGTAAATAGGCACCAGACACAAAAGATGCTATAATAATGTAAGTTCCAAGCCAATTAGTTCAAACTTACCATTTTGATCTCTATTGTATTGATTCTTAGGATTCACATGTAAGACAAGATCTCCCACCTAGAATTCTCTAGGGTGAACCTTTGTGTTGAATTCTTTTGACATGCACTTTTGATAGACCCTCATATGGTCAAATGATGCTTGACACTTCTCATCTAGAAGTTCTAACTCTTGAAGTCTCATGGTGCGATAATCTTCATCTGTAACTAGACCTTTGAGAGAAACTCTAAGTGAAGGAATCTCGACCTTTAAAGGTAATACAGCTTCAACACCATATGTAAGGGCAAAAGGAGTAGCCCCACTAGGAGTGTAAATACTCATTCTATAGGCCCACAAAGCCAAATTTATCTATAAGTGCCAATCTCTACCATTTTTATGAACGATTCTATGCAAGATTTTAAGAATGGTTTTATTTGATGCTTCTGCTTGACCATTTCCTCGTGGGAAGTAAATAGAGGACCAATGTTGTTTTATCTTAAATTTCTTACAGAGTTGCTTAAGGTCCTTATTTTTAAACTGGCCTCCATTGTCAGTGATGATCTCAGAAGGCACTCCATATCTACATATAATATGATTCAAAATAAATAGAGAAACTATCTTTCCCAAAACAACAAAAAGTGGGATAGTTTCTACCCATTTAGTGAGCTTAAAATGTGAGCACACTTCTATGAGTCATTATATCCAAGATTGCTAAGGAACAAAGTCTTGAATGGCAGCTCATAGCTCTCTATTCATGGAGTTCAAGGGTTTGTAATGAAGGCCCTCAGTTTTGACCTAGTTTGTGCCCATGCAAGTACACCATAAAATGAGAGATTCAAAGATCCAATGTGCATGCAAATGGAGATGAAAGCTAATCTATATGATAACACTGCAAAACAATACAAGATCTAATCTATCAATGCAAGATCTAATCTATGAAAGCAAGATCTAGGCTAATATGAAAATTTCCTAGATGAGATATGATAATGGAAGCCATGGATGCATGAGAGAAGAAGACTAGAAGATAAAAGTTACCCACAAAAAGCTTTAGTATTCAAACTCCTTCAAAAATCGCTCTCCAAACCTGTAGCATAACAATAGCATAGAGTGTGTGTATGTAAAATGAGGAGAGGCCTCTCTCTTATAAAGAAGATTGGACGATCAAGATTAAGAGGCAAAAAGATTTAATCAAGGGTGGAGAAAGAATGATCCGTGTGAAATAAAGATCCATCAATGAGAAAATAGGAAAATAATTAAATGGAATCCCACTTAGAAATATGTGCATTTAAGTGTAGATGGATTTTTAAGTTTTAATTATTTTATTTCCTCTTTAAGTGGGGATTTATTTAATTAAAAGGGAGCAAGTTCTTTTACTTAAATATGAAATATTTAATTAAATTAAAAGAGGGGTTTTTCTCTGAATTAATTAAATGTGGATGAACTATTTAATTAAAAGAGAGGTTTTCTTTTAATTAAATTGGGACTTATTTTAATTAATTAAAAGGGAGATTTTCTTTTAATTAAATAAGACTTAGGATAAAATGTTCAACCTTAGAAAATATTGAAATAATCAAATTTGATCAAGGAAATGGATTTGAATTCATTTAATAAAATATTGCAAACCATTGGTTCAAAAAATTGATAAATTGATAAATTGAATAATGGGGGCCCATAATCTAGGTGGCCATTTGAGGGTGCATACAAGTATGACCTAGTAAATTTCATGAGAGATCATATAAACCTAGGATACACCTACAAACACATTTTAGACATTGAAGATTTTTGGTCTAGGTGTCTCCATGAGTATCAAACTTGGGAGAAGTTTTGGTCTTGGTTGACAATTGATGAAGTTAAATTATATAATGAGTCTATGGATGTTTCTGATCTTGTAGATGATGGCTCCTATATGCATCCCTCATCCTACAAGCATATTAAATGCACTCCCAATGTATCTACCCCACCTATAGGTCTTATCATTGATACCATGGAGGTCCTCATGCACAAAATCATCAAAAGGATGGATAAGTGGGTAGAGTGAACTTGAGAACAAGATCCATTTCTAGAATGACTTTTGGAGTTTCTCACTTAGCTACAACGATGTCCACCACTATTGCCACTTCAACATGTGCAGGGTCAATTCAGTCTATCAACCAAGGAGGAGACCAACCCCGAGAGAAAAATGTTCCAATTACCTGTACTTGTGGAGGTGGATCTCTTTCAGATATAGGAAGAGTTAGAGAGAAGGTAGCAGATAAGGAGAAGGAAAGAGAGAAAGAATAAGACAAGTTAGTAGCTAATTTGGCCTCCCCTATCCAAGTCATCAATTTGGATATCTAGACCATCCCCATGGATGGCCAAGAATAGGATACATCAAAGTAAGGGGATACTTTGGCCCTCTTAGTAACCAAAGTCACTACCTTTCCCACTGTTTCTTAGAGTAAGAAAAATCCCTTAGTGGCAAGGAAGCTCTTTGATCCTGCTACCATGCAATCAACAATCAATGTCCTTTCAACTAAGTCATGGTTGGAGGAGAGGAATATCAAAAGAAGTAGAGGTATGAAGAATCCACCATATCAAAGGTCCTCATCATACATGCAACTTCTTCTCAACTACCATTGAAAAAGACAAAAAAGAAAAAGTCCATAGCATTATTGGCTATTGATCCTTCTATTGGCCACATTTTGATGGAGACAAGAGAGCCTCAAAAAGAGGTCAAGTTCCATGAGCTTACTATTGATGACTTTCAAATTAGAATGGTGGACATTGGTATCCCTATTCATGATTCCATGGTAAATATATGGAAATCTACTAATGAGAAGATTGAGGACATGCTAGAAGAGTTGAGGGCAAAGAAAGAGGTGCTCAAGGCCTTAAACAAAATGCTAATGGATTACATCAGATCTACACTTGGAAGCACTCCAACTAGCCAATTTGACCCAAATATAGAAGAGAATAAAACCTTGATTATGAAGCTACAACAAGAAAGGCAATTCGGGAAAATTGGCCGAGCATGGGTTGATAAGATGAAGGAACAAGGTCCCCCATTAATTAAAAATTTGAGAAATCTATTGTTAGATGCTCACAAGTCAAGGGAGGCAACTTCTATTTATAAACATACAAAATGAAATAGATAGACTAATAGAGCAATTGGTAGCATTACAAGAAGTGATTGATATGAAGACCAATGTTGCCATCTTCCACGGGATCCTTAGAATAGGTAGACAACGATTGTTTCATTATACAAAATCTTTGGAGATTATAGTGGAAATCTTTGCAAGATTTGTGAATGAGCTTAAGGATGTGCATGAATTAGTGCAAAAGGTCATAGAAAAGCTATTTGTATATTTGAAAGTACTACACACAGAGTCCTATGTGTTTGCCAATGGAAGATTAGTAGATATTGAGATGATGAATATCAAGTTCTTGGCATTTGTTGATGAAGTTGCTGATCCACTCAATTTCTAGATATCAAAAATACAAAAGCTTTCATTATTTGATTCAATCTTAAGGCGTGCATCAGAGAAGTTCCAATCAAAGGTCACTAGAGTGGATGAGTTGATAGAGATGCATGACTACTAGATGGTTCAAGCTAACAATATCATAATCCTAGGTGTTGAAGAGCTAGACAAAGTAACAGGTGTAATGAAGGTTTATAGAGCTAAGGTAGTTACTCCTAAGAAGGTATGATGCTCTTACATTCTTCTGGACATTTCTCATTCCCTCTCTTCTCTCTCTTTTTGTAGCCATTTATGCCATTGTCTCAATAAGCGTGGTCTTTATGATAGAAAATGATTCAATCATGTTTTATTTTTAGTTTATTCCATTTAGAGATGCTCTACACTACAATCATCAAAGGTAATTGGCCATTTTGAAGAGATCTATATATGCAACCTTTTGAGAAGTTAATAGGATCAACAAAGTTATTTGTGGGTGAACCCTTGCAACTGGGACTACTATGTGTGACTCTGAGTCTTTATGTTAATTTTGTTGTCCATTTAGTTACTGTATGATATTTGAAGTGAATGTGTTGTGACTAGAAATTGAATGATTGTGAGTAAACTTGGTTTTATTTCCTTCATTTTAATGGATCGTAAGATTTACTTTCTTTAGCATAAGAATCATTCTCTTGGTTTTGTTATGCACTGTAGATTGTGTGTGTAGTTTAGTTCATTGTATAAGGAGTCCAGGTTTTGGTTGATGAAGTAGCTAAAAAGGAGATAATCTAGGTATTGTCAAATATTAATTAACTTAGTGATTTGGGAATTTCCCATTTAGTCATTCCTTTTCCTCTCTTAGCTAGTCTTGCATGTTTCTGTCTTTTCATTCAAGTTAGAGTAGATTGCATGATCGATGTCAATCTCCACCTTTGAAATTTACCTAGCTTGTTTGAAGTGTTGAACAATCTAGTTGTTGGCCTCTTCTACTCTCTGTTTAAGAGCATACCCTCGAAAACTTAAAAAAATAAATCATTGCAAATCTTGCATCTAAAAGGGAGATGTACCTTTCATTTTAGGGGTCTTTGATAGATTACTATATTGACCCATTATATTGTTAAATTCATTTTTTTCCACTAGCTATTGGGTATTTTAAGAGTCAAGGTATAAACCAAATAATCAAGGAAGACAAATTGTTAACCAACATTGTATGAGTAGGGACAATAACTATATGCACTATTAGATCATTTTTCCAGTTCCTCATGACAAGGGCCTATTTCATGGGATAATCCTGAATGATTTTTAGTATCCTTAATACCTTTATCAATGAATCCAATCCTCTTTCTTTTATGTACTCCACATACACCTTTGGCGAGTTAATACCTCTAGTTTCAATCATGTTGGAATGGCACCCATAGGGTCATGTATTGACCTAATGATGAGTTCATTTATGAACCACGCTCTATGTACTCCATATACACCTCTGACAAGTTGATACCTCTAGTTTTAATCATGTTGGAGTGGCACCCATAGAGGACATGTATTGATCTAATGATGAGGTCATTAAGGATCTTGACTCTGCCATAGGTGGCATTTTCTCCCTCTAGAAATTTCTTCTTCTTCAAAGACCTAATTGCTATGCACTTTCCCAAAGTCATCCCTTCCTAATGTCTAAATTTTAGATTTTGTGATTAGCAATGGTCCTAGGGTGGCTTCCTATTCTAGTGAAGGAGAAGGGGGTGATAGTGGATTCTTGAGCAATAGAGGAGGTATCCCCATTGAACCCTACACAAGTGGAGGAAATTGGTTCTAATCTTCACCCAATAACTCTCTTTGTGGAGTATCCCTTGTCACTCCTCCCTCTAGATAAGTCCCTAGGGGCATCAAATCAAACTCAAAGAGGTCAAAAAAATTAGAGCCATCTCCATCCAAAGAC
This sequence comes from Cupressus sempervirens, assembly GCA_028749045.1. Taxonomy (NCBI): domain Eukaryota; kingdom Viridiplantae; phylum Streptophyta; class Pinopsida; order Cupressales; family Cupressaceae; genus Cupressus; species Cupressus sempervirens. Next base: position 73,831,530 of record CM053787.1, read on the forward strand.
TTTTTCCACCCTTCTTGTTCTTGATATGTAGATTCTTTAAGCTAAATTAGTTGTTCCAGAATGGATGGGGGCATTTAGGTTGCACTCTTCCATCCCCCCTTTTTTGTGGCCCTTTCTTGATGGCTCCTCTTATTTAGAGGAAGACATTCAATCTCTTCTCCTTGCTCTTCCTCCTCCTTGGGTATGGTTTTTGTAATCTGAGGAGATAAAGTGCTTTTCTTCTTCAACTTTTTCCCTTTCACCTCTACCATCACCATTTTAGTTCTAGCCTTCTTTAGAACTGATAGGGAGACTTGTGTTTGAGCCAAGGCTTCTTTAGGTTGAGCCTCTTTTGGATGGGCTTCTTCCTCTTGTGTAAGCTTCTACCTCTTATTTCCTTTTACCCTATCACTACATAAGTATGCCACTTGTCACTTGTGTTTATATACAATATTGGGTCTCACAAGGGACTTCTCTTGGTAAGTTAGAATCATATTATTAGTTTTTTTCCCTTTCTTGGGCCTCACAATTGCTTACAAAGTTTTTGCATTGGGGAATGGCTCCAAGTGAAAAGGATTCTTTACCCAATCCTTATTGAATTGAATAAAATTCATGACCAATTTTTTTATATCATCATTTTCTTCTGAGCTAATTTTGACATTCATTATGGGTCTTTCAAAGATTCTATACTATAGAGAGGACCCCACACATCTGAGATGTGCTTGTTCCATACCTTCAAAGTTATACTCAAGTTAAGGTCTCTTAATGTGATTTGTAGACTCATCCTATAATAGTCTCTAATTTGATCATCATAGTCATCTATGGAGTTCATCCAATGGTCTTCAATAGTAGCATCAATTATGAACTCTCTTCCCACTAGCTATTAGACCATCCCAATATTGTTGAAATAGGGGTGAGCCACTAGAGAATCATCTAAGGGATATTGATCCCATTCTATTTTATAGGTGGTAATATCTTATTTTTTGTTCACCTTGAAAGGCCCTATAGTGATTGGGCACACCCATGTCTTCTTATGCTACTTCCTTACTTGGTCATATGTTGAGGCCAACTTCCTAGAAATCTCCAAGAGTATAAGCCTATCCAAGGGATATGATGGAAGATTCTTGGGACACATGAGGGTTCTAGCCACCTAAAAATTAGTGAATATGTTAAACTATATGAAGTAAGAACTTACTTGTGCTACTCTAGTGATACCTTCCACAAATAACTATTGATAATTGGCCAATGAGGATATGTAATTATTGTCATTTATGGGAATACATGACGTACATGCTTATAGGAAACCTCAACAATAAAGATACTTAGCATTTGGTGCTCAGAGATTGTCTAAGTATGAATTTGGTATACAACAATGTATTATTTTGTTTGTAACTTGTTGCTGATGTCATATTATGACTAGCAAAGTTAGATGGAGATTGTATACATGTTGATGAGGATGTGTATAACCTCAAAAGTCAGTATGGACTATATGGAAAAGAGATATTCATGTTTTACCAGTAAAACAAGATAGTGGAATTAAAGTAAAGGAATTATTTTGTTTACAAAATAATTACTTGTCCAATTAGGGTTGACATCGTAGATGTTTACTCTAAGTTGGAAAAGTGTATTATGATCTTAGCTAACCTAGAAGAAATTAATGTAAAGGCATGATATTTATGCAAAGGACATCTTATAAATGAAAAAGTGTGAATTATGTTGTAACTTTTGAGATACATTGTGATATGCAAACTTTTGTGAAAGGGGTATATGCAGAGTTTTGTAAAAGCTATTTTGTGATCCAAGATCATGTTGAAGATTAGAGATTACTCAAGAAAGGAGTTATAGTATCTATATTCTAGAAGCCTAATTACTTGTTTGGGCAGTGAGATCTTCTTGTAATTGGAAGCACGTGTTTGGGTAGTGAGCTTATCTTGCACCTATTGTACTACAACTCCTAACAAGGTTGGCACAACTCCTAATAGGGTTGGAATCTCATAATAGGGATTCAAAGTCTCCTAATAGGGAGTCTCTATAGTTAATTTTCTCATTGAATCCTAACAGGGTCCATCCTCTAACAAGGAACTTATATATCAATATATTATCTAGTGGGTATCATCTACACCTAGGTTTTTTCTTGGCTAGGGTTTCCCTAGTTAATAAAATATGGTGTTATGAGTTATCTTTATGCATGGTTACTGATACTATTCAACATTACTTTTTTACTTTATTATGTATGATTTAAAGTAACAAATAATATCCAGTTGGTGACTAAAGTTTGTAGATTACTAATTCACCCCCACTCTTAGTAATTCCTATTTCTAACAATTGGTATCAAAGAATAGTTACTTAGAAGAGGCTTAACAACTTGAGTAAGATCCCTATGGGTATGGAACAATTGATGAAGAATCTTGAAGAGGCACTTGAACAAATTGATCTTCTTATTGAAGAAAGAGATAAGCTAAAGGATAGATATGAAGACTCTAAAGTATACATTGGACAATTGAAGGAAAAGATTGAACATCTCAAATCCAAGCCTGAATCTACCAAATCTAAAACTAATGATGATGATTATTAGATAAATTGACAAAATAAAGAAGAAAATGATAAAATTGACTCTAACAAGTCTTTTTTCATGTGTTGGTGTTTTTCAACTATTGAACAACAAAGCTCAATACCAAGATAATAATAGCCACAAATCTAGGGACTAGCTGCTTCCATCAACAATTATGTATGCATATTATTTGGATCCAAATTCAAGAAAAACCAAGACTGGCTTTCTACTCTTTAGGCTCTATAGAACCAAGGTGGGTATACCTAAGGGATGATTCAAAATGAATGTTGTTGTATGAGAATTTTATTAGTTTCATTCTAATTGTCATCTTCTATCTCTGACATATATATAGTTTATCTATTTCTTGATACTTTTAGATGATATACACCCCTATAAATAGATTTGGTCACAATTCTTCTTTCATTTCCAAGTATTTTCAGCAATAGTAGCTAGCTAAAGCTTAAAGGTTACATGCAAACAAGTGTTGAACATCCTTGAAACTCTTCAAACAGTAAAATAAAGTTGATTTTGATTTTAGAGTTGATGCTTATTCATGATCTACCTATCTGTAGACTAGATTAACTAGATTAGTGCCTATTCCATTGGGATTCAGAGTATACTGCAATTTATAGATCTAATTTATTATAATTCTTTCTTACAAACATCCTTTCTACTACCATAGCAATCCCATCAAATTCACTAAAGCATTTACTTAATTCATTAAATTAATAGCAATAATGAATTGACACACAACCTAAGTGAATTGCATTCAAGTGGACAAGATTTTCTCACACAAGATCAGAATAACTAGGTAATAACAATGGAGACAAACTTTAGTAAGAATAGATACAAGGATAGTTCAATTTTGTATTAATCTCCTTTGAAGATTTGCATACAATTGTAATAAAACTCATAATGATTCTAGAAAAGACATTAGACCCCTGTAATATTAGTATATTCCAAGTATTTCCATGGAGAATACATCATAAGTTTTGCAAAATAAATTGGACTGAACAATACTCAATATAAACTCAAATTGAATTAGAAATTAGACCCTTCTCTAGCCTTGGAATCTCACTTATATAGTGTGAGATGCAACAAGCTTTAGGCATAGAGAATTGATAGCTATCCTAAATAAAAGATATTTACATGCAACTATCACAAAAAGACAAAACTGTGTGTAATAGAAAGACTTATACTTCATAATATTCTTTTGGTAGGTCCCTCTTCTGTTACATATTTTGGAATACTATAAACTCCACAATTTGATCCTTTATTAATCTGATTCTTCAGAGTATGTGGCTATCAAGCTTGCGAGTGATATGTCCTATTCTATTACCTGCAAGCTTACCTCAACTCGGTGGTTCTCATTGTCTTCATGATGAACTGTTAAAGTAATAGTTACCTTTGCATCTTCTTTTACCCCATAATCTTCTACCATCTATTTTGTAGACATAAATTTCTCTTTCCATTCATTGAAAATAGTATCATCAGGCCAATCAAAGTTTATTATTTCCCTCTGCACTTTTATTAGTGAATTACTAGTTGCTTCTATTTCAATGGGATCTTTCCTAATAATATTGTAAAATAATTTCACTTTGACCAACTCTTCATTGGTCATTTCCCATAGTAGATGTCCATTTTCATTTACAACATTATTCATTCTTTGACAAAATATTTCATCCAATTCCTTTTTCGATTCTTCCTTTTCTTTTATTCTGTCAAGCTTTTTGAGAGCACTAGGAAAAAGGTGAAATTTCTCAGTCATATACTTGGAGAAGAAAATTGTTATTCTTTTCTGAATAGAATCCCATTTGTCATCAAAATCCTCCAACTTATTAAGAAAATCAAAAATCTTTTCTATTTGATGACATGGCAGCTGGATGATGGATATGCACATAGTAGTAATGTCATTATTCCTTTCATCCCACTTTTGTACAATGGGTATCAATTTACCACCATCTCCTCTTATTTCATCCCAAATAGTTACAATTCTTTCCAACTTATCATAAAATGTTGGTCATTCAATTCTATCTATTAAATATATTATAGCTTGCCTTATTTTTTCTTCATATTGATTATTCAATCCACATGCATTGCATATAATTTATTCTTTTCTTCTTCAAATTTCTCTACAACATAGAATTCAAGCCTCTATGGGGTGTCTGGTATTTCAATAATGGGAGTGGATTTGAATGGCTCAATTGGTGGCTGGGGATATACAAATTTTGGCTTGCTGGATTTTCCCATCTTTCTCTTCCCTAGTTGCTTGTCGATTTGAGCTACCCAATTTTCTAGCAATTGTATCTATTTTCCCCTTTCCTCATAGGCCTTCCAAACTTCTTTGGATTTAGCATTAAGTTCCAAGAACTTAACCTATTCTTTTCTAGATACCACATTCCCAAATTTTACCATTTTTGAAGCCATTCCAAATTTTTTTTGGCTACTCACTTCATCAGCCCTATATACTGTAGGAGTACCAATATGTTCTGAACTAGAAATTTCTTGCATTCTAGTTTTATCTCTTTTCTCAATTGACCAAATTACTAGGGCTTGATGATCATCACTAAATCTAATTCCCCTATCTGCTTGTACTATTTCTTCCTTAGTTTTATACTGCACATTTTTCTCTTTTGTAATTGAGTCAAAGATCATAGCATTAGCTATATCCTACTCAAGCTAAATTAGGACCCCTGAATCCTTAACTAACTACCTCCTAGCCTCAAGTGTTAACTAGGTAAAATCACTCAAAAATTTGGATTTTACTTCTCCTTCAATAACAGAGTCTGGTTTGCTAGGTTGCTCTGTCTTTATTTTCTTACATACTTTCTCAACATTTCCTATATTCTTTCTCCACAAAATTATGTAAAAGCCATTGATTTAACAAAATTTTCATCATTTATAAACTTTTGAGAAGCTTGAGCAATGATGGGATCTATCTCCTTACCTTGATAATCAGCAATTGTGATGTCTAAGGAGGGCATAGGAGGCTCTTGAGGCACTCCTCTTTCCATGTCTATAGAAGTAACAATCACATCCCCTTCTCCACCCATTTGTCTTAGCTACTTTCTTAAGGATGCTTCATCCTCTATTCTGATTGGGATTTGACTTGGGGAGTACTCTTCTACACAAGAAGAGGATCCTTATTCCAATTTTTGCCTCTTTGGGGCACTAGCTGTAGGTGGGCTCTCTGGCCTTCGTCTTCTGTGAGGGAGAACCTATTGTATGTTCTTCACTACTATGTACCCTGCCCTCTTCTATAGTGTCTACTGACTAGGAGCAACTATCATTCTACTATTTATTCTTCTTTCCATCTTTGCTGCTATGTTAGGATAGGCTTTGACATATGTAGCCTTCTTCTCATTCATGGCTTGCATTATTGCAACAAAATTATTCATTAATACATGTATTTTAGCTCCCCAATATTTCTTGCCTTTGAATGGATCATAATCAGAGTCAAATGCATTAATGAATTCCAAAACTTTGTTGAATACTATCCATTTCTCTTTCCTTACCTCTTGTTCTTGTAAGGAGAAGGTATTCCTAATAACATCTTGAGGGAAATGCACTTGTTGTATGATACGAGTGGCTCTTATCCTTTCTCTCAGAAGATCAAAGAATCCCTCTGAGTTAATGTACCTAGCATGGGATTCTACCATTTGTACTTGTTCAAAAAAGGCTCAGATGTCTCTATCCCTTCCTCAGAAAAATAAAATCATGTACTAGAGTAACAACTAGGAAGAAAGTTCCCTTCCCCTTACCAATCATATCTCTCTCTTGAATAGTCCCGATCTGCCACAACAACTTTACTATCCCTATCTTCAATGGCACATGGAAATGTAGGATACAAGGCTTCCCCAGAAAACCATATACTCTAATTACTATAGAAACATTATATGGGATTATATCCCCCCAATTGTGACTAACTAGGAGCCCTTTTACATGATATTTGGGTATGATCAATTCTAACAATGACTGTGGGATTCTAGGGCTATCCTATCTCAAAAACAATCTAAGCCTAGATGAAAAATACTTGTCAAATCTTACAAAACTAGCATTCTTGGCCTCCCAAGTCATATCAATGCTCCACAATTGGACTGGATTATTTCCACCATCCCATGTTAATTCCAGTTCCATATCTTTAGAGAAAAAGGTAGCTCCCTTAAAAAGACATATGCATGAGTAGGAAGTACCAACAAAAAGATTTTTTTACCTCTCCTTTTGCTATTCCTACTAAACCATTGTGTATTTCTTCTGCTAGGAAAGAGGCAAAATCCAAAATACTGCTCATTCCAAACTTTTATGTATTAGCCATGATAAGAACAATAGATCCTAGGATGTAATCCCCTTCACCCATTCCAAAGATTTGATAAAGGGAAAAGTACAAAGCCTGAGCCCTAGGATTGAAAAATTTTCTCATTAATGGCTCTGGGGTATTAGGTGTAACTAAAGGTAATGTTCCAATTATAGTGAAATTTTATTGGAGAGGCCTTGCTCTTAGGTACACTCTTTGTGCATCATAACTTGCTTGAAGGTCATCCATATCGATATTCTCATGCACAACAAAGTTAGGGCTGAGTTTAAAAACCTCATGAATCAGCTCAAGAGAAACCCTAAATAAATTATCACTAGCATAATTCTTCACATACTTGGTAATTGGATCATATTTCTTAGCCAGGTGAACTAGTAAATCACTATCAAAGAAAACCCCATGGATTACTAATTTTCCAATATCGAACTCCTAGACATTAGTTAAAGGGGTATCTAATTTTCTTTTAGCAAACCATCTCTTGAACAACTCTAAACCTCCCATGGAAATTTGAGCATCTCTATAATTATTTTTCTTATCATAGAAACCCTCAGCAACCACTAACCTAGGGTTCTTTGGAATGAAATCCCTACCAGTTGTTATTTCATGCATAGATGGGGGAAATTGCTCAAGAAAATCATCATGGATAGACTTCTTGAGATAGTCAGTGTGTCCAGAGAATTCCTTTCATGGAGCATGCTTTTATAAACTTAAAATTTTATGCAACACAAATTCCTTGACTTTAAGAGGATGCAAAGCACTTACCCACTGAATTATGTCTCTTTCTTGTTGAAATTTATTGTAACTCACTGAACACCTAGTAAAATTCTATGCCCTAGCTCTAAAAATCCTTGTGCTCTGATAACCTTTCGTGATTTTGTGATTTAATTATGTTAGATTTGTAAATTATACTCATGCATTAAAATCACATGAATGAGCTCTAAGTGACATTAATTTTCATTAGCCGTTATTTCCATGTTGAACTCAAATTTGAATCTTATCCGTCGATCTCATAACATTGGACAACCCTATTTCAAAAAACAAAATTGCTTTATGGCTTTAAAAATTTGGCCACGTGTCGAATAGGCACTTCCCCACATTTCTTAAAATTCTTGCATCTTGACAATGTGGGCAAGCATTGTTCATTGATCTTCCCTCAAATCAATGGTCAAGAAAATAAAACATCTTTGAAGTATAGCCTTTACTATTTGAATCCAACTGGCATTACACTCCAACATCTTTTTCCAACCTGGCACAACTTAGTACATATCCATCACAATTGGTCCCACCTTGCCACGTGTCAGATCAATGCTTCCCTGCATTATTTAAATGTCATGCAACTTCATAATGTGGGCAAGTGCTGACCTTTCATGTTGCACAAATTGACAATCAAAAAATTTGTGTCCTTGTATCATCTAGTCAACTAACTTGACCAATAAGATATCACCTTTCAAACCAATGTGCTCTGACAAGTTTGACTGCAATATTAACGCTTAAAAATTTTGCACCCATGACATCATCATTTCCACTTGGCATATACATGTCATGTTCCACCAATGAATGCATTCCAATTTATCAAGGCTTTACAACTTGGCATGACTGAGTAGCCTTCTCAAAGTTTGGTCCCACTGTACTATGTGGTGCATTGGTGATTGCCCATATTATTTAAAGTTCATGTATTTTCTTAATGCAAGGAAGTGCTCTCTTTGTTGATCTTGTTAAGATCAATGGTGAAGTAGAATCTTTGCCCTTGTAGAATCCAGTCAGCCAAGTTGACCAATGAAATACTTTCTTTATGCTCCAGCTCATTTGACATTTTCCAGGGAAAACATCATTACTATCTTCTACTAGGGTGGGTCCATAACGTCATCCTTTGCCACACATCAAATAGGTGCTTTCCTGCTTTACATATCTATCTATCATCTTCACAATGCAGAGAAGTGCTCTCTGTTGATCTTTGAAAGATCAATGGTAGAAAAATCTAAGCATTTGGGCAATATGGAATAAAATGAATGATGTCAGTATAGACAAATGTCACTATGGTGCTTGCCCTCTTTTTCTAAAATTCATGCAACTTCATCAAGTGGGAAAGCGCTACCCATTGATCGATCCAAGATCAATGGTGGAGCAATCTGATGTTATGGAAGATCGTGTTAGAATATTGAACTAATAGAATAATGACACCTGTAGTATGGAAAAAGAATAATTGTCAGCATTGATGGTTTATCTCATGAAGCACAATGCTAACATCATCGTGGACATGTTTCCACAAGGCACTTCCTTGCATTGCTTAAAATTCTTGCATTTTGCCAATACGGGCAAGTGCTGTCCGTCGATCAATCCAAGATCAATGGTACATCAAAATTGATTGCAAAGTAATAACTTCATTAAAGAGCCAACCAATAACATCACAAGAAATTTGAATGTGCGTTGACAGGCACCGACAACTCTATAAAAAGGGTCTAATAAATTCTAATAGGCTATGGACTTTGTAGTGTACTGAGGTTCCACTATTAGCAAGGGCTATGTGGCACAAAGGTGCTTGCCTACATTATTTAAAGTTCATGCATTTTCATAATGTAGGGAAGCACTCTCTATTGATCTTACTAAGATCAACAGTGAATCAAAGTCTTTGTTGCAGTTAAGGATTTTAAATAAAACATTTAAAATACTAACTATGATTAAAAATTGGGTTAGCAAAGGTTTATAATGTAAATATCTATGGCAATCCTTGCAACATAAAACTTTTGGGTAAATTTTGTCCTGCCTAAATTCTTTTTGAAATATTATCATTTTTAGAAAAATTTCAAGGGCTAGGGAAAAATAGAATAAGGCTTTAGGGTTTTTCACTATTGAATGCAATACAACAAGAATGATGAAAAAGTATGCTAACATAATGTACGCACGAGGTTCACCTACACAAGGTGCACTTGGTGTGCCTTGTGTCTTGCATAAGTCTGGCTTGTGCACATGCATAGGGAGCACAACTTCCTAGACCTACACAATGCGAGGGTGCACAAATTGTAATGTAGATGATGAAAAGTTTTTGAGTGTTTTAGGTAGTGCACATGTTGCACAATATGTACTTGTAGGGGTGCACATGTTGTGCATGTGCGTACTATTTTTTACCTTGGTCTCTAGCAAAAGAGTAAGTGTAGTGGTCTATGTGCAAAGATGTGATGCTCTAGAGGTTGAAGAATACAAGTGAGCACTAATGGGGGGAAGTTTCCTATTTATAGACACCTAGGATCTTGAAGTGTGCACCCACCCTTTAGATAGATGGTTTTGTGCACACTTAGCATACCTCACAAGGGTGGACATGTGCATAAGTGACCTTGAAGAAAATGATTTCTTGACTTCCTAACTTTGAACAATTTTTGACCAACTAGACCTTTTGACCCAAAGCTATAGGGGTTTATTCTCCAAGGCACTTGGAAGGATGCCCTATTCTAGAGAACCTATTCTGCTATCCTAAAAATGAGAAAGGGGGCCCCTATTTTTGGGTAAAAAATGGTGCATGTGTTGTGAGGCCACAACAAATAGCCCAACAAAAAGGAAGAAATGACACATGCATTTATTTATTAGCAAGAAACCATCATACATACATCAAGTTAGGACTCGATTCTTGGTGTTTATAAGGGGTTACTTGGGGATCTTGACTAGATATTCATACCTTTATTTTTACACTCAGTGTGTGCTTTAATGTGTTAATTTTGGCAAGTTTCCTAAGAACTTGTTATCACAAGCATTGAACAATTTTTGAACAATCCTTTGCTAACTGACAAGATCTTCTAAAGTTCTCTTGTAAGAATACTTTTGGCTAGATTCTTAGAATCCATTTAAAGGGATCTTAATGAGATGTCATCTTTGCATTGTTTGAGTTTCATAGGTCTTTTGTCAACTTTGTAGGACTTGCATGTTTCGACTTGATCCTTCCTTGGAATTTAATTTCATTTCAACAAGGGAGTGATTAGGTGATACTAACATTGTTTGAACTACTTCTTTTGAGGAGATTCTTTTATGAAACCCTTTTTCTATTTTCTTTTTGTACCCTCTCGACTATGCTAAGATTGTGTGATTGAGAGGTGGTGTTTGATTTTTTGATTCCCCATTTCAGATGTCTTCTATGCTTTTATTTTTGCATACTTTGAGAAACTCACATGCCAACAAGTGATCTTGGTATGGTCATGAGAGAAATCTGTTCTACTCAGGCCAGAGAGTTTCAAGATGGACTTGGCTACTGCTTACTCATAGTATGAGCAACTTGGTCAGTCATTTCCTTATGTGAATTATCAATGCTGAGAGAGATCATCCATGTTTCTTATTCACAAGCCACAAATCCCTTGTTTCATGCACATAACACCATTATTTGTTCTCTACAAGAGACAACATTATCTTATCACTTTGACAAAGGAATACCTCTTCCAAAAGTTGAGACTAGTTTCGGTGGTTCATAGATCTCAATACACACTACTCTTTGACTTGGACTAAAACAAATATAACATAAAGGAAAATTGAATATGACTCAGGAGAATAAACAAATTTTTTTTTTTTGAAATAGTTTAGGCCTCAAAATAGTGTTTGAGGAATTTTCCATTTGATTGGAAACAAAGTCAATTCCCCTTCTAGTGTGCATAGCCTAATAGTGTTGTCCCTTAAAATCTTGAGAATCTAGTAGGGGTTGACCCTTAGGCACTTAAACTTGATATGGATCCCTAGCTTCTTTTTAGCCTTATCCCACATGAGGACTAGGTTAGAGTTTCATAACTCTTTTATTGTGGCTCTTTTGTCAAACCAATGTTTGAAGATGAATTGATGTTTTAACATATGTTGTAAATTAATTTTCCTCTCCTCATATAGTTCCAAAAGGTTCATCAATCTGACTTGGACTCTCCATATTTTCAACGTATCCCCTCATGAATTTCAGTACATGAATCTTGAGATTGAGGGGAAAGACATGCTCTTGGCAACAAACAAAAAAATAAGGAGATGTATTTAAAGAATCATTACCATGACCCTATCAATCCATAAAGTCTATTTCAATTATGTATGCCAATCCCTTGGATTCTCACTAAGTAAACACTTTATGACTATTATTAGATTCTTTTTGATGGATTCAATAGTTCTGTTCCATTGTAGGTAGTATAGGATAAAAACTTGATGATCACTTCATTCTCCAAGGCCCATTGAGTGAGAAAAATTAACGCAAAGGAGGCTCTGTTGTCACATATTGGAAAGAAAGGTATCTCAAATCTGGTCACAATGTGTTCTTTGAGGAAGTTGGTGACAACTTGTGTAGTGCAGTTCTAAAATGTTTTATCCTTAGTCCACCTTATGCAATAATTAGTGGCTATCAATACAAATGCACACCCTGTTGAAGATGGTGGGTTCATTGATCCAATGAAGTCTAGCCCCCACTTGGCAAAAGGGAAAACCTCAAAGATTAGTTGTAAAGGCATAAATGAGTTTCTTTCTCTACTATCACTTGTTTGGTAGATATGACAAGAGCACACATGTTCATGGGTGTCTCTAAAAAGGGTAGGACAATAATATCCAAACCTCAAAATATGGTGATCTATAGCCTCTATTGACTCATGTCTAGTACCATATTTTTTGTGATATTTCTCAAGGTTCAAACATATTAGATCTACTCCTTTATAGTTTCTCTTGTATATTTTCTTGTCTAAGATCATATAGGATACACATTTCATCTTTATACCTTAGTGATAGGACTTGTTCATGCCTTGAGGGAATCAATTTTGGAGGAGATAATACACAATGTCTTGATACCAAATATCTATTAATATGAATCCTTCATTGGCATAAACATGAGATACTATTCCTTGTTCTTCATTATTAGCCATCATTTTGGTTAACCATTGTCCTGTATCTAATTTCATTGGTTTGATCTCCAAGTCAATTTCTTGCAAGATATCCATATATTTCCCTCTCATTTTTCCTATCTCATTATGCATCACTAAAGACATGACTGTTGGGTCGGACACAATGGAATATATCTTGCTCTGTAGTATATAATGGTAGAACTTCTTGATCACTTTTACCAAGGCAAATGACTATTTTTCAAGGTTTGGATAATTCAGCTCCACGTTCTTTAGAGGAAAACTCATGAATGCAATTGGCCTCTCATCTTCACCATATTTCTTTTGTATGAGGATTCCATTACATGAATGTTTTGAGGAAAATAAGTAGACTTTGAACAACAATTGATAGTTGGGGCTAACAAAAAATATGGATATAGAAATAACCATCTATATGTCTTTAAAATATTTATTGACTTTGGATGTCCATTCAGTCTTTACCCCTTTTTTACATAAATGGTTTAGAGGATGTACTATTTCCATCAAAAAATTGACAAATTTCTTGATGAAACTGATCTTTCCAAAGAAAGACTTTAATTTCTTAAGGCTATTAGGTGGTAACAATTTGAGTATTTCCTCAACTTACTCAAGATTGAAAGTGATGTTAGTTTCTAAGATGACATGCCTAAGAAGTTTCCCATTGGTAACCCAAATGAAAAATTCTTGAGATTGAGGTATATGCCTTATTTTTCAACATCATTTGAGTACTTTTTTCAATTTAGAAATGTGATTACTTCTATCTTTTTCAAAAAACTATGAGATGATCCATGTAGATGATGATGCATTTGTTTACCGAACCTTTATATGCCTCATCCATAGTTAGTTGAAATGTGGCTCCCACATTGATAAGGCCAAAGGGCATCTTGTACATGAATGTTTCCCACTTGGTAGTGAAGGCTACCTTCAACCTATCCTCTTCATCTACCATCACTTGGTTATGTCTAGAGTATCCTCTAAGAATGACATAATTTTGGAACCATTCACTATCTGCAATGCTTTGTCTAATGAAGGCAATGGAAAATTGTCTTTTTGGGATGCTCAGTTGAGGTTTCTAAAACCAACACAAAACCTTATTTCTCTACTTTTCTTTCTTATTGGCACAAGGTTGGCCACCTAGGTAGAATACCGAATAGGGAAGATAATATTGGCATCCACTAGTTTTTGGACTTCTTTTATTATTAGTGGCCTAATGATTGGGTTTATCAGTCTTTGCCTTTAATGGAAAGACTTGGCATCTTGATTCAATGGGATGTTATGCATGGTGATTTTGGGATCATAAGTTTTGAGATCCTCATAGCTCCTTGCCCAATTTTTAGACTCACACTCATCATTCCACTTTTATTCAGAGTTTTTTCTTGTATTGTGCAGATTCATCATGGTCAAAGATTTATTCCATCTTGATCATCCCTTTAGAGATATTGTTGGTTTTGAGTTTAGGGATACCATCCTATTCTTCTTCTTCTTATTTTTCTAATTCTTCTTTGAGCTTTTCATCAATTATTTGTCCTTTGATCAAATTCTTGTAGATGATAAAATTTAAGATATGTTGATCATCTTGAAAATCTTGGAAGTTTGTGATGTTTGGGATTGATGGGGTAGCTACAAGTTCAACATAAAACCTTTTGAGTTTTTCCTTTCAATGGGTTGCAGTGCACTAATTGAGATAGCTAATACAACGAAAATCATATTCCTTATTCTAGGGATATATTTGATGTTTGGTGCCTTGAAGTCATCAATAAATTCCCATACTCACTTGCAATAGGCCATTAACCTCTTCTCATTACAAGATTAAATTGCCTTTACTTGCCAAATCACCAATTGAGAATCTCCTTCCACCACAAGGACTTTGAATTTCTTCTCCAATGTGAAGAGAAGTCCCCACATTAGAGCTTCATATTCTACCACATTATTGGTGCATACGAACTATAATTTATGGGGAGCCATCAAACCTAAGGGTCCAAATCACTTCTAGATCAGATGTCTTCGACTTATGTTTATTTGTATTGACATTTTTTTTACTTGATTCTTGAAAGAATTCCTAGGAGCCCATTGCAACTTTCCTTGCATTAGTCTATTGCTAGTAGTCATTTATGACATGGGAACAACTTGATTTCTTTACTTCTCTTGAATTTCCTCTATTAGTTAGAGGACCTTAGAAGTATGGGGTTTGGGATGTACAACCATCAAGACCCAACCTTGAACTTTTATAAAGCATTTCTTTTTATGTATAGTTACTAACCCTTTAGGAGGAGAGGAAAAAGCCCCTCCATCTAAGGAGGTGTTATTGTATGATGCATTAAGGACTTCTTCACTTTCTTCTATTAGTATACCTTCCTTAGTGTTAGTCCTTTCTAAGGGGGCATTTAAAATACCCTCTTGAATGGCATATGAAGATTGATTGTCTAGTACTAAGAGTTTGGCTACTTCTATACTTGCAAATAGAGATATCTAGGTCTACACCTGTGTGAAAATATCTTGACAACTCAAACTTTCCAACTTGAAATGGCTCATGCAATGTAATCTATAGAATCTAGGAAGGAGAAAGATGTTTGAGTCCACATCTTCTCTCAGGTATTGAGATTTGATAACCATGATATCAATTAATTGATGATGAGTTTTTGTAGGAGAGGATTTTTCTAACTTGGGATAGGGTTATCATTGGATTTTCCATTTTGGAGGGTATCAAGTATTGTTACTCTATAAGATGCTAAGTTAGATTAGAAAAATAATACTTTGTTGGGCACATCATACTTTGTGATCATATTATTTATCTTAGGCTCAACATCAATCTTAATTTGGTTATTCACTCATTTCCACAATAGCCATAGTTGGGTGAAATCCATGGAAAGTCATCCTCTAAGGAACCTAGTCCATTCCCTACTTAGGAGCATGCCATATGTCTCAAGAATTTCTATGACATGAATGTTGATGACATCCCAGATTTGAGGATCTTTAGTTAGCTACATGCATACATCTTTCAGTACCCCCCATGACCCTTACGTTGATCTTATCAATCTAAATTATAACTCAATTAGTGGGTTGTAAAGTGACTCCTAGCCTTTGAGATATCAAGAGTGGCATGATGTTGCATGAAGCACCTCAATCAACAAGGAAATTATGGAGATTCTTCCTAAAGATTCAAATATTTAGTAGAAAAGGAGGCACTTACTTCTTGTCCTCGAGCATAGTTGGCATGTTTTAGTGCTATTGACTTGGGGAGAGTTAACCTTTTGAGTGTTGATGCTAGTGGATGCCTTAGTATGATCTAATGTTTTCAAAAGTGCTTCCCTTTGGGTGGGAAAACTTTGCAAAATGTCATACATAGAGATGTTTTCCTTGGTCATTTTCAATTCTTTGATGGCACTATAATTTTCTATAGACCAAGAAGGATTCTTTAATAAGGTAGGTATAACTCCTTGTCATTAAAATTTTTGTGCTTGTATAGTGCAAATACATGTGCAATATTTTTACTTTCTCGTAGATTAGGATGAGTAGGATATAATCTGGAAGGAATTCCATCAATTAGTGGTTCCTTTCGGTTGCACTAATTGTATGTATTCTAGTTGTCATTGCAAAAGATAAACATTTTAGCACATTTAGGCTCTGCTTCTTGGTGGAAGGGGAACACAATTTTTTAATTGGTGAAATATTCTATATCACTATGTAGTGGAGTATCATAGGATTACAACAATATTGTGTTGAACTGGAGAGGGGGCATATTACTAGTATCATGTGAACTTTTGCCTATGCCCTAATTTCCTTTAGAAAACATATTGTCATTGGATGCATTTTGTTTTATGTCCACTTGGTTGATTTCAAAAAATTGAATGTTATTATTGATGTTAGTTGGTATTCTTCCATTTTTTAGGCGAGTGTTCCACTATTAATTGTGTCTAGGAAATTATTTGTTGTGATCTGATAGGTTGAATTAATTACTAGTAGTATTATCCCCATAAGAATTTAAGTGCTTTGACTAATTTTGCCCATAACTATTGTTGTTTAGATTTCCACTAGATAACTAGAAATTATTGTTTTGCCCCTAGGACAATCATGTATGAGTGACTAGTTCATTTGTGATTTGGGATATAGTTTTATTCATTTGTTCCAATTTGGCTATTATGTTGTTCTCCTCTTCTATAGCTAGTGCAACCTTCTATTCAAAAAATGCAACTTTTGGAGGTCCATATCTTGGGTAAGTCATGGTAGGGATCAATATTGCAATAACTTGTTGCATTGTAACTAGATTCAATGGGGGATATTGGTTGGGCATCATCTGTGTCCCCATTGGATATGGTGAGACTATTGTGGCAACATTAGCTAGGACCATCATACCTCCACCAATAGGGTTGGCTTGTTTGGTGAAGGTTTCCACTTCTTCTAAGACCTTTTCTAAAGTATTAATGTTTACAGTAGGAAGTCTTCTTAGGAAAATAACACTATGTTGATCCATAGAATTAAAGAATATTTGAATTGCAACCTCCAGTGGTATGGTGTAGGAAATCTCCAATCTCCAATTTTTCATGTGAAAATGATGGTTAAAATCAAAAGATGGTTTTTACTGAGCCCCTTTTTATTGACAAGAACTAGTAATGTAGGATAGCCAGATTGATAAAAGTCTTGAATTGATCCATGAAAAACTTCTAAAAAGATGCTTAGTTTTGAATGGATTTTGATGGTAAACTTACATACTAGTTGAATGAAAATTCCCCCAAAGTGTATGAGAAAAGACAAAGGACCACATCTTCATGCTGAATTTTCTTTCTATTGCATATTTCTTTGAAGACTTAGATGTGATCTTCTACTATGTTTGTCTCACCATTGATCAACTTTGGGCATAATTTTTTAGGATTCTTGTGGAGGTCATGGAGTGGGCCTTATAAGTTTATAGGAAAATCTTGTGTGTTTGCAAAGAAAGCCATGGGTGGAAGTAGTGGAGGCTAAATTTTTTGTTGTGAGATGTTTTGTGAAGTGTGAACAAAAGAAATGGAATATGAGGGAAGTAATGATGATGAGTTGTGTGGAATAGATGGGTGGAGATTTGATATCCATTTTTTGCTGCAAGGCTTACAAAAATGGTCAAGTTCTAAGAACTCATGCTTGCTAGAAAATGATATTAATGCTTGTTAAAAGGGAGACATTGGATCAGGATCTTCCAACTTGTGCACCTCTAAGATGGTGCAATATTATGTTTGGTGCACCTTAGTGTTTAGTGAACCTTGTTAATCGACACACCTTCACACTAGCACACCTGCACACCTTACTGATTGTGAAAATACAAACTTATGAATTTTCATATCTATTAAATCTTAGACTTAGAAAATTTATTGAATCTTGTTCCTAGTGCCAATTCATTTGAGGAGACAGTTTGTATGATTCCAATAGTAGAAATCCTTACAAATTTCTCTCTTGAAAATTTGATCAATGTAACCAACTCCAAGGTTATGGATGGTTATTTTTCAACCTATTGAGTAGATCAATTGAAGATAAATGTGAATGTTCATATGGAGGAATTTGTTAGTACTTTAATATGAAAAACTATGAAGAAGTGTAACCACATACCTATGTATTTTAAGTATTTTCTAATTTTAATGATGAATGCAAGTTGTAACAATACAATTGTTGTTGATATATCAGTCAAGTTTGTTATTAGTGACACACACTTATTCAGATTGTATATAGCTACTGAGCTTATTGAATAGTTTATAGTATTTACCATGTAATTTAGTAGCTATCGAGCTTTACAGTTGCTACCAAGTCTTTTGGACTATTCCCAGTGGTTACCAAGTAGATTCAGTTAGTGTGAAGTCTAGCAGTTCAAACTATGTATTTTAGTGTATACCAAGTTTATCAATGGTTGTCAAGTTTATAGTTCATGTGATGAAAAGCCTATTTTTATTGAGCATTGTAGTATCTACCGAGTTCACAATTCAAGTGATGTGAAGCCAGTGGTTACCAAGTGATTAAGTATTTGCCGAGTTGCACAATATCTACCGAGTCACTAGTGTAGACCGAGTTCAAGACTACTTGAAAGTGATAAGTATGGACTGAGCTTCTATGTATACCAAGAGCATGATGATGCCAAGTAGTGATAATGGATTCCATGTATCAAAACCTCACCAAGTCAGTCTTTAGAACCCAAGTATCTTCATGTGCGCCAACTTTGTAGTATTTGTGTTAACTTGTATCATGACCGACTTTGTAATTTTGTAATTTGAATTGGTATATATATGTAATGTATTGTATCATTTCAAATGCATGAAGTGTGTGAGAAATAATGCAAATGTGAGCATAGGTATGATGAATGCAAAAAAGTTCAAGTTCTGATAGCAGCAGATAAAGAATTATAAAGGCCATATCAACATAAGGAGAAATAGTGACAAATCTATCATAGAAAGGTGATCTATACACTAAGGAATCTCTATTAGCAAACTCAATTGAAAATTAGAGATCTATTGCTTCATCCTAATAGGTGAACCAATCAAAATCCTCTAACAAAGAAGACCTAACTATCTTTTCTAAATCTCTTTACTGAGTGCATACTTCATTGTATGTTTGTAAATCATCTCACATGGTGGACCTAGCAGACCTATTTGCTCCTAACAGTGCAAATCATCAGAAGTGATCACGGTAAGCCTTTATAGGCCAAATTTATGCTATAGTACTAAATTTTGTGGGTATCATCCCCACCCCAATTTTAATTTCTATTTGGAAGGTTTATGGGTCACCAAATCTTTGTGTTCAAGTGTTGTGGATGCTTTCATGTTTTTAGTTTCTCATGCATGCAATTAGATCAGATGTGATGAAATAAATGCTAATTGGTTTATTGAAATTGTTAAAGTTTTAGAAGTTATTGATTCACCCCTCCCCTCCCTGTAACTTAGCATAATCTTGAATATTTCCAACATGAGATTCTATTCTAAAAATGTGTTCAAAAGGAAATAGTAGAGTTAGTGTAACAAGAAAATATAGAAAATTATTGAAAACGAAATTTCTAATGGACATAATTTATAGCCACAACACGTATGTGAATTAAATATTTGAAAGAGATCAAGAATAAACTAATGAAATTAGGAGAAATTCATACTCAACTCCATTGATGCAATCTTCAAAGGGAGCAATGAAAACCATAGTATGTTTCACAATTCATCAAATTTTATAGCCATAGTAAGTGCACTTACACAAGTCAAATTGCTATGCAAGAAACTTGAAGGTGATTCTTTCTCCAATACATCACAACAGAGGAATTTATTAGCAAATGAAAAATACATGAAATTAAATATTTCACAAGCATTAAAAAAACAAAAACCATTGGCTCTATTCATAAACATAAAAATCATAAAGGAAACACACATTTCATCAAGACATACTACACATAGAATGAGAGCACCAATTGCATACTTTATTGCATTAAAATACCAACCTTATATACCTATTAAGTCTTTGTATTTATAGGAAACCTCATCCTTAATGCAATTTCAGACCAAGGGCTTTTTTCAAATCACTAATTTAAAGTAAATTATGTACAAAAAGACTCCTAACTAGGTGCTAAGTAGGCATGTACTTGTTAGAGTTTTAGGTGACTCTACAACACCCTAGGATCAAATGAAAGACCAAGATAACTTTCATAAGAGAATGACAAGACAATAGCATGAAGATGCAAGAATGCTATTATTGATAATGGACTTGATTGACATCCAATTGATTGATTTTAAATGTACATAATAGGCCTCCTTACATAGGAGAGGCGATAAGAGACAATGATAAGGAGAAGATAAGCTATCACCCACACAAGGTGAAATCACATGTCCACAAAAGGTAGATCATTCTCTATTATGAAATGAAGTATGTGTGATGATGAGGATGATAATATGATAAGTACACTAAAGGTGGAATGAGATAACAACTATGACCACCCAGAGTGGAATTCTCCTACACCATGTGTTTAATTGAGGTGTAAACTCTCAAGGGTCTCAATCACAAACTACTATACAATGCATTATCCTAAGCAAGATTAAGTAAGTTTAATTAGTGAATATTTAATTACACCAACAACACCTTTAAGTGTAACTTAGGAAAATGCACTTAAACTCATAATGCAAGATGGGTCCTAGCTACTAGGCCATTTTAGCTACCCATGTACAATATGCAATGAAATACATGAAATGTAATCTCTCATAAAGTAGAGAAAGAGAGAAAACCTCATGGGAAAAAATCCTCCTCCAAAAAGAGAGATGAAAAAAAGATCCATGGATGGATGGAGTACTCAAGACCCCCCTAGAATTGCATACATATGCATATACAAAGAATGATCCCCCATAGGAAGGAAATAAGGAGACATGACATCCCCCCCATAATGAAGATGCTCCAATGTAGATGAAGAGTACCTGAAAGAAAAATATAATCCAATGCCTACAAGAAACATGTCTCCCCTTAAGAAGAGATAAATACATCAAAAGATAAAGGAGCCACTCCATGTAAAAAGTGAGGAAGGAGGAAGGTCTCCATGATTGCATCTTTGAAGACTGAATAGGTGTCTCCAAGCTTAAAGATTTTGTTACCCATCAAGCTGACCTATGAGATGTGAAAATTCAAGAGAATATGAAGAGTTAGGAAATCCAATCTCCAAAGAAGGTGAAGAAGTATCTTGAAGAGAAACCTCCTTAGATGTATTAACCAAATTTACATTATGAGACTCATCTGAAAGAGCATCCAAGAATTCATCCCACATTGCAAGATGTGAAGCATAAAGATCATCCTGCTGAATAGTAGAAATCATGTCTAAAGAAGTAGGAGGTGGAGGTGTAGGAAGTTGAACACTTGTCTCAAGAACAAAATTGATGTAGGAGCATCCAATGGTGTGAGGGCAATCCTGTATCAACCAAAAATATGCTTAATGCTAGTTTCCATTTAAAGTGTTTTCATTTTTGGATACCCATTTGGGTCAAATAAAGATTCCAACTCTCATAGTTCCACTATTGGTTTTCTAGGTTAGAGTTTTTGAGCACCTTGAGATACGTGTCAATGTAAAAAATGGGTTATTTTGTAATTGAGCAATTATTATGATGATTTAGAGGACATAAGTTTGAGGGATGATTATATTTGTAATTTAAAACACTCCAAAATAAGAATAAGGTCAAAAGGCTTTACGGTTTGAAAGTTATTGCAATTTTAAGTTGCTTGGAGACCTCTTAAGAGTGTTTTCAAGTCAGATTTGAGGCATTAAATGGCCTTTTATGGGCCCAAAAAATGGAGGATTATCAAAGCTTGTCTATAGGGCTATAGAGTGCTTTGAGAAATTTTTGAAAATGTAAACGGTTCATCAATCAGAGTCCCATATCAAAAGTTATGCCTCCCAAAAGTTGGACTACCATTTTTGGATTCTTCTAATTTTACACCAGCTTCTAACGTGATTTCTAGAACCTTCTATTTTGGTAGTGGATGCCAAATGGAATATTCTAGAATGTATTTCTAACCCTAAACCTAATTGGGGTTTGTTTGAGAACATTTCTAGCATTGTAAAGGCAGTTCTTAGTGGAGTTTGAGAGAAGGTACTATGAGGAGGATTTTTCTCCAAGACCTAACCATTGCAAGCCCATAGGGAAAGTATTAGGGTTTTTTTACATGTATTGAATGTAGTAGTAGATTTTACTGATAATAAAATTTCCCTTTCCCCCTGTTGCATTCATTCTAGTTGTGGTTTGTGTCTTCATCATAAATGATTCAAGCATCCAATGTTCTCCTCACATGAATAAT
The DNA here is from genome assembly GCA_028749045.1 of Cupressus sempervirens. Taxonomy (NCBI): domain Eukaryota; kingdom Viridiplantae; phylum Streptophyta; class Pinopsida; order Cupressales; family Cupressaceae; genus Cupressus; species Cupressus sempervirens. The sequence goes on from CM053787.1 coordinate 73,854,001, forward strand.
TCACCCTTGATAAAGGGTTAGGTACATCATGAGTATCATCATCATTATCAACAAAATGTGTAAAGGAATACAGGTGTGATGTATTATCAACAACTCCCATAGCTATGACATCTCTACTCTCCATATCCCTAATATAGACATAATCAGGAGTGAACTCAACAATTTTACCTTGTGCACCATGAATAATTTGGTAAATGGAAAGCATATTAGTGGTCAAGGATGGTACAAAAAGAATATCATTAAATGTACCCTCTCCCATAGGAATATAACCTTTCCTAAAAACCTTCATATATGTATTATTACCCATCAATATAGGTGGAGAATTACAAGGCTCAATAGAAGAAAACATATCTATAGAAGATGCCATATGATGTGATGCACCTAAATCAAGAATCTATTTACCTTGCTCAAGATGTGTGGAAGCAATGAGTTCTTGTTATTTTCCTTTGGATGATGATGTAGATGTAGCAACTGCTTGATATTGAGAAGAAGGAGAAGACACTAATGAGGACAACTGGATATTGTTCTTTTAAAGAATGTGAGTAAGCTCATCAATCTTCTTATGGAAACATTTATGCTCATCATGTCCTAAATTTTTGCACTAAGCACATTTATCTCTCTTTCTTCTAGATGATTCCTCTCTTGAAGATGACTTGGATTCAATATTATGTTTTGAAGGAGAGTCATCACCTTTTTCATGTTGCTTAGGATCCTTGTGTTGTTTGTTTCCCTTTCCTTTGGGAGCCTTTGGAGAGTAGTCATTTGCAACCAACGTTTGATGCTTTGAAGGCTTGAATTGACCCATGTGTGATAATTTTTCTTGTTCCCTTGTGAGATGAGCTAAAAATTCATCAAGAGAAGGCATTTTGTATGTAGAACATCTATAGTAGCATAGAATGTGGAAACAAAGATTGGATAATCTAGACCTAGCTTGGAAAGAATATATAATATCAATTGCTCATCATCTTTAGTAATGCAACAATTAGAAAGCACCAATCTAATGGAATTGAACTTAGAGAAAAATTCTTGAATATTGTTAAAATCACATGGACTTAGACCTACAAGCTCATTCTCCAATTTGATTTTTCTTATTCTATCAGGTTTAACAAAGATTCCTTCCAATGTAGTCTAAGCATCATGAGGATGCGTGCAAGATGCAATATGTTCTAGTAAATCATAAGAGATGGTAGATCTAAGAGATCTAAGTGCTTTATCTCTTCTATCAAACCATTTCCTTCTTTCTACAACACCTGTAGCTAGTTCTAGATCCTATCCAAGAATCATTCTAAACAATCGAATACTCATCAATTGATTAGAAACTACCTATTCCCATTCATGATAGTTATATGGATTGAGTAATGGAACTTTTGAAAAATCCATAATGAAATCAGATAATGACTGAAATCAATTGACAAGTCCTTCAAATTACTAACTCAATTAAGAAAATTGCAATCCAAGTATTCACCAAGTGCAAATATAGCCAAAAAAGACCTATTTCTAAAAGTGATATTTCTATTCCAAATTAAAAAAATATAATTATAGATTTGGAAAGTAGAGAAAAAATCATGCACTTTAAAAAAAAAATGCACCTAAAAATGTTATCGAATGTTCCCAAATAGAGCCTTGAAAGTTGCAAAAAATGGGCTTTGTGATTTTTAGAAAAATTCAGAGATAGAGATCCAAAATCACCTACACCACTATGTAGATCATGAAATTCTACCCCAAAACAAAAAAAAAATCTCAAAAAAAGGAGTCCATATGAGGGAGATATCACTGTTTGAAAATTGCCTTTGAAATTATTTTTTCTGAAATCAAATGGCTCTAGATTTGGCCTTAGATGTCTAATTTGGATGAAACAAAATTCAATTTAGGAATTTTTAGACCTCCTCTATATGATGCCAACCTTTGATTTGCACAAGCAAGTTCCAATTTTTTACTGCAATAGAAGGTCACAAAAGATGACTCCCAAAATCTTCTCCAAATTGTGATGTCCAAATTGCCAAATGTTGCACCAACGATGAGTCAAGCAAAGATTGCACTTCATGAGAAGAGGTCTTCACACCATGAGAGCTCTGATACCATGTTAGAGTTTTAAGTGACTCTACAACACCCCTAGGATCAAATGAAAGACCAAGATAACTTCCACAAGAGAATGCAAGACAATTGCATGAAGATGCAAAAATGTTATTATTGATAATGGATTTGATTGACATCCAATGGATTGATTTTAAATGTACATAATAGGCCTCCTTATATAGGAGAGGCAATGAGAGACAATGATAAGGAGAAGATAAACTATCACCCAAACAAGGTGGAATCACATGTCTAGGAAAGGTGGATCATCCTCTATTATGCAATGAAGTATGTGCGATGATGAGGATGATAATGTGATAAGTATAATAATGGTGGAATGAGATAACAACTATGACCACCCAGAGTGGAATTCTCTTACACCATGTGTTTAATTGAGGTGCAAACTCCCAAGTGTCTCAATCAAAAACTACTATACAATGCATTATCCTAAGTAAGCTTAAGTAAGTGTAATTAGTGAATTTTTAATGACACCAACAATACTCTTTATTTTATTAACTACATGGTGCATAGACATTTGCATGACTCAAAACTCATAAATAAGAAGAAAATAAGGAGAGAGAAGTCTATATGCAATCTAGGATTCTCTGACACTCATTTAGATTCAAAAACATGATTCACTCTATGTCTCTATTAGTTAAACTACAACCAAAATATAGTTTTGGTGCATAAAATGCTAAAAAAATGAAACTAGTAGTTAACTATCAGTGCACTTTCACACCTTCACACTAGTGCATCTAGCCACCATTTTAGTTTCAAAATTTTAGTTTCTAGCATTTAGGTTTTGTGTCCCTTCTACCAAAATGATGTTTGGATGCACCACATTAAACTTTCAAATGATGGAAAAAATGTTTGGGGTATTTGAGAAGTCTAGGGATTCATGCTTCATTCTCACTTCCTAATGATATTAATTGACCTCTTTCCTAATCCCTAAAAACTCTTCTAACTTGGAGTCCAACTCTTTAAGTGCCTCCTAAGTCTTGCAAAATGCATAAGATGTCATCTTTTGAGGATGTAATTTCAAATAATGCTCAAAATTATTGCATAATTGTTAGCATGAATGTTGATGATATTCCTTTAGGTGTGTATCCCAAGCATTGCTAGAACAAATTGGGAAATTTTGGCATGATTGATATGTTGCATTCATGACTGTGTTTCTCATTGATGCCAACATAGTATTATTTCTATAAAGACTTGTAGAATAGAAGAAAAATAATGAGGTTGTACAAACTATGTTTTTATCATGAGGTCAAGCATAGTTAAGAATATATTCTACATTGTGTCCTAATGAAGTGGACAAGTGTGCATGCAAAGTGGCAAAGAAATGAGAGAGTTATTCAAGAATTAAAAAGGATAATACACAAACAGAGTACCCAAGAAGTGGTTTATGATGTTTCGATTTAATCTCTCAACATGTATAGAATCATTATGAGTGAAGTTACATAGTGATAACATAAAACCTAATGATGACATCAACAAGTACACAAGGTCAGAGGTCACATGAGTGAAAATTTGTATTTACTATGAGTTGAAAATGTTATGTAATTGAATATGTAATGAATTATAATATGTTAATGAGGTCCTATTATAATTAATCAATAAAGCCTCAAGGCCAAATCAAAGAATTATTTTGAGGATATGGCATAAAGGAAGGTTATTTTCCTTTTGTTAAATAAATATGTGATGTAAGTGATTGTGCAAGTGCAAATAGTACAAGTGACATGTGAATTTGGTAAATGCATGTGAGTGATCAAAGGGATTATTGGATGTATGTTCGAAGATCTAGTATTGAGATCTAAAGAGGTCTGATCTAGTCAAGAATATAGAGAAGGAGATCAAGTTACTTCACTTCTATTATTCTGCAAGGAATAATACAAAGATTAGTTGGACAATGTGTTCGATGGTCTTGCCTTGAAACTTTTTGGATAATGGGTCCTTTTTCCTTCTACAACTCCTAACAAGGTTTTAATCTCCTAACAAGGATTGATTTGTACTAAATGTATTTCATTGACTCCTAATAGAGTCCATCCTCTTACAAGAAACTTTAAAATTAGTACATAATTTTGTGGGTACCATTTTCACTGGGGTTTTCACTCTGATCAATGGTTTCCATATTTAACATATCTGGTATTATTGTGTATATGTATCTTCTTATAGTTGTTGGTTATATTTTTCGCATGGTTAAGGATTAATAAGGTTGATAAATATTTTAATATTTGGATAACTAATTTACCCACCCCCCCTCTCCCCCCCCATTAGTTATCTTGGTGGACTTTACTTTCTAACAATACCTGCTTCAAGCAATCATAATCTAGTCCTAGAGTCATCTTAAAAAATCTCTAAGATGGCCTCACTATAATATTTATTAGCTTCCAAAAATTGATCAAGGGCCCTCTTATTTACATCTTAGATATCTTCATATAGCCTAATCATAACCCTATTACTAACTGCTATCTTCTTTATCCATTCATCTACCCTATATATCTCCTATGCTAAATATATATTTAGCAACATTTGGTATCTCTAACTATTGATCATTCACAATGCTTCCAAGTCATTGGTCCACGTGGCCACTTATCCATTAACTCAAAACCATGGTCCACTATTTTGTAAGGATCAACCACAGATAGAAATAACAATTACATGTAAATATAACCAATAAAAAAAAAAAAAATTACATAGAAGATAATGTAAGACACAAAAATTTAATGTGGTTCACCCATTCCTAGGCTACATCCACCAAAAATAATTCCAATATTATTATTATCCTATGATTACAATCCATAATCTCTTACAGATCAATACCACCACAAGAATCTACAATGTCATCATACATAATGAAATCCCTAACCCCAAGCCACTTTATAGAAGCTTTTACCACTTACAAAATTAGGTTAGAATAAGTCATCTAATCAGAGTAAACTTTAAGAAACCACCCTCTAGAAAAAGACATAAATTGTTGGTAAAAATTTCATTATTTTGAAAAACCAAATTACTTTTGTCGGTGAATATCTCAAATTTTTTATTTTAAATATTATTGACATTGGTGATTAGTTTGGAATCATAATTTTTGAGTAGAAAATATTGGCGAATCTCAATAATAATAGGAAGTTCACTAATCATCATGAAATATTACAAATCAAAATTGAACATGTTTTATCTCATAGAAATTATGAGGATAATTATATTATATTTTAAATCAACAGTGAAAACTAAATATTGGTAATATATCCCTAAAGTAACTAATAATAATGATAGTAATTGATGAATTAATTGTAATTTCTTCGATAATATATAATATTTAGGTGAATAAAATCTAATCATGTATCGAATATTGTGACGAATCTTTGAGTTTAAATTTTTTAATAAAATAAATTATTGAATTATTTTAAACATTTTAGAACTAAATTCAATAAAAATGTGATGATTTACGTTGCATTAAATTTTAAATTATTAGCCAAATTACTAGCAATTTTTTTTCTAAAATTCGCAAAATTATGAATATTCACTACTAAAAAATACCCTACGTCTAATAGAAAAATAACAGCTGACACCTTTTACAATAGAAGAGTCATTTTTGGCTTTGGTTGCCCCTCGGCCCCACCCTATACTATGATAGGGAGCACATGTAGGGTATTGCCCCTTGACACCATCTTACGGGCACTATCCCCAAACCCCCATGACAATAATTTGGAGGAAAACTGCACTAAATAAACCTCTAAGTCTAATTAAACTCCACATCACAACATATTGTAACCAACTTTTCAACATTATTTTGTATACTAAGCAATGAGTTGATATTTTATTCAATAATTTATAGCCCTCTATCTTCAAAACTTTGATGCCATCTTTTGCATGTGTACAAAAATGAGTCACTTTATTTGGTGGCTAGAACTTCTTTGTCGAAGGAACCTAATAAAGTGATCTTAAGATGGTTAGGTTCTAGTGGACCAAATACCTCCTACAAATACTTGTGTAGAAGATTATTCTATTTTCTCAATTCCAAAATTTATGCTTCATCTTCATCCAAGTGTTAGAATAATTGCTTTAGGCCTGTAGTAGTCAAAAATTTGGTAGTATCTTGGGTGGCCTTTCCCAATACTACCTCTTTTACCTAATAATATTTAAGAGAAATATCCTTGATAGTTGTATGAGGAGGGGAAATAGCTATATGTGCTATTAGATCATTTCTCTTGTTCCTCATTTCAAAGGCCAATTGCTTGGGATCACCTTGAATGGTTGTTAGTATCCTTATTGCCTTTGCTAATGCCTTCAATCTTTTTGTCTTTGTGTACTCCACATACCTCCTTTGGTGTGTTAATACCTCTCATTTCAACCATTTTGGAATGGTACCAATAGGGGACACATATTTATTTGATGATGATATAATTTATGAAGTAGACCCTTTGCCTCTATCTCTCCTTTTTGAGGTCTTCTCCATTCTAGATTGCTCTCCTACTAGAGTAGACATTATGGTCCTTGGGGGAGAGGATCCCAACTCTACCACATGCATCATTTTCTTCCCCTTTCCAACAATTTGGACGTCTTCCAATACCTCATTGGTGTGTAGTTACCTAAAGTCATCCCCTCTAATTATCTAGCTTTTATATTCTATAATTGGTGGTAGCAGTGGGCTAGCTTCCTATTCTAGTGGAGGAGGGGGGTGATAATGGATTCCTAGGTGGAAAAGGAGGTGTTCCTAATGACCCTTGTAGAAGTGGAGGAAATTGGTTCTAATATTCACCTAATGACTCTCTTCATGGAGTATCCCTTATCACTTTTCCCTTTAGATAAGTCCCTAAGGGAATAAAATCAAAGTTTTAGAGGTTAAAGACATCAGAGCCATCTCCCTCCACAAATTTGGTCCAACCTTCGATTCTTGATCTATAGATTCTTCAAGATGAATATGTTTTTTCTAGAATGGATGAGGACATCTGAGTTGCACTAGTTTGTCTCTCCTCTTCCATGACCCTTGCTGATAGGATCTTCCTATTTAGAGGGAGATACTAAGTCTCTTCTCATTTCTCTTCCTCCTCTTTAGGCATGGTCTTTGGAATATGAGGAGACATACCACACTTATTTTTCTTCAAATTCCTCCTTTTTAACTCCTACCACCATTGATTTCATTTTGATATTCTTTGAACATTGATGGAGATGATTATGTTTGAATAGGGGCTTCTTCCGGTTGAGCTTGGGCTTCCTCGAGTTGAACCTCTTCTGGTTGGGCTTCTTCCTCCTATGTATCCTTCTTCCTCTTCTTCCCCTTTACCTTGTCACTATGGAAGTATGCCAATTCTCACTTATATTTATACGTGATGTCGGGTCTCATAATGGACTTCTCCTAGTAAGTTAGAATTATAACCTTAGTTCCTTTCCCCTTCTTGGGCCTTGTAGTTACTTACAAAGTTGGTGCATTGGAAATTGGATCCAAGTGAAAAGGCTTCTTTATCCAATCCTTAGTCAATTGAATAACATGCTTGGCCTAATTTTGTATATCATCATTTTACTCCTAACAAATTTTAGTATTCATTATGAATCTTTAAAAGATCTTATTCTTGTTATAGAGAGGATCTAGTACATATGAGTTGTCCTTATTCGATACCTTCAAAGGTATACTCAGGTTAAGGTCTCTTTCTATGAATTGTCAACTCATCCTATAATAGTTTTTGATTTGAACATTGTAATAATCTCCATAGGTTAATTCAAAGATCTTCAATAGTAGCATCAGAGGGGTGAGCCACTATATTATCATCCAAGGGATACTGATCACATTCTCTTTTGTAGTTGGCAATATCTTATTTTTGCTTCACCTCAAAAGGCCCTATAATTATTGGCCACACCTATCTTTTCTTATGCTGCTTCCTTAGTCATATGCTGAGGCCAACTACCTAGCAATCTCCAAGAGTATAAGAATATCTAAAGGGATAGCATGGAAGATTCTTAGGATTTAGGGGAGTTCCAATCACCCAGATGTAAGTGATTGTGTTAAACTATATGAAGCAAGCACCTATTTGTGCTACTTTAGCAACTACTTCCATAGAAAACCTCTTTGCATAATCTCCTTTGAGGAATCAGATTATAGAAAAGACAAAAATTTCATTCACCAATATGTATTATGATCTTTTGAATGGAAGCTTCCTCTAACCAACAAGAGGTACACTATCTATGACCCTATGATGTCACATTCCTTCATGCTCCCTTTCTTCATCAACCTTGGATAGTCTATTGGCCTTGGTGGCAGAAGATACACAATGTAGAAAGTCATTTAGAATTGAGGCTTCAACTTCACTGAGATGAGTCACTCATCTAGGTTGTTGCTAATGATTGTGTCCTAGTATATCAACAAGCCTCTCCTCTTGATGGTCTCTATGAAATGAACCATCCATGTTTCCAACTAACTGGCCATAGGGAGTTCCATGACTCTTCTAAGAAAGACAATATAGTTACTGATGTCATCTATCATATACCCCTAGTTCATGTCTAGATTTCGAACTCTTCTATTAGGAGGGGGCCTAGTGAGAAGGTGTTTCTCTTACACCAATGCTTTCACCTCTTGTCTATTATCTGAGTACCATCTATATGATATATCATAGGTTATTTTCTAGAATTAATCTAATCGAGGTATGTGAAAAATCTTCTTGATGTTATTAGGGTGTATGTCTAGGACCTTCTCCCCAATGATGCTTTTTACTACTTTCTCTTTGGGCACACAATGGTGGGCCAGTGCCATGATCAATTTTTAGAATTGTATAGACATTGTATGTGAGGTTGCATTCAATATCCCACTAAGAATCAAGTGAAAATATTGTTTCCAATCTCTCCCTTGGCTTGTTGCAAAGGACAAAGAATATGTTCCAATTTATGTGTCCCAACTCCATGTCATGAACTACCAAATGTTTCTAGACAAATTGCAACTTCTTCTCTTCACCCTAAAACTTGAATGTCACTAGTTTTAATATGATCTTTGCTACCATGGATGATGATGATACTATTTTAACCTACAAAAAAAAAAAATGCCAGTGTTAGATTATGGTGACTGATGAGGAAAGTATTGTACATACTTCATAAATAGTGGGGTTTAGGCCGTGGTCGACGTGGTAGCCGACATATTATGGCCGACATATGGCTGACATGTTGTAACCCTAAAATGAATAAAATACTTGTATAAAAGGGTTTAGGGTTAGGTATTTTTCATGATGTTGTGATGCGAAATTGGTTCTTGCAGTGATATTGAGCTGTAAGAGATTACAGATTGTAATCAGGTTGTAATCACTGGATTGTAATAAGATCGGACTTGTTGTTTGGTAGACATAGCCTAGGGATTGGGTGAACCATGTTAAATCTTGGTGCTTTGTGTTTATTTTTGTGTGATCTATTATTTTCTGTTATTGGTTATATTTGCATGTAGTTTTCATTTTTGTTTGTGGTTTATCCTAACAAGTGGTATTAGAGCGAGGTTGTCTTTCAGTTATCCTCTACAGGAAAGTCTCACAGTTGAGTTGGAGTCTCATAGTTGAGTGGGATTAATGGCAGATGAGGGTAAGCTGAGGGTTGACAAGTTTAATGGGTAGAACTTCCAGTTATGGAAGATGCAAATGGAAGAGTATCTTTATCAGAAGGATTTATGGAAGCCGTTGGAAGTCAAAGCCAAGAATCAGGGAACTATGTCAGAGGCTGAATGGGATCTTTTGGATAGAAAGGCACTCGGAAGCATTCGGTTATGCTTGGCACCATCAATGGCATTTAATATTACAAAAGCAAAGACGACAAAAGATTTGATGAAAACCCTAGTGACACTATATGAAAAGCCCTCCGCTTCAAACAAGATATTTCTCATGAAGCATTTATTTAATATGAAAATGGTAGAAGGTTGATCTGTTGCAGATCATTTAAATGAGTTTAATACTATTACTAGTCAGTTATCTTCTCTGGGTATCACTTTTGATGAAGAAATTAGGGCTCTCTTGATTTTGTGTTCTTTGCCTGAAAGCTGGAATGGCTTGGTAATGGCTGTGAGTAATTCTATTCCTGGATCTAGTACCCTAAAATATGATGATGTGATTGGTGTTGTTTTGAGTGAGGAAACTTGTAGGAAATCCTCAGGTGGATCTAGATTAGGAAGTGCTTTGAATGCACAAAGAAGGGGTAGAACGACTAAGAGAGGAAGTAACTCTGAAAATCGTGGGAAATCAAGAGGAAAGTCAAAGGGGAAGAGGTCTCAATTGAGAGGAACAAATGATTGTTGGTAGTGTGGAAAAACAGGACATAAAAAGAAAGATTGTTGGAATTGAAAGAAAAATGAAGGAGATAAATTAGATGGAGACAAAGAGGCAAATGTGGTAAGTAAAAAATCTAAAGAGGATGCTTTGCTTCTGTATTTAGAAAGTGTTGATGATTCATGGGTTTTAGATTCTGGTGCTTCATTTCATGCTACACCTCATAGAGGTTATTTCATTTATTATGTCCAAGGGCATTTTGGGCTTGTTTATTTGGGGGATAATGAACCCTGTCAGATTGTTGGAAAGGGAAAAATTAAGATTAAGTTGCAGAATGGGAATCATTGGCTACTACATGAGGTAAGACATCTTCCAAGGCTGAGTAGGAATTTAATTTCAGTGGGGCAACTCGGTGATGAGGGTTGTGTAGTTACTTTTAATGATAAAAATTGGAAGGATTCAAAGGGTTCCTTTGTAGTAGCAAAAGGTGTCAAAGTAGGCACCTTATATCTTTTTACAGGTCATATTGTTCCTTCTACTTTGATTGTTTTAGAGAAAAATGAATGTTCAGGAACAATTGCTATAGTTGAGCAGGTAGAACAAATAGCTGTTGTAGATTCTGATACAACGCTATGGCACAATAGACTTGGGCACATGAGTGAGAAAGGTATGAAAGTACTTCATTCAAAGAAAGTTTTACCAGGTCTGAAATGTGTTAATATGGATTTCTGTGAAAGTTGTGTGTATGGAAAACAAAAGAGAGTGAGTTTTGTAAAGACTAGGAAGGAAAACAAAAAGGAAAAATTAGAGCTTGTGCATACAGATGTATGGGGACCAGCTCAGGTATCTTGCCTTGGTGGCTCTCATTATTATGTTACATTTATTGATGATGCAACTAGAAAAGTATGGGTTTATTTCCTTAGATAGAAATCTGATGTATTTCAAACTTTTAAGAAATGGAAATGCTTGGTTGAAAATGAGACTGGTAAGATTTTAAAATGTCTCAGATCTGATAATGGTGGTGAGTATTACAGTCATGAATTTGAAGATTATTGCTCCACTAATGGTATTTGTGGACAAAAAACTATTCTAAGGACTCCACAGGAAAATGGAGTAGTTGAACGCATGAATAGGACTATAATGGAGTGCGCAAGGAGCATGAGGTTGCATACTGGGTTGCCCTTATACATGTGGGCAGAGGCTATCAATATTGCAGTATATTTGATTAATAGAGGTCCCTCTACTCCTTTGGGCTATGTTATTCTAGAGGAAGCATGGACTGGTAAGAAGGTGAGTTATTCTTTTCTCATGACCTTCAGTTGTGAAGCTTTTGCTCATATAGACTCTGAAAATAGAGCCAAGCTAGAAGCTAAATCAAAGAAATGTGTCTTTGTTGGATATGGCATTAAAGAATTTGGTTATAGGCTTTGGGATTTTGAAAATCATAAAATTATAAGAAGCTAGGATGTCATATTCAATGAAAAAGTGTTGTACAAAGATTTGTTGCAGCAACATGAGAAGAAAGAAGATAATTATGTAGTGCTAGATGATACTCCAAAAGCTAATGTTCCAACCATTCCTAATGATGTGCAACAACTACAACAACAAATACCACACACACCAATGAATGTTAGACGGTCAACGAGGCAAATTAGACCTCCAAAAAGGTTTTCTCCCTCTTTGCATTCTATTTTACTTAATAATACTAGTGAACCTAAAAGATATGATGAAGCTATGCAGGTGGATACTAAGATTCAGTGGGAGTCTACAATGAAAGATGAAATGGACTCTTTGCTAAAAAATAAGACATGGGATTTGTGCAAGTTACCTGCAGGTAAAAAGGCTTTACAGAATAAGTGGGTTTACAGTTTGAAAGAAGAGGAAGGAGGTAAGAAAATATTTAAGGCCAAGTTAGTTGTAAAAGGATTTGCACAGAAAAAGGGAATTGATTTTGATGAGATATTTTCTCCTGTTGTTAAAATGACTTCTATCCGTCCTGTTTTAAGTCTTGTGGCTACTGAAGATTTGCATTTAGAGTAGCTGGATGTTAAAACAACCTTTCTTCATGGTGATTTGGATGAAGAAATATATATGGCTCAGCCACAGGGTTTTGAGGTCAAAGGTAAGGAGAACTTAGTGTGCAAATTGAAGAAAAGTTTATATGGCTCGAAGCAAGCACCTCGACAATGGTATCTAAAATTTGATAGTTTTATGCATGAGCATGGATATAATAGGTTTCATTCAAATTACTGTGTTTATTTTAAGAGGTTGGATGATGATAGCTACATTATTTTATGTTTATATGTTGATGATATGCTTGTAGCTAGGTCTAACATGGATCATATTAAGGGGCTAAAATGCCAGTTAGCACATGCATTTTCTATGAAGGATTTGGGGGCAGCAAAACAAATCCTTGGTATGAAGATTTGTAGAGATAGGAAGAATAGAACATTGACACAATCTCAGGCTGATTATGTTGAGAAGGTGTTGCAACGTTTCTCTATGGAGAATGCTAAAGTTGTCAGCACACCTTTACCTGGTCATTTGAAATTGACTAAGGAGATGTGTCCTAAGAAATAGGAAGAGGAGGATAAGATGTCCAAGGTACCCTATGCTTCAGCTGTAGGAAGCTTGATGTATGCTATGGTATGCACTAGGCTAGATATTGCACATGCTGTGGGAGTCGTTAGCAGGTATATGAGTCATCCAGGATTTGAGCATTGGAATGCTGTCATGTGGATTCTTAGATATTTGAGAGGGACATCCAATAAGTGTTTACACTTTGGGGGCTCTACTATTGATTTACATGCCTATGTTGACTTAGATTTGGCTGGGGATATTGATACCAGGTGGAGTACTACAGGTTATGTCTTTACTATTGGTGGGGCAGTCGTGAGCTAGGTTTCTAGGTTAGAGAAGATTAATGCTTTATCCACTACAGAGGCAGAGGATGTTGCTACTACAGAGGTATCCAAGGTGATGATATAGCTTTAGTTCTTCTTGGAAGAATTGGGACATCCTCAGAAGGATAATTATTTGTTCATAGATAGTTAGAGTGCCATTCATCTTGCAAAGAATTCAGCTCTGCATTCTAAGACCAAACACATACAGTTGTAGTACCATTTCATTCGATCAGTTTTGGAGGATGGACAGTTAAAGCTTGAGAAGATACAGACCAATGACAATCTAGCAGATATGTTGACAAAGGTTGTAACACAAGAGAAGTTGAACTCCTCTTCAGCTTCGGTTGGTCTTTTAGACTGAACATGAATAAATGAATAGCAGAGTCCAGGGTGGTTTGATCTAGTGGGAGCCCCATGTGGTAGTGATATTGGTACAAGATCAGTCTCCAAGTGGGAGATTGTTGTTTAGTGTGGAGCCTCATCAGTCCCCAAGTGGGAGATTGTTAGATTATGGTGACTGATCAGGAAAGTGTTATACATACTTCATAAATAGTGGAAAATTTTTTTTGGGCCATGGCCGACATGGTAGCCAACATATTATGGCCGACATATGGATGACATGTTGTAACCCTAAAATGAATAAAATACTTGTATAAAAGGGTTTAGGGTTAGGTATTTTTCATGATGTTGTGATGCAAAATTGGTTCTTGTGGTAGTATTGAGCCGTAAGGGATTACAGATTGTAATCAAGTTGTAATCACTAGATTGTAATAAGATCAGACTTGTTGTTTGGTGGACGTAGCCCATGGATTGGGTGAACCACATTAAATCTTGGTGCCTTGTGTTTATTTCTGTGTGATTTATTATTTTCTATTATTGGTTATATTTGCATGTAGTTTTTATTTCTGTCTGTGGTTTATCCTAATAGCCAGTATATCAATATTGGAAGATTGAAAAGATGCTAATTGACACAACTGCACCAACAAGAAACTGAAAAACAAAGAAGAACCTACACATGCATGTGCTACAGAAGAAAAAAAGTCAGTATATCAATGTTGTATGATTGAAAAGATGGTAACTGACACAATTGCACTGGCAATAAACTAACAAAACAAAGAACTTGCACATGCATGTGCTCAATTTACCTTTTGTCTTGCACAAGTCTATCTTGTACACATGCATAGGGAGTGCACCTTTGTAGGTGTGCACCATGCGAGGGCATGTAAACTCTAATGTATACTATGCCACATTTTTTGGTTTTCTAAGTAGTGTACATGTTGCACATTGTACATCTATGGGGGTGTACAATGTTCACCATATTTTACCTTTATCTCTAATAATGGAGTAAGTTAAGTGTTTTGTGTGAGAAGGTACATCATTCCAAAGCTTGAAGAATACAAGTGAGCACTAATAGGGGGAAGCTACCCATTTGTACATGCACAGGGTCTTGAGGTGTGCACGTAGCGCACCCTTGAGATGAATGGTTTTGTGTACACTTAGCCCACTCCTCAAAGGTGTACATATATGCTACTACACATGTGCGCAAGTGAACCTTAAAAAAATAATTTCTTGACTTCTTAAGTTTGAATAAAATTTGACTGACCAAACCTTTTGAGAAAAAAACTATAGGGGTTCATTCTTTGAGGCACCTAGAAGGATGCCTTATTCTGTAGAACACATTTCCCTATCCTAAATGAGAGAGGGGGTCCCCATTTTTGGGTAAAAAATGGGGCATATTTTGTGAGGCCACAATAAATAAAATAAAAGAAAATAATCTGTTTAGCCTATGTGTGATAATGTGTATGAAAAATTGAACTAATTGACTATGAATATAAATCTAGATGCAAAGTGTATATGATCAACCCAATTAAGTGTTGGAAATCTAATTGAAAAGATCATTGTTGAAGAAGGAAGATTGTTTACAAAGAGGGAGATTATTGATAAAGAATGTTTTAAATCATTTTTTTTGTCACTGATGTCAAACCTACTATTTTCTGGAATGACAATTTCTTATAAGATCCAAGTACTATAACTTATTTGATTGATGAATAGGATTTAATCAACAAGATGTAGCAAAAGTATCTAAGGGAAAGGTTGAGTTATGGTTTTGTAATGAAGTGCAAGGATCAGTTAAGACAATGGTAAAATGATTTATTGATAATATACTTGAAGATACAGAGGTTGGCCACACTTAGAAACCTTGGAAGAATAAGTTGTAACAAGGCTATTTGTAAAGTTTGACTAAGTTCATTAGTGAGTGCTGAGCAAGCTAGTTCATGCTGAGTAGATTTTTAGTTAGTACCAAGCAAAAGAAAAATCTAGTGTGTGCTAAGTGATACAAAAGGAGCCAAGAAAGTTTAGGTGCCAAGCAAGTAATAGGTGCCGAGCATCAAAAAAACTTAGTGGATGCCGAGTGAATCCATAGTAGGTGTTGAGCATTAGTAAAATGTAGTTGGTGCTGAGTAACACGGTATGTGCCGAGCACCAAAATTTCAATAGTGCCGAGCTGCTACATTATTTGAAAAGCCAAATATTTGCCAAATCTAAGCTAATAAGTTTGTTACCTTGACATTTGTGAACCAAATGGAGGATAAGGATGATGAGCTAGTGGCAAAAAATTTTAGGTAAACCATTTTTGGGTGAATTCAAGAGGATTCTTCATGACGTTTCTAGAAGCAACAAGATATGGGATAGATTCATTGAATCCTACCTAATCCATTTGATCTAAAACTAAAAGTGGGAAGATTCAAGAGGGAAAAGTATTCTAGACTTCTATTTAAGGAGTCATAGGCCAAGAAGTAAGAGTTGCTGGAATGCCAAATTGTGAAGTTGTTGAAGGGTGTCAAGGAGAAGGCATTGTGAAGGAAGAACATAGCACAAAGACTCTACTTCGATAAGTGGCCATATAGGAGATTACATTGGTGCATCGAGCATGGAGATTCAAGGAGATGAAGATTGGAAGGAGGACAGGCTGTTAGAGCTAAAGAGACTGAAAGCCAGGCAATGTTTTGAGCTAAATTAAGAGCTGAAGAGACTGAAAGCTAGGCAATGTTTTGAGCTAAATTAAGAGCTGAAGAGACTGAAAGCCAAGTAATATTGTGAGCTAAACTAAGATATGAAATATACAAGTTAAGTTGTGAGTTGTATCAGGTCAAAATAACTTGTTGTTACTCTCTAACAATTGTATCTATTAGGGTAAAATCCTATGGACTTAGGTTGGTTTAACAACCATTTGTAAATCCTTTAATAGGGTGGCATTCCAAGTGAATGTTCTAAAGTCCTCTAACTAGGCCCACTTCTAATAGGGTGGTTAAATCCTTTAACCAGGTCACATTTAATAGTGTGTTGTAGCCTTTAATAGGGTAGGCCTTTGACATGGCATCATTTCAGAAGAGTGAGAATTGAGTAGCATGTTATTGGTGGTTTTTTCCAAATTGGATTTCCACGTAAATCACTATGTTATGTGTTGATTCTTCATGTCTTGTTCTTGCATGTTGATTTTTAGTAACTTGCTAAGTAGGAAAGTTTAAGCTTGGATGCATGAATATTTTAATGGGTTCACTTTACTATGTGAAAAAAATTTATTAGTAAATTTGGATCTTGAATACCTAATTCACCCCTCCTCTCAGTTATTCTAAAATATTCTAACATTAAGATACATAATTATGCTAAAATTATGAAATGAAATGAAAGATAAATGATTCACCTTGAAATATATAAAGGAAGTTGTATTTTTTATTGAAAAATGTGGATCCTCACCTACAACTAAAAATCTAAATGTAGATCTTTGAATAGAATGAAAAACTCAAAAAAACCAAAAACTAATTTTGTGGTTGAGGCTCAAAGAATAGGTCAACTTGGTGGAAATCCTTTTAGAAGGTTTTCCATGTGGTCACCATTTTCTTAGTGCACTATAATAAGGTTGACTCCATTTATGATAACATTTGTCACTCCCAATGTTTTACTAGTTGTAGGGTTAGTTCTTTTATGCATACCATTACCATATCTAGGTTTCCTACATTCATTAGATCTATGACCATAAATAAAGCAATTATAACAATAACCAAAAAAGGGTTTAGAATACTTACCTATGAAATACTTCTTCATATGCACAAGGTAATGAAATACAAAGCATCTTTCATTAAATTGTCTTTTTAGATATTTTTCCTAATTAGGCTGATTAGGTGCTTCTTTATTCAATTCTTTATGATGATTAGTTTGTTGATTCATAAGATCTTGTTCCTTAGAAACTTTAGATCCTTTAGAAGATTCTGCTTCAATATATCCAATCTTTTTTTTGTCTCCAACAAGTCTTTGTGACATAGTGCAAGGCAAGAGAATCCCCAAAGGAGATGTCCTAGCCCCCAACAAATAACCACATAGCAGAAATAGAATAAAAATGCTAGATTTGATACCAAATTACAATAATTTATTTAATAAAATAACTATTACATGCAATGTGCCAGGTTTTAAGGCCTTCCTAGTTATATCCAAATATGAAGCAATTATAATAACTATTATGAAAGATCCCTCAAGATCTAACCCAAACGCTAGCTAGTCTAGATCCATACACTAGTAAAAACCTCCAAGGACAATCTCAACTTGTGCTCGCAAGCCCACCAAGAAATCTCATTTTCCAAGCCACAACCAATAGCTCTAATTCAAATTTATCCAAGATCCAAGCATAAATTGCCTCACATTCGACACTCTATTCACACACTCACAAGTTCATCACAATCCAACTATAACTACCTCACATTCGCTGCTCTATCCATAGGCTTAGGAAAACTTGCCCTTCAGCTGCTCCCACACTCACTCCTTTGAATGAATGACTTAAAAAATGACCAAAAGACTTCACCACAACCCCAACTTATACCAATATAAGCTACAAGTTGGCCCAAAATGCCAAAAACTAACATTAAATACTTGAAGAGCCACAAGTTGGCCTCCAATAGAATTTAAATGTCCAAAAATTGATACATGAGAAAAATCACAATATCTGCTAGCTCCGATTGAATTAGAACTTGTGCTTCAAACTAAAGTTTTTAACTTATGTCCTCTATAACCTATTAAGCTTTCTAATATTGATTAATTAATGATAATTTTGGATTCATCTTGGAAGTCACACATAGAAAGCCATCACACAAAACTACCAGAAAATGATACTCTAGGAGAATTACCATATCTCCCAAATTATAATGAATTAGGACTAGAAACCATAACAAGAGATAGTAATCTAGGTCCTCTTTAATCTTTGAACTTTTTATCCTCTAACTCATTGTAGAAAATTAATTACATGGCTCACAATAGGCACCCAAAAATTAGAAAACATAGTTCTAGCAGTAAGGTAAAAACAACTCAAACTTCAACTCAATCCATCTGATCTCTATAAAATCATGAGGAAAGGTTCTCCATTGTGTTTGCAACACATCGCAAACCATGAAAAGTATAAATCCACCAAAATTCAAGCTCAATGCTCCTATATTAGACACCTCAGGTAAATAGAAAAGTATGTCCCATACTTTGATACCCAAAGAAAGATCTACAAGCAACTTCATCTTTACCAAAGGCTTCCACTTCATCAAAGTCAATAGAAAAACTCTAAAAATCAACCATTTATGCTTCATCCATTGAAACATCAGAATAAAATCCATATCAGCAACCCAATCAACATGCTCACACGCAAGAACAAACTAAACATAAGGCTTCATCAACAAACCCTCATCCACATTAGCAACTAGTGAATCTACACCAGCAACAAAAAACTCCACATCAGTAGCAATATGAAGAGTTCCATCAACACATGCTAAACTCAAAACACCAGCAATCTCATTTCTCATAACAAGATTCTCTACGACATACAAGTCACCACCAATAGCAACTAGATCATCCATAACCAAGTGCTCTATAATTTCCATGTTAGACCCAACCAAAAGATCATGAAAACTAATGTCCATCCTAGCATCAACAAGGTTAGGAATATCCTCAACAAAAACCTCTAGTTTCTATGTAGGTTCTCTATTAGACTCCATAAACTGATTAGTGAAACCAACCTCTTTCACCTCAACCTTGCTAGGCCATCTTATTTCACAAGCAAGTCCCTTAATTGACCAAACAACTATCTTCTAGATCGGTAGACTCTAGCTCCAAAAACATCTATGGAATTACTTCCTCATCCTATCCTTATCTCAATCATTTAAACTAGTTTCAAACTAAGCAACCTCCTCCTGATCTTGGTCAGCCAAACTAGCTTTGAACTGAGTAGACATCTTAGAGAACCTCCTCTCCACCACATCACAAAGATTCACAATCATCCCAGGGTCCAATCCTCTTAGAGCCATCTCCAAAGATCTTTGTATACCGTTTAAAAGAAATCATTCCCATGCTCCTTGTGATAAAAATAAATTATTTGTATGTCAGATCGCAACCTACCACCTCACATGAACAATCAAGAACCACATCACAAGTCTAGGACCACAAATCTAGAATCCGCAAACACTTTGCAATCATGCCTCAACAAGATCAGTCTTCCATTTTCACATCCATTGATCCATCTAAAAGCCTTCTACAATTACAAGTTAGAACCATAATCTACCACCTCACAACCAAGAGATCTAGGACTCCAAAAAAAAAAAATCCACCACCAGATCAAGATCTTCTAAGATCTACTTCTCCAACCTAAGACCTAGTGCAAACTACCACAACTTCAAAAATATATCTACATGCTTAGGAACAAAATTTTCTCTAATAACACTTGACATAGTGCAAGGTAGGAGAATCCCCAAAAGAGATATCCTAGCCTCAACAAATAACCACACAACAATTATAGAATAATAATGCAAGATCTAATACCAAATTACAATAATTTATTCATAAAATAACTATTACATGCAATGTGATAGGCTATAAGGCCTTCTTAGTTATGACTAAATAGAAAGCAATTATGATAATAGTTCTACAAGATCCCTTAAGATCCAACCCAAACACTAGCTAGTCCAGATCCACACTCTGGTAGAAACCTGCGAAGAAGATCTCAACTTGTTCTCACAAGCCCACCAAGAAATCTCCTTGTTTTCCAAGCCACAACCACTAGCTCTACTCCAAATTTATCTAAGATCCAAGCATAAACTACCTTACATTCAGCACTTTATCCACACACTCATAGCTTGTTCACAATCCTGCTATAAACTTCCTCACGTTTGGTGCTCTGTCCACGGACTCAGAAAAATTGCCCTTTAGCTTCTCCCACACTCACTCCTCCTCTAAATGAATGAATTATTTCATGAACGATTGACTCAAAAAATGATGAAAATACTTCACCATAATCCCTACTTATACCAATCTAAGCCACAAGTCAGCCCAAAATTCTAAAAACTAACATTAAATACTTGAAGAGCCACAAGTTGGCCTCCAATAGAATTTAAATGTCCAAAAATTGATACCCGAGCAAAATTGTGATATCTCCTAGCTTTGATTGAATAAGAACTTGTGCTTTGAAGAAAAGGTATTAATTTAGGTCCTCTACAACCCACTAAGATTTTGATTCATTAAGGATAAATTTGGATTCATCTTGGAAGTCACACATAGAAATCCATCATGCAAAACTGCTAGAAATTGATACTCCAGGAGAATTTCCATATCTCCCAACTAAAAATGAATTAGGAATAGAGAGATTAACCAAATATATTAATCTAGGTTCTCTTCAATCCTTGAAATTTTCATCCTCTAACTCATTTCTAAAAATTAGTTACACAGCTTGCAACAGACACCCATAAACCAGAAAACACAGTTCTAGTAGTAAGGTAAAAATAACTCAAACTTCAACTCAATCCATCCAATCTCCATGCAATCATGAGGAAAGGTTCTCCAATGTGTCTCCAACACATCCCTAACCATGAAAAGAATAACTCCACCAAAATCCAAGCTTGATGCTCCTACATTACTTTGTGCCATAATCTTCTCATAAAGCTTTTAAATGTTTGAATTTAACTTCTCAAGATGTTTCTTTGTTTGTGTAAGTTCTCCTTTAACAATGATGTTGTACTTCTCAAGTTTTGCATAATGTAACTTTTTAATCTTAATCTCAAACATTACTTTAGTAACTTTGGATTTTGGATCTACTTTCTTAGATCTAAAATATGACTGACTTTTCTTTTCATCTTCCATCATACTCATCTTCAAGTTTGTAATTCCAAGCTTTTGTATTGGAATTTCATTCTACATCTTAAGCCTTGAAACTACTTCACAATCCTTGACTTAATCACATGAATATTTATTTTCCATAATAGAGTATTCAGTTTTCTCTTTCAATTTCAAAATAAAATATTGTGTATCTTTAAGTTTTATCTTTAGTTTTCTTTCTTTCTTTTGTAACTATGTCAAGTTCCTCAAGATTCTTCTATAATTATTTCAAATCCATAGTGATCTTACTCAAGATGCTAGGCCTTCCTTGAGTAACTATTCTCTAATACCAATTGTTAGAAATATGGAATACTAAGAGGAGGTAGGTGAATTAGAGTTCCACAAACTTTTTCCCAACTATAGATTTAATAATCTTTAAACTTCCATAGATGATCAAACTAAAATGTAAACATAAGAAAAATGCAATACAACTCACAACACCATTATTTGGTAACACAAAAACCTTGACCAAGGGAAAACCCCAATGGTGATAGTACCCACAAAATGATCCACTAATCATAAGTATCTTGTGAAAGATACTGACCCTATTAGGAGTCTATTATATCCATATAGTGTATCTATCTTTGTTAGAGGACTAAGCCTTGTTAGAAGCCTCAAACTTGCTAGGAGTTGTGATTACAATACAAAATTGAAAGATGAGCACATTACCCAAACATGGATATATAATTGTGTAATACTATCAATAGAGATTGATTAGAAAACCTTTCATTTTATTGGTATCTTCGATATTTGATTTTTCTTTATAGTTTCAACTTCAAAACTATACATACAACTAATATTCTATGTTCTAGCATCCAATTCACATCTATAGCAATCATATAAGGTGTGCTTATAAATATTATATCAATACAATATAATTCCACACTTTAGTTAACAAAATACTTTTCCTTTATACCATTTTTTTGTTAGAATATTTAGAATATTAAGAGGTGGGGAGGGGGATGGATCAGTTATCCTTGGGTCTTGATGTACCAATTAAACTTTTAACCACTTCAAATACCTCTAATATAAATATTCAATAGCTTAGTATATATAGCAAACAATCTATAACATGAACTAGCAGTTCAACATCCTAATAGTAACAAAATTGCAGAATGTAAAGCATTAACAATAAAACATCTCATATGACATCCATACAAGTATGACACCATGATTTAACATGGAAACCCAATTTGGAAATACCCATGAGTAATATGCCACCAATTTTTCACTCTTCTGAAGTGAGCCATGCTAGGAGCCAACCCAATGAAAGGTTATAAAACATATTGTTAAATATGACCTTGTTAAAAGATTTAATCACCCTATTAGGAGTGGCCTTGTTAGAGGACTTTTGAACATTCTATTAGAATGTCACCCATCTGAATTAAAAGATTTACATATGATTGTTAGGTCAACCTTGATTAAAGGATTTTAACACTGAGACAATGGTTAGAAAGTAACAACAAATTGATCTAATAAATACAACTCACTTTGCAAATATAGAATTTAGTTATGTTCACATACTCATCCATTAACTGGCCTCTATTGTTATCTTAGTCTCTGAGTTTCTTGGCAACCCTTAATTAAAGTACTCTTCACCTCTTCACTTCACTATTCAACCTCCTACTTAAGTTTTCCAATCAATAACATCAACAAATAATCCAATCTAACTAAGTCTTCACCAACTCTATTGATCTTATTAGGCTTATCCCCTACACCTCCTTAAATAGGTAATTATGGTTTTTTTTCTTAAAACCCACCGTTGATCTTAGGATTAGGTTAGATTCATTAAATCATTCCATAATTTTGTCTCTTCTTTTCTCCTCTAGAAACTTCTCAAACCTTCTCCTTGAATTATTGCAGAGGAACACTCAAACACAATTTCCCTTGAATTAAGTGCTCTAGGTCATACATCCTTATCTTCAATACACTTTACATATTCTAAGAAATTAACTGTGTTGACTAGAAATCAAGATTTCCTCTTAATCTATCACATGGTATCCCTCGACCAACACTGTGACTTGTTGGAGTTCTTATTGGTAAGGAACATATTAAGTGTGTTTAAACCTAATAATAGGAAACAAAAGATAGGAACATGCCTAAGGATTAGCTAAATCCTCTATTCAATAAGGCTAAATCTTAGTTCTGGGCCAACATCAACAGAGTCGTCAAGGCTCACTTCAATTTAGGCTCTGCAAGGCCAAGGTGGGAAAACCTTAGGGATTGATGTTGCTAATTTGATATTATTATTCTTCAAAGATTATTCTCTATAATAGAAATGGTCAATATTCTTCTATGATTTTTTGATAAAATTCTTGGACGTAGTAGCTAACTATAACCAAAAACTAGATGCAAATAAGTAATGACCAAGACTTTTAGTTCTTAGTACACAAAAAGGTAAATTAAATTGTTTGTTATATATTTCCTACAATCAAATGAATCATCAACTTGTTCTTGAAATTGTAATAGACCAATGTCTTATCCATTGGGAAATAGAGTAAAAAATCAGTAAATTTAGACCTTTTTAATCAACTTGTGATTAAAATTGTCAATATTGAGCTCTAAATTTCATTCTTATCATATCCTTTTTATAAACCCTAAACCTTATCAATTATAGAAAGTGATTACCTAATTCTTTAAAATAGCATCAATTAGTAAGAGATATACAGTTTGTGTGAATTGAATTAAACTAAATAAAACTTGTTCATAACAGTCTCAAGATTATAGATATATAAGAAAGGAGACAAAACTCAAAGACAATGATATATAAGGGAAAATCCTTCTCTTGAAAATGTTTGTAATACTAATAGAGACTCAACATATAACTCAAAAACAAGCCATTGGTGCTAAATGCTCACTTTTTATATTCAAGTATATAAGAACTGAATTCATTCACACAATTATAAAAGAAATGGACAGACTATAAAAGGAAAATATGAGAATGAGAAAATTCTATAGATAACCAACCTCTACTTCTCCTTTTGGAAATCCATATATAGGATTGCAACAAGCTACAGATGAAAGGAGGACACATGTCAAAACAAGAATGGATACAAAAAGTGTAAAGATGGGAACAAAAAGATATATAGAACATTCTTCAAAAGTTTGATCAGAAAAAGAAAAGTAGTTGAGATAGCAAATGGAAATTTATGTCATGCTTTTTGACTTTACTCTTTGTTATCCTTTATTGTCCTTAATGAGGAATATCTCAACTACTTCCTATTGACAAGGCCTTAATTTCTCCTATCATGGGCCACTCTATAGTTTTAACCTCTTCTAATTCTTGAGTGGCTTTGGTCCACCTAACATCCATAATAGCTTTAGATTCAATAGAAAATTTGTTCAAATCTATTTCTGCTTTAAAAAGGTAATTAATTAATTAATTATATGGGACATTAGAAGTATATTCAAAAATTGCCATTATGGCCTCTTGAGTTAGAATGACACCAAAGGAATAAGACCATTCCTCCTCATCTACTGTTGATGTCAACTTGGTTTTGACAAGTGAGTGTCAACATACTTCATTTACTTAATTCATGCCAAACTAGAAATACATGCTGAGCACAACATGTAAATATTAGACCATGCTGAGTTGCAATGAGTGCCAAGTCACTCATGTGTCGAGTCACTCAAGTTATAAGAAGATAGATCATGCCGAATGAATTCAAGTGCTAAGTAAATAGTGGATCTCGAGTAGTTCATGTGTCGAGTTAAAAGTAGAAATACATTGTATGCTAAGCATCAAAGGCTTTATATGCTGAGTGAGATAGTTTGGACATATTTGTTTGTAATGGCACAAACAACTATGTAAACCATTTTTGAGCCAACTTAAGAATAGATATCAATATTTTGGAGATAAGGATGAATCTATATGTGGATTCCCTATGCAATTTCATGCATCCAATCAGAAATGGGAAGGTTTAAGCAACAAAATGGATGAATCTTAGCCATAGATTCATACCTGAATCTAAGCTACTAGAGTCTTCCTAAGGAGGACAAAGCCCTAAATTTTAATGATGATGAGAATAGTGAACAAGGGGTGAATGATGAATTTGGATGAGTGAACAAGAAAGTTTGCAGAGTATTCAAGGTGACTTAGTAGTAAGAGTGAATTGCAAAATTGATTAAGTGAAGAATGGAGGATATAACATTGATACATTAGATCATGAAGGATCAATCTAAGATTGGATAGAGGTGATTTATTACTAGGAAAGAAAGTACCAACCATAGGATCTATGCTAAGATATTTTGACAGGTGATTTTAGTTAAATTACTTAATAGAGTAGTCCTAACAGGTTGTATGAAATCCTTTAATAGGGTGCTTACTTAATTCTAATTTGAAGTTCTCTAACTAGGAACACTTCTAATAGGGTGTTAAAATACTCTAACAAGGTGCAATTTAATAGTCTTTGTAAGCCTTTAATAGGGTAGGTATTTCACAGGGCAGATCATGATTCATAGTCAATTCATTGTAACCTTAATTGGATACATGTTATTACTATAGTAGTGAAGATTTGTGAGTGTCACCCCCAGCTTAGTTTTACCTTCTCACTTGGAGGGTTTTTGGGTAATCATATTTGGTGTTATGTGTGTGTTTGACTAGATGTCTACATGATTCATGCATATGTTTTACATGTCATTTCTGTTAATTAATGCATATGATACATGAATGGGGAAAGTTTAATAGATCCAAGTTTAAACTCCTGATTCACCCCCCTAGATGTTTACTCTCTTCCCACTTGTAAATCCAACAATTGGTATCAAAGTTTTGTTCTCTAAAAGAGAAGCTTTTTAGCTTAGAGGAAAGACTATTGAGAACTAGCTTAGATCTTGAAATGGAAGTCTACAAGCTAGGAAAAACTATTGAGAACTAGAAGATTGAAATACATCTCATACTACATTAATTGAATAAGGAAAGAGAGGATTGTTATTGTAGAAAATGACACACTATACAAAGAGATAGACACCACCAAGCTAGTTGCAAATGGTAACTCTAGTAAATTTGATGTAGCAGTGAGAGATATAATGGAAAGGAATAGAATCCAAGTTGAGAAAATTAGACATCTCAAGTTGGAGCAAGAATCATAAGCTATACTGTTATGTGAGGTGACTGAACAAAAGAAGAAAGCCATGGAAGAAAAAGTGATGATTGAAGAAGACAAAAGAGTTATGGCAAATAGATTGGAAGAAAAGTCAATAGAGCTAACATAGATTTCCAATATGCAATTGGATACTCTAAGTCAAATGATGAATGCCAACTATGAATTGAATGTCAAGGACATTGAGATAACCAAATTGAAGTTGCAGAATGAAAAATTACAAAATGATCTAAAAAGAGAAAGGGAATTTTTTGAAAGTTTTAAAAAGCCAAATGAATCCATTAATTACTTTGAGAAATTACTAAGATCCCCTAGATCCAACAAAGACACATCAAGATTGGGCTACATAAGCAGTAAAGAAGGAGAATCATGCAAAGTTTCTAAAGAAAGGAACATCAAAGGTAAGAACTCAAAATCTACTTGTCATAATTGTGGAAAGAAAGGACATATTGCTGATATGTGTAGGAGCAATACTACAAATTAGAATGCTAAAGTCTAAGAACATGACTCATTATCATAAGTGCAACAAACAAGGTCATTAGGCACATGAATGTAGAACTAGGACCATGCATAAACAAAAATTTGAAGGATATTGCTACAAATGTCAGAAGTATGGACATAGAACCTTTGAATGCAGATCCAAATTCATATGGTCATCAAACAAGCTAGAAAAGGTAAGAAGCTATGGAAACTCTTATAATTTGGATTACAATATAAGATATAGCTATCATTATTTTCAAAAATATGGACATGCTCTTGAGAATTGTATTAGAGCACATTTTAGTGGTAATTACAAAAGATGGTTAAGTCAAACTACATATTTTAGCTGTTTGAAGACTGGTTACATTAACAAGCATTATCCAACTAGGTCAAAGGCACAAAGTTGTGAATTTGATAAACTTAAAGGCAAGGCAAATGTTGAACACATTAGAGATGAGATGAAAAAGGACATGGAAAAAGAAAGATGCTTGCAACACATCAAATGTGGAAGGGACCACTTCACCCAATGGGTCAAGTGATCACACCTCATTAAACTAAACAATCAAGAGGTATGTGGGATTGATATTCAATGGTAATATCATACATTAGTTGCAAAAATGGATGATAGTACTGAAAAGACTACATGAGCATGAAAGAAGATGCAAGATCTTGTACATTCAAAGTTAAATCTTTAAGGTTTTCATGTTGTTGTCGAGTATGAAATGTCTCCTGTGTTTGCCAAGTGGAATGCTAGTTGATGCTGAGTTGTAGAACTATCTAATTGATGTTGAGTCTATAGTTTTGGCTGAGTGATGGTAATACTAATGGATGCCAAGTAATTCTAAAATTGAGTTGATGCTGAGTTTATAGTTGTACAAGCACTAAGCATTAAATGGAAGGGTTTTAAATGATATATGATCATTTTTCACTCATTATTCATCATTTCAAATTTGAGCAAAGAGTAAGCAGAGTGAAAGGAAATTTAGAAACTTGTTCACAACATTTGCAAAGAATTTGATAGCGATCTTATATTAGTTCTTTAGATTTTACAAGGTATTTATCACAAGCCAAGTTACGTAGTTTTTATTTGCATAAACCCTAGTTTGACAAATGTCATCTAGTTCAAAGAAAGTAGAAGGGAAAGAGGTTTTAAATGTTTAGCTTGTTAGTAAAAAAGTCAAAAAAACTATATTCAGGGCCATCCCTGACATTTCATACAAACAAGATCCTTATGGGGCCTTATCTATGATCCTACCAAATGTCATAATGGTAAGATGTAAGGAGATGTTATAATTGCAAAATTGGTAGCATTGTGGACTTAGAAATAATAGAAGCATATGATAGATTATGCAAAAATAGTATTTTGAATGAAGAATATAAAATCATTGAGAAGAAGGGTTTGATGCATGCCCTAGATTTTCCTAGTGTATTCAAATCCGAATGGATTAGAACTATGTTGATCCAAATACATGGTGGATCCTTATGAGTAGAGGGTGGACTAATTAAGATCACCAAGAGGATAATTCATAGGGTTACTGGCTACCCATTCCTAGATCGGCCCAAGGCTTTGAGGAGTGATTCCAAGGAAGTGATAGAAAAAATACAGGGGTAAAATGGAACAAAAGAGGCATGACAATAGATAATGTCAGTGATCCATTGTTGAACTTTTCTGTTAGGCTAATCTCTCACAAATTCTATCAATCTAGCAGATTGAATAGTGTACCCTATATTGAAGTGGATGTTGGCTACAAGATTGTGAAGAAAGATCATACTTATGATCTAGCTGAGCTTCAACTCCAACAATTGATAGAAAATCTTGAAGCAATCAGAATGATAAAGAGTGCTTAATATAAATTTGGTTAGATACTTCTCTATATATTTTCTATGTGAAAAACACATTTCCTTCCTTTGGTACAATAAGCTAGAAAATAAATAGATCAATAGCAGTGCAGATAAATGAATTTATTGCATAAATGGGAGAAAATTTTAAATCATTAATGAAAATTTTGAATTATTTTGAAGACTTTAAGAAGTCAATGAAGCAAAGAATGAGGATACCTATTTAATTGGTTGAGAAAATTACAATGATATATGTTTTTATGGTTGATGATGATTACACCTTTGTATAGGTTCCCACACCAAGGGTTAGATGGTTAAGACCACTTGGATATGAGATTAATGTTGATGAAGCATTAGAAATAATAACTGCACTCCTAGTAGAGGAAATTGACAAGACTACTAAAATCTTTGGGAATTAAGATATAATGAAATCAAAGATTGAAATGGAGTTGAAAACTTCCTCCACATTGAAGAAGAAAGATAAGCTAGTAAAGAAGCTAAAGATCAAATTTGGTGAAGGTGTAGGTGAGAAAGAAGAGGAAGAATATGAAGAGGATAAAGAAGAAGATCAAGAACAAACATAAGGACCTCTTGCATTGAATCAAGGAATGAGAGAGGATAAAGAGGAGGAAATAGAAGGTTCCAAGGAAGAAGAAACCAAGGAAGCACCCACACATGTTGAGCCAAAGAAGAGAAAAGCCAAGGTACAACTAGTGGCTAAGGTAGAGAAAATTGCAAAACCTAGCCAAGCCAAGACAAGTGCACCTACCACTAGAGCTAACACACAAGCTACAACACAAAATGCCAAAGAAAAATCCAAACAAGTAGAGCAAGGAGGCCAAGTTTAAAAGAAGAAAAGAAGAAAATATGTTGCAAAAATAGATTCAAATGAAGAAAGGATAGAATCAGAGGACATAAGCCAATTCAAAGTGGTAAGTCACAAACCAGTTTCTGATATTGAAAATTTGTGTGAAAATGTCAAGAATAATGTAGATTTATCTAGTTTAAAGCATATTGATTTTGAGAAACTTGAGAAAGAAGAAAAGAATCTAGTGGAAGAAGCCCTATATGCAATGATGTCTAAATTTAAGACTACACCATTAGAAATTGCCAACTCAGTACCCAAGAAATTATATGAATTAGTTGAGTAAAAATGGCATTATTATTTAAATTTTGAAAAACAAATAAGTGAAACCACTTTGGCCCAAGTAATGCTAGAATTGACAAAAGGGAAAATTGATAAGGCCACTAAGAAATATGGACTTAGGTTTACACCTAAGCATAGAGCCTTCAACATACTTCAAAAAAATATTAAAGATGTGGTCAAGAAGTCTACCCAAATACAAAAACTCATCTATGGGTTGACCACTATTAAATAAGGAGAAGCTGATCCCTCTGAAGGTGAACTTGATGACAAAGAGGATAACAATGAAAATGATGATAGAGAAAATGATGATAAGGAAGATGATACAGTGGGGAAGGAAACTAAAAAATAGAATAATGAAAAGGCTATAGTTCAACAATAAAAAGATGAACATAGTGTGTAGGACACACAAGTGCTGAGTGTTAGCCCCCCATATGACATAGTCAAGACCACTAAAACCATTATTGTAAAAGATGTCTCTGATCTCTTAGCTTAGAACATAAATCCTTTGATTATAGGAGACCTATAGAAAATATTGGACCAATCAATATTGCATGCTAAATTATGTGATAGTCCAGTTTTGGTTAGTATAGATGAGCTCCAAAACGTAGTAACTGATACCATAAGGGATAAGGTGAATCCACAAGAACCATCTTCTACCATCCCTTTAGTTTCTCATGTACAACCTTTGATCCAAACAATAGTAGATACATCTACCAATGTTGATACATCTATTAGAGTTGACAAAGTGGAGCAAAAGCAGACTGAAGAAGAAAAAGATAGTACAACTAAACAACAAGAATTAGGACATATAGATTCTTCTGTACTTGAAGCACAAGGACCAAGTGCTATTCATGTCATTATGATAGATAAGAGAAAATTTGAAGAAGGTGAGCAAACACCTAAGGTAAAGGAGCAAGAAGCCATTTAGGCATTAGTAACTCGACCTACATCTAACACTTCTCCTATAAAAGTTCTTCAAAAGCCAAGCACAAAAGCTATACCATTGCAAATCTTAGTGCTAGGCTCAAGCTATTCAAAAGCTAAAAAGGTAATTTACTATGGCGACATCACTCTTAATGAAGAGATTATTATTATCAAGTTTGATTATGATACAATGACACTGGATCAAATAAGCATTTTGCAACAAGCTTTAGAGAAGAAAAACCATCAAGAAAAGCTTAGGAGAGAACACAGGAAGAGGCAAGCACTTCAAGACATAAAATACATTTTTCTAGATGCATTTAGCCTACCAACTCCTAAAGAGACCAAGCCACTACTAGAACAACTATTAGATATAGTGGAAAAGGTCAACAATGGAGATATTGAGACTAATGATAAAATTTTAGAGTGGTCTGAAAAGAAATTTCAAAGTAGGGTAAATGAAAAGATATCTGGTGATATAGCACTTACTCAAGTTGCATTGGGAACAAAGGATGAAGATGTGAAGAAGGTATTTGAGATCATATTATCATTGTAGACCAAATTGTGTAACTCTACACTCTTCACCCAAGAGACTAGACATCATATTCTAAGCTTGGAGAGAAATCTAAACATATTAGGTACAAGGCTACCTCAAAACCCTACTCAGATTAAGAAGTATTTTCATACTTTTCTTCAAACACAAAATCAATTAGCTATGCTAATAGTAGAAGAGGCTAATACAAGAGCCAAATTGACATGTATTCAGATGTCCCTCACCCCACACATAGAAATACTACACAAGGAACTAGTTTATGCAAAACATTCTATTAAAGAAAGACCCCAATATTTCTACATTAGATGGCCAAGTACACCTTGCTACTGAGCTTGCTATCCAAATCAAGTCATTGAATGCTGCACGTGACAACTAGGATGCAACTCTTAAAATCATAATGGAGGTCCATAAATCATATTTGGACAAATACAGTATACATGTATAGCCCATTTGACATAAGTGTCAAAAAGGGGGAGATAAAGAAAGGGTGAGTAGAGAATGTGATAAAGAAAAGGAGGAGATAAAGCAAGAAGAAGAGATAAAGAAAAAGGGGAGCAAAGAATAAAGAAAGGGGGAGCCTAGTAATAAAGTTATATCATTGAGGTGATTTACATTTTTGAGATATTTTTAGATTCATTTTTTAAAAGCAAAAGTAGAAAAAAAATACATATATCAGCTATGATAGAGCATGTTAGATGAAAGAGTATCAGATATAATGCATTGAAGTTAGAAAGAAACACAAATACAAAATAGATAGATTAGCTCAAGGGGAGTTATGAATTTTGAGGTATATAGATTATTGTAGAATTTTGAATTTTTGAAGTTTTGTATATATAAGCCAAACCATGAATATGTTATGCTTTAGAACTTAATTGGAACATTGTATATTTAAGTGTTTTTGGCACTCATTTCAAGGGGAAGATTGTTGATCTTAGATTAGTTTTGACAAGTGAGTGTGAACACACTTAAACCATTTACTTAATTCATGCTGACCTAGTAATACATGTCGAGCACAACATGTAAATATTAGACCATGCCGAGTGAATTCAAGTGTCAAGTAAATAGTGGATGTTGAGTAGTTCAAGTGCCAAGTCAGAAGTAGAAATATAATGTATGCCAAGCATCAAAGACTTCATATGCTGAGTGAGATAGTTTGGAAATATTTGTTTGTAATGGCACAAACAACTATGTAAACCATTTTTTAGCTGACTTAAGGATAGATCTCAATCTTTTGGAGATAAGGATGAATCTATATGTGGATTCCCTATGCAATTGCATGCATCCAATCAGAAATGGGAAGGTTTAAGCAACAAAATGGATGAATCTTAGCCATAGATTCATACCTGACCCTAAGCCACCAAAGTCTTCTTAAGGAGGATGACGCTCTAAATTTTTAATGATGATGGGAGTAGTGCACAAGGGGTGAATGATCAAATTGGAGGAGTGAACAAGAAATTTTGTAGAGCATTCAAGGTGACTTAGTAGTAAGAGTGAATTACAAAATCAGTTAAGTGAAGAACAGAGGATAGAGGAGGATACAACATTGATACATCAGATCATGAAGGATCAATCTAAAATTGGATAGAGGTGATCTATTATCAAGCAAGTGCCAACCACATGATCTATGCTAAGACATTTTGATAGGTGATTTTAGTTGAATTTCTCAATAGAGTAGTCCAAACATGCTGTATGAAATCCTTCAATGGGGTGCTTACTTAATTGTAATTTGGAATCCTCTAACTAGGCACACTTCTAACAGGTTGTTAAAATCCTCTAACAACGTGGGACTTAATAGTCTTTGTAAGCCTTTAATAGGGCAGGCCTTTCATAGGGCAGATCATGATTCAAGGTCAATTCATTGTAACATTAATTGGATGCACTTTATTGATATAGTAATGAAGATTTGTGGGTGTCACTCCCACCCTAGTTTTACCTTCTCACTTGGAGGGTTTCTCGGTAATCATATCTGGTGTTATGTGTGTATTTGATTACATGTTTACATGATTGATGCATATGTTTTACATGTTGTTTTAGTTTATTAATGTATATGATACATGAATGGTGAATGTTTAATACATCCAAATTTAAACTCCTAATTCACCCCCCCTCTTAGAAGTTTACATTCTTCCCACTTGTAAATCCAACATCTGTCACCATACTAGCGGCATCCAAGATTGATGGTATATAGGGCTATATTCCCTAAGATAAAACTCTTAATTTTCCTTGTATAATCTACAATTTTCCAGTGAAGAAACCAATTAATTCCTTAACTACCTCTAAAGTCTCCTTCACCATGATTATTTTATCAGGAAAATTTGGCTTTTTAGCTATCAATACAATGAGCCTCTCTAAGAATTGTGTGTATGGCCCCCATAGATTAAATGTGGGTGATAGCCATGAAAGTTCCTCATTGAAATTTTTTTTAGCACTTTGTAAATCAATATAAAAATTGAGAGCTTGTTGTGACATGTTTTTCAAAGTTTCAACCCTATGGCTCATCAAGCTCTTAAGGACAACTGTCCTTATCTAATCTCCTTGTCGAGTAGATGGAGCATCAATTATCATTCTCCTTCATTTCTATTCTATCTTCTTCCCCCAAATCATCTATTTGTGTTGGGGCTTCAATTGTGTTCCTAGTTGGTTGCTATTGATCTTCTTGTTCATTTTCTTGTCCTACAACAACTACCTTCTTTGCCTATATAATTTTCTCTCTGATAGATGCAACCTCATCCTCAAGTGCTTGGACCTTAGCCTCAAGCTCTACAATCTTCTCCTTTTATACATGGCTCTTTCTAAGCTCATCTTCATAGAGATTTCTTACATCAATATAATCATGTATGGACTTAGAAAGTCTAGTCTCAATCTCCTCTACCTTGGCCTCATTCATAAATGAAAAATGTTTCATGGGCTTAGAAATTTCTATGCTAGATGTACCCTATAGAGTCCATACAATCATATTACCCTAATTCTTGCTTTACACATCCATCAACTTTGGTTTATTTGATGATGGAGCCATGCTCCAAATTACTAGAGATTTGATATCTATATTAAAACCCATTCCTCTTTGTAATCCATTAGAACCAAATGCCTCATATGAAATGACATTTTCTTGTCTCCTTATTTGGTTAAGCATAAAATCTTGCTCCAAATCCCATCCATGCACTAAAAACATGCCACTCCTCTATACAATGTCTCTGGCCTCCTCTAGAGTCATGTTTTCACTCTTTGATCATAGGCTTGTAGCTTCTCCACCAGTTCTAGCTTCTTCTCATCTAATTTTCCTGGCTTCATGTACAACACCAACTTAGTCTATTTTATCCTGTATAGAAAACTCTTGAACTCATTTGTTTTGATGAATTCATTGTCTTCTATGAACTGTTGGGCCTAGATGATAGGATCATCCAAGCTTGCTGCTACTAGTTCCATGTCAGTGAGTGTACTCTCAGCTACATTAATCCTATCTTGGAGGTAACTCTACCTCAAGTCAACAAAATATTGACTATTGCTAGGTAAAATATGCAAAGTCCTCTATTTCACCTCTGTTAGGATATGGACAACAATCTATCTTTTATTTCTTTTTTTCACCATGATGCTTCAAGGGCATCATCTTCTTCTATTTCTAGGGTCACATTAGGTTCATGGCTGTCCAAGCACACACTTTCTTCCTCTCTTATAGGTCCTTCTAGCATCTTGGCCAAAATAGTAGCATGGTCAATGACCATCTTCCTAATCTTTTGAGGATAGGGGATATCCATATAGAATCCCATAAATTAGGGATTTTCTCTCTTCATTTCTCTTTGCACACTAAAAACATCATCCAACTTTGCTAACCTATCAACTAGCTCACCCTCTGCAATTATGTTTGAATAAAATCTTCATGTGGTAATTCCTTGGTGCTAGGTAGTACATAGTTCCTTATCTCTTTAAGGGTGATCCTCATCCAATTGACAGGATCATACATTCTATAAGGACTAGTTGACAAATTGTGGTGGTGGAGGAAAGCATGGATTTGATCAAGGGCCTCTTTTCCAATTGTAAAATGCCCCACCCTAAAACATCTACATAAGAAAGTGCCTTTATGCACTTTGGGTGCTAGATACTCCCTATTGACCATAAAAAACTACCATATGAATTCAATCACTAGTAAATTTGAACTCAATTTTTTACAAATTTTGGTTGAAATTTTGACCTAGATTGTTCAAAATTTTAACCAAGTAGTTCGTGGCAATTTTTCTCATTGAAATTTCGATCAACTTGTTGGTGGGTTGAAATTTCAATGAATACATTTATGAATTTTTTTTTGTCTCTGCTAACTCTGATTTGCCATTTTTGGTCGAAAAATGTCAAGAAATGGTTGAAATTTTGACCAATTCTTGGTCAAAAACTTTCAAGAATTAGTCAAAATTTCCAGCAATGTTTGGTCAAAAACATTCAAGAATTGGTCAAAATTTTGACCAATTCTTGGTAGAAAACTTTTAAGAATTGGTCAAAATTTCCACTAATTTTTGGTCAAAAACTTTCAAGAATTGGTGAAAATTTGACCAGTTCTTGGCGGAAATCCATGAGGAGATGGTTGACATTTTGACCAAAGTAAGTTGTTTTTAAAAAAAATAGAGCAATTTAAATTTATTACTACCCATCAATTTAAATTTCAACTCATCCCATACAGGCTCCTTCATCAACAAGTGGGCATCCATAGAGCAATTTAAATTTATTACTATCACTTTTGGAAAATAAGCTAGAAATTAAACATGTGAATATTTTGATGTGTTGGGCTCAATCGCCAAATATTATTGTAACTAATACCAAAATTTATACACTATTTAAACATATCTCTATATAATTAATGTCTAGTGGGGCTCAATATTGAAAGAGCTCATTGTAAGTAGAAATTATCCCATGAGTTATGTAATAATAATTGGCTATCCATCCAAGATTAGTAACCTAGAAATATCCAATTTTTTGATCATATTTCACTAAATTATTTTTTTCCAAGATAGTTGTAGCTGAATGTATCTGTTAACATAAATAGTTCAATTATCAGAAGCACTAAAAAATATCATTGAAGTAAAATGAGTAGTCCTATGTGTCTAACAATATTATAGCAAAAATTAATCTCAAATATTGAAAACCACCATTATGCTTACCAAGTTTGCCCTTCTTTCTTCTAAGGTATTGTCTTTATCTAAGGCATCAATAGGCAGACCATATAGAATTGGATTTCAAAGCATGCCAATGTAAAGATAAGTGTATCCCAACCATGTGCATGCCTCCCTTGCATTTGAACTCTACCTAGAACAATTTCTACATTTAAATGATTTGCTAATTTTGAGATAAATTGGCTATCAATTGGTAACTGTTGATTCATAAGGGACAAATAATATTATAGTTCACACCTATTAATAGTATTCCTTCACCATGGGAATCATACTATGGCCTTCTAGCTCAAGCAAGCATCTACATAATATCTAAGGGATTGAGCTCAATCCACATTCCTTTCTTAGGATTGTAAATTTGAGTTCCTTTTATAATAACAATATGTGCAGGGATATTTACTCCCCATGCAAGTGTGGCAGTTGATACCAAAACATGTATATGCCTATTAGCAAAAAGCTATTCTACCAGAGTTCAATCTGTCTTGGCCATCTGTGCATGATGTATTACAAATCCATAAGGCAACTATGATTCTAATGCAAAATGAGGGGGCATCACATGACTATGTAGTATGTACATATTGCTGACTTATTTGAGTCCATGCATGCTATGATCAAAACTCAGAGCTTCCCTAACTAGTAGATTACAACCTAATGCATGAGTAGAGAATAACACAAAAGCCACCACTAAAGCCTTTTTAACCAAATCAAGTAATTTGTTTCAATGTTCAGTTTGACAATAAATCCAAGTGGCAACATGAGTACTATGGTCAGCATTAGCCATAGACATATTATCCTAGAATGTAACTATCTAATGATCCAAATACTGGTCCAAGCACTAACCATGTCATCCAAAAAAGGGGACATTACATTAAGGAAATATTTGAAATTTTCTTTGACAACCTTAATTGATCCATGAAAATGTCATATATGACATTGTAATGTGAATTATTTTTATTTTTGTGTAAAACTAATAAAAAACTACTTGAAAGCTATTTGACTTTAGTGTTTTGATTTTACTCTTCATTTTACAAAGTCACTATACCCTAATTTTTTGCTCCATGTAAGGGTTTGAACTATGGTTTTTTATAGTTGGAAGAAGAAATCACAAGTATGCATTTTTCTATATTGATCTTTGCAACAAAATATACATAAAGGATCCATCAAGTATTTGATTATTAGGAATTTTTAAATGTTGTCGAGGCTTAAGAAATCAATCTAGGGATTTGGTAGGCACCTAGGTAGGGAAAGGGAATATAACTTCTTTTTTCTTCTATCTTTTGGTTTCATGGAATTCGAGGCAGGTCATTCTTGACACATAAATTATTATGAATTTGAGACACTACATATGACATTAAATGAAATTCTTTTCATTTTTTTTAAATGATTTAGTAAATTCCCCTTTTGTAGGAAACCCTTCACTTTGATAACGTAATGAGGAGTATCTATTTTGTAGAATTCATGCTAGACTTGCAACCTTATTGTCATTTGGGGCATTTTGCACATGACATGGGATGTTATATTTGTTTTAGTTTGAGCCATGAGTCTAAGGCTCTATTAGAAAGGCCATCTTAATATACTATTTGAGAAGATCCTATTTGATGAAAGATTCTTGTTGTGGTTGAATACATTATAATTATTTTACTTTTCTTTTCCCTTTCACTTTCAATAGCTGCATTTTTTTTTGTCTGGTAGTAGTTTTGTTTGGGTAAAGATAATTGGAATATTCCTTTTAGTTTAGATTTAGTTCTTGAAAAGTAAATGATGATAGGTACATCTCTATTTGATGTGCATGGTTTGAAGAAAATTTCTTAGTCTTCGAGAGCTGAACCTATTGTTAACATATGGATTATTTGGTATTCAGATAGATATAAGTGACTTAAGTTTCTCAGATTTCCACATTCACTACTTATACTATAAGGATTTAGTTTCATTTCAAAAAATTAAACTTGTAATTGTTAGGTATTGGAAAATTGAGCATCTATAGCACTTAAAGGTCCATTTGTAGAGAAAAACCACAAAAAGGGTCAAATACGTAATTATTGCATTTCCTGGAAATGATTGTTGCTTAGTGATGTATGGCTCTACATTCCATGAATACTTGGACCATAAATATAAAAGTTATACTATTGGGAGTGTCATCATCATTCTTTAATTTTGGTTTTGAAAATTCCATATTTAGGGACTTATTTTCATTGTGTTCCAAAGACAATTATTAGTCTGTTATTATTGGTCTTCAATATTTCAAATGATAGCTTGCTGTCAAGAAGGAACCAACAAGATATCTGTTGGTGTAAATAAGTATTTACTATTTAAACTTACTTAAATTTACTTAGGTTAATGCATTATTTAATTATTTTGCATTATTTTATTATTTATTTAGGTGAGACACTTAGGAGTTTGTGTACTCTCATAGAAGTACACAACTCTAATTCAGTACATGGTGTCTACAACACTAGAGTTTGCATCATTCACTTAGTTGTCATGTAGACAACATAGTTATTCACAATCCTAATTTAGCACATGTTGTCTACACCACTAATTTGCATGCTACACCATTGTAGGCTTATCCTCTCATCATCACACTTAATTTTGTGCTTAATAGAGGATAACCCATATTTGGTGGACATGTGCCTAGTTGTATGACTTATCATGATGCTAACTTCTATGCATTCTAGAAGCTCTCCTAAGGCCTTTATATATAGACACTCCTAATGTACTCTTGATATGGTTGATATGGCATATTGAATGAATATATTGTAATTTTGATCGTACTCTCTCTTTGGTCTACTATTGTGCTTGTGTTTGAGTTCCTTGGTCTTTGGTGAATTCTGGCCTAAGCCAAATTCTTACATGGTATCATAGCTCTTGAGGAGATTCTCTACACATAGCCATTCGAGACTGTTCATGCTTCAACACCTCAACCCAAATCCAGAGAATCTATAGAAATTGGGAGGATCTAGAGTCATATCTGACCTCACCATTACGTCTAAAACATCGATTCAGTGAAGATCGACTATAATTCTACCTATGCTAGGTGAAAGTTGATCATGAGGGAATTTTTTTTTGCAAATTGAAACCCAAAGGCCTTGATTTTCAGTTTAGGTATGGTCATCATTTGATTTGTTAAATTTATTTTTCGAATCTATTAATATTGCTATATTTTTTGGAATTATTTTTTGAATTTTTTGCCCAATTGGGTGTTCAAGAAATTTTTTTCACCAAAACCGGGCAGTGACACCCCAGCTTTGTAATTTTAGAATTTTTATTTATTTTTGCAAGGATATTATTAATTGGCAGGTTCATTTAGCTTTTGGCCTCACAAATCAATTGGTCATATTACAAATTTTGGCCATAGCCAAGAACCTCAAAAAATTAGTGGATAACAATTTAACTGGCATATATAACTAGTTGACGACCTCCCAGCCCTATATTACCATGAGCTTCTTTACTAAGTGTACTGTGCACTAAGTCTTTTATAAACAACATATCCTCAATTTCCCACAAATGTGGGATAAATCCAAATACTTTAGCAGGCAGTAAAAAATCTTCCATGACATGAAAGGCATACTCCAGCACCATGAAGGCATATTATACCGCAAAACTCATTTTTCAGTGGTGATTACTATGAAGTCCAATGGTCCCAATGCTTTGCAAAATCTGGCCATCACAATCAAAATTCGAAACAACTGTCTAATAACTTTCGACGACCACTGTGCTACCCTAGTAATAACTTTGATTGACCACTGTGCTGCCTAGACATCAACCTTCTATCATTCGGCCTCATGAAAACAAAGTTTCCCACCCACCTCTATGCGGTGTCATTTGACTGGCCCACATTTGCATCCAATCCATAGGAGACATGTCATCAAGCAACCAATCATCAGACATCGCACTGCACAGTTAGCATCCGTAGGCCCACCAAGTCAGCGACACATGGTGCACAACTAGTGCTAAATCATTTGTCGCACCCTGCCCTATCAATTTTTTCCATATAGTCCATATGGTCCATACAATAGCACTACCATGCTAATGTCATCATGATGTCATGTAGACAATCATCACAAGCTTGGAGTATGCTGAAATCATCTTTTCATGAGCCTAAATTTGATGGTCGTCTGAACGTCATTCCTATCCAAATTTAAACTATTGTGATGGTTGTATGACCATCAAATTCAACCCCATATTTTTTTGATGCAACCCTTCTCTAGATTGATTTTTGATTTTGCAGTTTCACTTCGGGAGGCCATATCTCACTCATCCAAACTCCAAATCAGGTGCAATTTTTTTTGAAATTAGGTAGAATTTCCTAAGCATTTTAGTGGTGTAGCATTTTTTTGGTTTTGGTGCAGTAATTTTTTAGAATTTTCATTTTTTAGCAATTATACCTGCATAATATTGCATTTTGCAACTTCAAATTCTCCATACGAGCACAACTGGAGTCGAAAATAGGTTCCTTTTTTTTTTAGAGTGCATTATTTTTTGTCTACTTTCCAAGTTTGTAGTCAGAATATAGGGTTGTGTAGAAAAAAGTGTCACTTTCAAAAATAGGACCTTTCTTTGCTTTGTATTGCTTCAGAATTATAGCACATTGTAAAGTTCTAGATTTGTATTCCATTAAGAAGTTGTAACAAGAAAAATTAGAAGTCCACAAAGGCCAAAATTAGCAAGTGGCCATTGTAATTGCACTACTGATAAAGTGCCAAAAAACATCTATTTTGGGGGGGGGTTTCTTGATTTAGTGAAAAGGGAGGGTGTTCTTGGTGTTGTGTTCTCTCTTTTCTACACTTTTATTTTATTTTCTGCATTATGGGAAATTTTAAGTTTTCAAAATTAACTACTCATAACTATGCTACATGGTCCATAAAAATGTAGTATCACTTAATGCATAACGGAGTTTCACAATATGTAGATGGTACTCTTCCTAAACTAGTAGGTGATAAAGTTTTAGAAAGTGATATTTCAGCTTGGGTAGCAATGGATAGGAAAGCCCAAGGAGATATATGTTTGGAGGTTGATGATAAGATCATGTATCAAATTAAGAAGTGTTCTACATCCAAGGAAACTTGGGATACCGTCGAAAACCTATATGGTAAAGTGTCTAAAGAGGATGTTTTCAAAATTGAAGAT
The DNA here is from genome assembly GCA_028749045.1 of Cupressus sempervirens. Taxonomy (NCBI): domain Eukaryota; kingdom Viridiplantae; phylum Streptophyta; class Pinopsida; order Cupressales; family Cupressaceae; genus Cupressus; species Cupressus sempervirens. Next base: position 73,895,714 of record CM053787.1, read on the forward strand.
GAGCTTGTCTCCTTAGATTCTAAGTCATATGATTGAATATAGGATTTCATCATTAAGGTGAATGAACTAAGGAAAAAGCTTACTGATTGTGGGAGTTCTATCAAAGATGATAGATTGATCTACCTCATACATAACAAGCTACCATTGGAGTATTCCATATTTGTATCTTCTTTTAACACCTCAAAGACTACCTTAGGGTCTACCTATAACAAAATCACTTTTGATGAATATGCTGATCTATTGGATACTAAAGAAAAGAAGTTGAAATCAATGGGGATTCTCAAATCACCTCAATCTAAAGCATTGGTGGCCAACAATGAGGGTTCTCAAAATTTAGCTAGATAGTCTTCAAATAAAGGAAATGGTAAGAAGAAATGGAAGAACAAATCAAAGGATGCAGAAAAGACAACACCACAATATAATCAAAAACGCAAGTCCTCAAATTCAAACAAGTAGGGGGACAACAACAATAAGGAGAAGAAAAAGTACAACTATTGCAAGAAATTGGGTCATGACGAGCATGAGTGCTATCTTAAGAAGATTGATGAGTTGACCAACATCATGAGGAAACCTAATGTTCCATTGCCTAATGCTTACAAGGAGAAAGGGTCTTCTTTAGATTCAAAGGGAAAAGGGAAAACACTCATGGCTAATTCAAATTCTTCAAAGGAATGGATATTTGACTTAGGTGCCTCATATCACACGGGTTCTTCAAATGAGGATTTTCTTCAATGAAGTAGTCACAAGTACCACACATCTTCATGGGAGACAATACTAAAATTGAAGTTGAAGGGAAAGGAAATGTGGAGATGGAAAATGGAGTTTCAAGATGTTCTCTATGTTACAAACCTAAGTTCAAATCTCCTATCAATCTACCAAATCACTCACCTTGGAGATGGACACGGAGTTGAGTTCCTTCTAGAATCAGTAAAGGTGCATAGTCTTAAAGATGACTCATTGGTTGTAGTGGGAAAAGTGAATCATAACAAAAGGTTGTACTCTTTCTCCCATTTTGTGCCCAAGTCTCCTTCAAAGGCCTTGTTATCACAATCAAATTCAACAATTCAATTATGGAATCAGCGATATGGACATCTTTCCTTCCACTACCTCCAACAAATTTACACAAATAGAATGGTCAAAGATCTACCTCAAATCAAATTTTCCCACGATGAATGCTCAACATATTTAGTGGATATGCATCTAGAGGAGAAGTTACAAAAAGGGAAGTCTTCAAGAGCACCAGTTATTCTATAGATGGTTCACATGGTATTAGCAAGTCTTTTTCCAATCAGCTAGGGTCACTACATGCTAACCTTCATTGATGAATTTTCAAGGTACACTTGGGTCTACTTACTTCATCATAAGGATGAAGTGTTGGACAAGTTTCTTGCCTTCAAGACTCATGTAGAAAAGAAATCTAGAAAAGCCATAAAAAATATATGCATGGACAATGGAAGCATGTATGTGAACAGAAGACTTAAAGAATTTTGTAGACTTGAGGGCATTGATCTTTAGAATCCACTAGCATTTAGTCCACATAAGACAGATATTGCAGCCTCAAGGATCCACACTCTTAAGTCTATGGCAAGTTGCGTGATACAAGCTAAGTCTCTAGATCCATCACTTGATGTCGAAGCAATCAATAGTGCCATGCAAATTCTTAATCAATCTCCTCATCTAACATTAGATGGCAAGACTCCTTTTGAGGAATGGTGCAACATAAAATCTATTGTGACACACTTTAGAGTCTTTGGTTGTCCTACATGGGCAAACACATCTTTCAAGGGATGCAAAGCACAATCACCTCGGCCTTGTACTTTCATTGGTTATGAAGATAGTGTGAAGGCATATAGACTATTGGGTCTTGAGACACATCAAATTTTTTGTGGAGAAGGATGTACACTTTGAGGAAAGTTCACCTAGCTTGTCCTCTAATCCTCTCCACACATCATATCATGTGGAAACTGATAGTGACACTAGCGATAGTGCTTCAACAGATTTAGACATGTGGGGTTCTATCAACAATACTACATCAGCTCAGCCCACATGCATATATAGCCATAGTGATAGGTACAACACAATAGAGTACATTCAATCTTCTAGGTCTAGCTTTAGTGACATATTTGGGAGACAATATTGATGATCTACCTCTTCTTCTTGATGTAGCAACACCTTCTTCAGTTGTCACAAGTGCTCCATCTAACTCTCTTTTTAATTCTCTACATGATCGATCGTTAGAGGTTGAAGTGATTGTGGATACTTATGATCAGTAGTTGTAGAGGGCTTCTTCATTAGTTGCAGAGATAGATAGCTCTTTGAGATAGGTTCTTTAGGTAGTTGAGTAGGTTTAAGAGACATCACTTATCCATAAGATTCTTTCCACACATAGTGGAAGTGTCTGATTTGTACCCTTGGCATTGTTTCTTCCTAAGGGGAGGAACACCATTCTATAGTCTTGGATCAACTTCTTCATCAGAGCAGTCACTGGACGACATTCTTCTTTGGGGAGGGAGCATATTCTATCTCTCTTCCTCTTCTCATTTTTCTCTTATGTATATACTAGATATATGTGATCATGGGGGGGCCTTGATTACTCCATCCATCCATGTATCCCCCATTCATCTCTCTTTTTGAGGGAGGGGTTTTCCCATGAGGTTTTCCCTCTTTGTCTGCTTTATGAGAGATTGCATATAATTATGTACATGGGTACCTAACATGGCCTAGTAGCCAGGACCCATGATGCACTTCATCCTAGATTTCATAAGCTTAAGGGAATTCCCCTAAGTTGCACTTAAGGGGGGGTGTTGGTGCAAATAAGTATTTACTATTTACATGTACTTAAGTTTACTTAGGTTAATGCATTATTTAATTAGTTTTCATTATTTAATTATTTATTTAGGTGAGACACTTAGGAGTTTGTGTACTCTCACAAAAGTATGCAACTCTAATTCAGCATGTGGTTTTTACAACACTGGAGTTTGCATCATTCACTGAGTTTTCATGTAGAAAACACAATTATTTGCACTCCTAATTTAGCACATGTTGTCTACACCACTGATTTGCATGCTACACCATTGTAGGCTTATCCTCTCATCATCACACTTAATTTCGTGCTTAATGGAGGATAATCCATATCTAGTGGACATGTTTCTGGTTATATGACTTATCATGAAGCTAACTTCTATGCATTCTAGAAGCTCTCTAAGGCCTTTATATATGGGCACTCCTAGTGTACTCTTGATATGGCTGATATGGCATATATGGCATATTGAATGAATATATCATCATTCTGATTATACTCTCTCTTTGATCTACTGTTGTGCTTGTGTTTGAGTTCCTTGGTCTTGGGTGAATTTTGGCCTAAGCCAAATTCTTACAATATCATTATCTGCATATGATGTAAGATAATTTTTCCTTCACATTCAAATTATTAGATGTTAGATTCTTCAATAGGTACTTTAATTGGTTTCTATAAAGTTGGACTGGATTCACATATTTAACCTAGTTGACCTTTTTTCTCCTGACATTTTAATGTAATTTGAAAAATATGCTCATAATTTAGTATCTAAAATTTTCTATGTGGTACAACTTAGAATTTTCTTAGAGGAAGGTCCTAGAAGTATAATAATTTATTGTAGGCTTGGAATTCCTTGTTCTCATTTGTACACTACACCTTTTCAACACATACTTCCAAGAGACAAAAGTAAAGTAAAATGAAGAAATGTTAACATTGCAATGAGTAGATCTACTCAATCATAGTGGTTTTATTTAATAGACAACATATTATGTTATGTTACATATGTACTTATAATTGTGTGTGAATAATAATCATCAGAAATGATGGGTAAGGTCATAATTCACACTTGACAGATGTGTTCTATTGAAAAGAAAGACTTAATGTTCCCAAATATCGGTGCCATTTGGTGAATTAAAACATGAAGGATGACTTTCTTTATGGTTGTATGTTACATTCAAGTGGCAACATGAGTACTATGGTCACATTAGCAACAAACATATTATTCTAGAATGCAACTATCTAATGATCCAGATACTAGTCCAAGCACTAACTCCAAAAAAATAGTTCCATGGAAAAATATGTCAAAGGTAGCATTTTATTATGACATTAGAGACTGACAATAGCATCTTGAGGATCAAATGGCCAAATAAAAACCATTGCAATATGATACAAAGGTTTTTACATTTACTTTCTTGATGAAAATTGCATAGATATGTCATAGATGTCCTGGTGAACTCAAACTTCTATCCTAGAACTAGTATCATGCATGTCCACATCTATATCCTATGCATTTTTTGTAGAGAATTAATCTCATCAAAATTATAGTTCAAAATAACTCCTAGACAAAAAGCATTATTAGTTTATTTATTGTGACAACTAAATAGGAAAGAAAATTCAAACCCACTTTAGCAAAATTATTTGTCTAGGCAATCATAGAAGAATTCTTGGAAGCATCATTACATATATATATATATATATATACAAACAAAATTAGAACCATGGCCTAACTAGTTAATTTATAATCTTGCACTCTTATGAAAAGAATAGATGCAAACTATAAACATGGGAAAAATGCCAAAAAATGAAAAGGTTATATTGTATACATAGATAAGAAAGCACTAACAGGAGGAGGTCCTATCATACACTGCACTAGCAGATAACCAGTAGCATAGATAGCTCCATGACTATCTTCAAATCTACAAAGAGAATAAACCATTGCTAAAAACTAAAGGCCTCCTTTTAGAAGATCAATAGTATTCAATTCTAAATAACAAGGAGAAACAACATATATCCTACAAAAGAAACATACACAAACCTTATGATATTCACATTAGGATTCAATTCCATAGGTCTTGAGTCAACTTTTATTAGTAGACCATTCATTCTCATCCCATGAGATATGGTCAGAGTAAATGAATTTTACTTCAGTGAGAACGAATGAACTACCACAAAAACTAATAAAATGACCATGATAAATATATAACATTTCATAATATTTGAAATAATTAGGACTCAGTGCATGTACAATTACCTAACAATCAATAATTGCCAACTCAAATAGCTAAGAAGATATCATGAAAGTGACTATTTCCTTTCCATCAAACAAGCAAAAACAAATTGGAACTATCTAAATAATAATATCAGATTTCCACAATCCCTTGAAGATTATGAAGTTCACTTGTGGATTCAAGTGTGTGTATTTTTTAACACCATAACTTTCTAAAAATACACATAATTGAATCTAGAAGTGAACTTCATATCTAAATAATTAAAGGTTAAACAATTAACTGGAATTATCTATTTTAGTTGCCATTGTTTTTTTAAACAAGCTCACTATTCAAACCATTGTGATTTCTTTTTCAATCCTCTTTTTATTTCTTTTTAATCCTCTTTTTATTTTATTTTTGAGATATTTTCGAAGTCCAATCGGAAAAGCATCCAAGTGCTACTACAATTTAATTTTTTCAACATAAAGAATTCAATCAATAAGATGCACTAAATTTATGGTAAAATCTCCAAGGATCTATTGTTTATTCTTCCTTTCTACCAACTATAGGTCAATTTTCCATAATTATTCCCAATTCAGCCTGGAATAGCATGTTTGATTAGATTCTATTTTTTGAGAATGTTATACTCAAACACTACTTAGTTCTTGCATTAGATAAAAAATCATAAATGGTGGTAGCCACTTTATATATATTAAATATAGTTACTATTAAATCAATTACTTCTCCAGAGAGCATATATCAACTTCAATCTATTAATATTAAAAAATGCAAAATGTCATTCAACACCCAATTTTTTACAAATCTTGCTAATCCCAACATGCATCATTCAAAGTTATTACTTACAAACATAATCTATAGTCAATTCAAGTGGAATTGTTGATTCTTTAAGAGCCATAATACCTAAATTGCATACAAACAAAAATTTGAGTTAATTCAAGCACAATTATTGATGCTTTAAGAGCCATAATACCTCAATTGCATAAATGTAAAAAGCAAACATATGACAAAAATAGGTATCTTTTCAAGCTACAAGGTTGAATAGTTCTTATGTGCACTGAATTTTATTTTACTTTCACATTAAAATCTTTCATCCACTTGAGTTGACTATGAGGGAAGCAATCAAGATCTAACATCATACTTTCAAATTTAATTACAGCATGTAAGATAGATATCTTGGTGCAAAAAGTAAAATAAAATAAAACAATCTTGACAAAAAAGCTACGAAGAGATCTTATGTGGAATGCAATGAATGCAACTTGTGCACAAAATAATTTGTTGAAATGGTTTTAGACATTTTTAGCTAAAAGCCATTGGTAGGTATGATGCCAATCTATACAACCTCTACCAATTATTTCCTTGCTACACCAAAATGGCAGCATATTCATGTATGTAAATTTGAAATGATAGGCAATGCCCATGAAACATTTGACCAAATGCTCAAAGAGATATTATTTCAAGGAATGAAATGAAATGATTGAATATTGTGCATGAAATAGTATTTGCAAGGGAGCTCTCAAAGTTCTTGAATTAATGCCTGTAGTGGTTATTGCAGGAACACTTAATGGTAAGAAACCTGTGATGGTTTTGTAGACATATTTTCTTTGTGCCCATAGATCATATACAAATTAAATCAATATGGAAAAATGAAGACAATATGGTAATCTTAGACATTTATCCAAGTCATTGTGGTAAAAAGTTGGCAGTTACCTTTGGATTCTTAAACATGATTGCATGAAATAGCTATAACCTTTGAGCATGTTTTGAGCTCCACACTACATGAAAGGATAGCATAAGGGGAGAAATTGTTACATGTTTTAAATACACCTTCTATGGTAGGCAGTGTGCAAAATGTGGAATCAAAGACAATGCACTTGAACTGTTTGACTAAATGCTCAAGGGAGATGTCATCATACTCAAGGCCATGATGACACAATCTACACATGAAAGATTTGGCATAAAATTAGTTAAAAAAATGTTTGCAAACTATAAGTGTATATACTGGACATGAATTTTTTATTATTGATGGACTACTTTGAAGGTTCTTCTCAAATATTAACATTAGAAACTCATGTGGGTATTCTTGCAAATTGTAGAATCATAAAATTTCACATTGAACTATTGTAAAAATTGTCTTTAGGCATGTCACCTCAAGATATGAAAGAAGATATTTTCTTGATATGCATTAAATCAACCTTTACAAGCAATTTGTCAATGCCTATGAAGCTTTGAAGACATAGTATATGCATGATAGACAAGAATTTCATTGGAAGTGCAATAGAATACTATCGTAAACATAAACAAGTGCAACATGTGGATCATAGACTACACATTAAATGTTTGATAGAATTTCCCAAAGAAATGTCTTTACATGGCATGCTATATAGCAAAATATACAAAAAATGAATTAGCTTAAAAGGGTTCCAGACATTCCAAGCAATGCAAATGGACACATTTTCTCTATACACACTGTTGCACAAATATGGGAGTATTAAGAAAACCAATGTCATCCATTAAAGTGCAAGGAATGAGAGATTTTTTATATTGCATTAAAGAGATTTCATCTTAGTAGACTTTGTATAAGCTCAAATAGTTGATAAAATTGTTCACAAAATTGATGCCCTCTCACATATTGACAGATCAAGCAATTGGTATAAGTGGCTAGTCTTTTTGTGGTTATTGTTGAGAAGATACTATTGGAAATATAGAAGAAGTAAATGAGGGGGGGGGGGAGTGAATCAGTTACCACTAAAATATTTCCTAGATCCCTTTAATGTTAACAATAAAATTGATTGATTGTTGTTATTCGGTAAACACACAAAAAATGTTGTAACTCAGTAAATGCGGATTGTGATTTACTTTTAATTGATCTTAAAAATTCAAAAAGATTATCTTGCAAGCATAAGAGAAATAACATAAACACATGAGACACCATGATTTAACTTGGAAACCCAATATGGAAAAAACCATCAATGTAATTGTTTACTATTTTCACTCTTCTAAAGTGAGCCCTGTTAGGAGCCAACTCAGTTAAAGGTTACAAAACACACTATTAGGTGTGACCTTTTTAGAGGATTTAATCACCCTATAAGAAGTGGCCTTGTAAGATTTCTTCAAACAATTCAATGGAACTGTCACCTTGTTAGAGGGTTTACAACTAGCTGTTAAACCAACTTTATTAAGAGATTTTGGATCACTACTACAATGGTAAGAAAATAACAATGAAATAACGTGATTGTGATGCAACTGAATTGCTAATTATAGATCTCTGTTCTACTTCATACTAGATCCTTCTTGATCAAATAATAATTTTCTGCTCCACAAGGATACCTACTTATCCTTCCAGTTTTCTCTTACTCTTACTTTCTAAATTCAATCAGCATACTTGCACACACACTAGAATCTCAACTTGACCTCTCATTTATACCATCTAGATTATCAAGTTGGCTCAATTACAAGTTATAATGACCAATAATCATCACCATAGTTGGCTACAAATAATACTTCAAATAATTAAGCTTCTTATGTCAAAACAACAAAATCTTTCATTGGCCAACCTTGCTTGGTAAACAATGGTTCTGAGATGATTTCTTGTGTTAACCAATAGAAGCTTGGTTAACACTATGAACTTGCAAAATCCTTTGGCAATCAAGTGAAATCTATGAACACTAACTCTGTCCAACTTTTCTTCACCAACCATGAGAACTTAGTTAACACTGTTTCCAGCCAAAATTCTTTCAATGCCTGAGTGAGCTCGCTAGACACTATCTTTGCAAAGTAATCTTTCAAGAATATTTGGTAGACAAGGAAAATAGTCTTGTTGACTGAGTGAGCTTGGTAAGCATTGACTGACAACTGATATGATATTTGTGTAACATCAAAGAGAACACACAATTAGACAATTGTATCCAATAGATACTTGGCAACTGAAGTTGAAGTTTGTGAAACTTGAACACCAAGCTCTTCGTGAACAACTTAGGTTAAATGAAGAAAGCACCCACCTTAGAAAAATTGAATTTTTTTTCTTACTTTAGAGTTTACACTAATAGACATCACCCAACAAGGAGATGTTAAACATTTAATTTACATATTATAGATAAAGAATAGGAGAATAAGAGGTTGAGGTCATTTTATATATGCTATATCCTACTATATTTTGTCTTAGTAATAGTTTTTAAAAAGGTGAAATAATGATACCACTAACTATCACCTCTACAAATGTTGAAAAGAAGGTGCCAGGGGCAGAGATCATGTTCCAGTCCAACAACCCAAATAAAATGAGAAAAGTTTAGTCTGTCAATAGTTGGCAGTGTTTGAGGCATGTTTTTCATCTGTATCATAGCCCATTACTAAGTATCCCAATAAATGCACAATTTTTTTTTTTTTTAGAGAAGGGCTAGTAGTGTTTGGGAGAGAATTCCAATTGCATCATACCCACTGTTACTTCTACGTTAAGAACTAAATTGGTTACAAAAATTGGGGAGTGAGGTTGTCAAACATTTTGAGAGCATTGATCCATCTATTGATGTTAAATTTCAGACCTTGGCCAATAGATTTTGCACATTGAAATTGGGTGGCTAGGCCTCAGGAATTAAACCTAAAAGAAAGTTGCTAGTAGCAGCTATTAGAGTAAATAATTATTTATTCTTTTATTTAAGTTTACTTAAGTTAATGCATTTATTTAATAGTTATAGTTGATGAGTTGTTGACAACATGAGAGTTTGTTCCCATCTAGTCATACTTATCCTTTCACCTTGATCGAGGATATTCCACCTTTTTGTGAATGTATGCTTAGTTGTCAACCTTATCTTCTATCACTTTCTAGCTTGTTCTATAGGCTTCCTTGAAGCCTTTATATTTGGTCTATCTCATTGTAAATCCATATCATTCACATATCAATTTCATTTTCTCATTGTTGCAATATAATTTCTCTTTGTTTCTTCCTTCTTCAATTTTTCTTCAGTAGGTTATTTTCATGTAGGTGATCTTGGTGAGCTATGAAGTTGGCTTTAATCAAATTCTATGTGGTATCAGAGCCTCCCTATTGCTTCTTGGTTTGAAGGATTTTTGAAGTTGCTATTCAGAGACACAAACCCTAGTTTGTTTGTAATTTTTTCTTCAATTAGGAGGAAGAGCACTATTTCTTCTCCATCCTCTTCTACCTCACAGGGGTCTTCCTTTCAATCTTCTTTCATATCTTCATCCTCTACATCAAATTTTGGATAGGGTCATGCATTATAGGCATCTATTGCATCCCCTTCCTAGGTCCCTTGGATACTGGATTTAGGTGCTTCTCACCATATGACTTCTTCTCATAGTGTCTTCTCTACTATTGAGGCTTCTCCCATTCCTCATATTTGCATGGGGAATAACACTGCCCTACTAGTTGATGGGAAAGGTTCAGTTAGCATTCAAGATGGTAGCTTCAATGATGTATTGATGGTCCATCTCTATCTGCAAACCTCTCGATTTATTAGATTACACATAGTGGATTAGGGAAGACAATTGACTTCACTGCAGATTTAGACTTCATTTGGGATCGTACAATAGGAGGTCTTATTGCTATAGGGGTAGTTAATCATTCCACCTATCTCTATGCCTTCTCACACTTTGGTCTACCATCTCCATTGTCAAAGCACACTTCTTCTCTTTCATAGGAGCATCATGTGGTGTAGTTAGGATACTTGAACCTTTGTATATTTCCCAAGATCCCTATTTTGACTTCCACACCACATTCAATTGAGGTCTTTTCTCTTTAGTAGGATTCTTCTTCTACTTTGCTTGATCCTCTAGCACCATTCATCAGGCCTCCAAGTGCACCTATTGCAGATTCTTTCCAATTTTCAGAGGTTGCATTTGTTTGAATTGTACATGGGTACCTAACATGGCCTTGTTGTTAGGACCCATTCTACATTTCATCTTAGTTTGTGAGCTTAAAACATTCCCTTAAGTTGCACTTAAGGAGGGGTGTTAGAGTAAATAATTATTTATTCTTTTACTTAAGTTTACTTAGGTTAATGCATTTATTTAATAGTTGTAGTTGATGAGTTGTTGACAACATGGGAGTTTGTTCCCATCTAGTCATACTTATCCTCTCACCTTGATTGAGGATATTACACCTTTTTGTGGATGTATACTTAGTTGTCAACCTTATCTTCTATCACTTTCCAGCTTATTAATCTACAAGCTTCCTTGAGGCCTTTATATTCAGTCTCTCTCATTGCAAATTCATATCATTCACAAAGTAATTTCATTTTCTCATTGTTGCAATATAATTTCTCCTTGTTACTTCAAGCTCTTGTTTCTTCCTTCTTCAATTTCTCTTCAACAGGTTATTTGCATGCAGGTGATCCTCGTGAGCTATGAAGTTAGCTTTCATCAACTTCTATAGCAGTTATCCTCAGAATAGTGATAAAACAAGGAAGCTTATTGAAAATAGTAGGTGAAGTTTAGAAATACCGAAATGAGAGAGAAATGGGATCATCTTGCCATGCTTAGATTAAGAGGAGATGTCATCATGGTGATCCCTCATTGTTTCCTTTGCTCATTCCCAATCCAACCTTCATGATACCGAAATACAAATTAATTGAAAAGATCTAAAGCTTAAGATCTAAAAGCACAAATGTATGCATCCTTAGATTCTCTCTCTATTGCTAGTGGCTTGGAAGAATGATTTTCTGGTTGGTCATGTTTATTTGGATAGAAACTATATTTCTTGGGTGAACCCTTGCTGCATGCAAGGTGGCATAGAATAGAAAACCAATAAATTGCTTAGAATGAAACTCTCCCTACAATTCAATGGGTGCCACCCAACTCTGTGATGAATAATGCTTATTAGTTGAGGGCCTTACTAGGTGTGATCAAGAAGACTTTCACATGAAGCTATCTCAGAATAAAAATTCACAAGTCTTCAACCTATTAGGCTTTAGCCTGCTCCAATAACCAAGCGAAGGTGTAGGATTTGAGAGTTTAGATTATCTAGAAGATATAGCCACCAAAGCCTTGGAAGAGAGGAAGAACCTAAAACAATGGAATTCCTCCATTTTCAGACCTAGGTCCAAGGAGTTCCACTTAGTGTATGACAGTTGATCTACACAAAGTGAAAATGGGAAAAGCCATAGGATAATTTTTCAACATTACTCGATGCATGAATGAAGCCCCAATTTTTCTAATACTATTAATGTTTTATGAAAAAACTCAAATAGATTCAATACCTAAATTTATTTTTTGATTTATATCTATTTCAACACCAAACAATTAGCATCCAAATTTTGATTTTCAATTAGGGGCCATATTTTATTATTTACCAGCTTGAATTTACTAAATGTCTACCCAACATCATTTCCACCAATGACTTCCTATTATGCCTGATATTGTGATTGTCTATGAGGCATAGAGGAATTCCCCAATCCATTAAGGACCCAATTCTATATCCCTAACAATCTTTTCAATATATATCTGAATATCTAAATTACCATATAACTCTATCAAAATCATACATAACACTAATGAGAATTATGTGAACAATGCCCTTGGCCTTAACCTCCTTGGCCTTCTCAATAAACCCAGGGACATGCTTTAGGCTTCAACAACAAAATTGAATTGTAAACAAAATATTTTAATGATTTATCAATCACTTGTGCATGACCAAATAACAACCACCACCATAAAACCCTTAATAAATGCTAGAAGCTTTAAAAAAAAAAAATTATCCCCAAAAAGAGTCATGTAGAGAAAAAAGTGAGGAATAAACCCTAATTAATACTTTTGAATTTTTTTAGAAATGGAAGTACCTAAAGTTAGGAGTAAAGGTGCCAGGAACACTGAAGAGAATGATCTTTTTTTAGCTATAAGAGAGTGAACAGATGCTTACTTCAAATTACCCTCTTCATTAAAGTAAGCAAGGGTTTCATCTGGAATCTTATCACCAACAACAATTACAACTATTGTAGGATTTGATCTGTTCTATGATATAATATAATTCATACACTTTTTTTCTTTTTTTGTTATGACCTGAGTTTGTCAAAATTTTGACCAACTTCGGAAAATTGAACTCAATTTCAACCAACATAGGGATTAAAAAAAAAAAGATGGAATCATAGCTTTGGTAAAAAATTTTGGTAGAAAAAAAGTGCAAATGTACTAGTGAATTATACCCAACCTAGGGGGAATAACCTTTGGTAATATATGGGGTGGTTGAGAACAATCATACACTCTTATCAAAGAAAATTTGGAAATAAGAAAATGTCCCCCCAATTATGGTCTAATCTTTTACCCTCAGGAAGCAAGGAAAGTCTAAAAAGGATTTTTAAAATCTGAGGTGCCCTAAAGTAACCCAGATCTAACATTTTCATTATTACAATACTGAAATTATTAAAGAAAGAAATAGAATCATAAAAATGATAGTTTTTGTCCCATACTTGTGTCCACAAATGAACTGGTAGATCTGCATTTGCATCACAGGTATGATCAATAAAATTAGAACTCACATACCTCACATTCATGTAGAGGATTAGGTGCATCAATAGTGAATAGTGATGGAATTTGAAATCTTTAATTCTCCACTCTAAGCATGGGAAATGTTTTCTTTCATCACCTCCAAAATGTATTCAACATGGTCATACTCCCCCCATGGTAGGAGTCTTGCACATCTCTAGCAATAATGAATTCAGCTCCATATACCATGTTAGTTCCATCTTTGCCAATCACCTTTTGTACACCATATATTGTATTTACAAAGTAATTTATAAATTTGTCCAAAGGCATCACTTTTTCTACCTTCTTAGGGTAATCACCCACATTCTTTAAATCCATGAGAATATTCTATAGCATAGATTTCCTTGTATAGGCCTTGGTGTTTTCTCAAACTTCCTCAAAAAATCCTTCAAATCTATAGGCTGGCCCATGGCTCCATCCAATCCAAAAGCTTCAACGAATGATATGTGGTCAAGTGTATAAAGAATAGTTCCATCTTTCCTATGGAAAAATTTGGTGGTCATATTATAGCAAAAAAATAGGGCTTTCATCAAGTCCACTTCAACAAAAACTTTTGGAAATATCAATTTAGCTAGGTTCTTTTTCCACGGATTACATATTGGGATCTTCTTTTCTCTGTTATAGTAGAAACATTTGAAAATTTCAAAACTAGTGACACTAGGGCATACAACATCTTTGGAAAGAGCATATGGGTTGACAAAAGTATGGTTGTCTACAAAATTGGTGTTGGAGGAAATAGGGAAAGCCTTAATCCATTCTTTGACAAACCTATTAGGTTTCCTTTGTCTATTTTTCCCTCTAGAAGTTGAAGTCTCCAAAGATCTCATATTTGACGCTTGAACTTCTTCCACCTCTTTATCAGACATCTTGATAATATACTTGAAAATAGGGTATAGACTCTACTCTCAAGCTCTAAAAACAATTATATGTATACATTGAAAGCTCTACAACTACTTAAAATCACTTTCTCTATAAATGATGAACTGTAATTAACAAGCAGGAAAGCCTTTATAACTCAATGTATACTATCAACATTCATCTTTGCATTAAATTTCAGCATGCTTGAAACATAAGATCAACTTATTCTATTACCTCAGGGAAGCATTGCCATTAATATCTAGTAATACACTTTTGGTATAATATTCAAATATCATTGGTCGAGAAGTTTGTTGTTGCTTCTAGCTCAGAAAACTGACTAGTATTTTTTATGTTGAATTATGGTCTATGATCTTACAATCATCAGTAAAGAAAATAACTCCTTATATTATCTTATAGTTGGATCAAAAGATCCACGATGATACAAAACCCTTAAAAAAACCTTATCAAATAATTGGAAACCATGGAAAAATCCCCTACGATCTTACGACACACTAGCTACCATGGCATTAACATTGATTATTGGATCCTTTATGATCTCTTGACAAGTTGTTAACATTGAACAATGTATCATCTTATTTCAAATGGCATCCCCTTTCAATCTTATGACATGACCTTATTTATAACATTGGAGCCCTTTATTCGTTATCCTTCTGATAAACTATTTATCATAAAATTAGAGATTACATTATGCCACATAAAAAACTAATATAAAATTTTGTTCTATTCCACCAGTCCAACTAAGCATCTATCTGGTGTATGTTTCACATTTGGTCAATTAGAACTAGACACTTGTCACCTGTCTGACATTGTATTATCACTTTTCCCTATCATTTATCACCTTATGATCCTACGACCATAAGTGTCCCATAACATCACAACATCAAAACATTATCTTAACAACCTTACGATGCCCACTACTTTGTAAGATCATAGCAACCTCTTCCTTAGTCTCTAATGTCCCAGTTGCCTTCCTTTCCATAGCATCGTACATTAGGATTGGACATTTTTCAAAATAGTATATAGGAATACAATTTAAAAGGAATCGTAAAATAAAGAAGCTTATTTAATTATTGTGTGACATTATGATGCACTGCTAATCTTAAGATTGGGGAACTGAAAACATTCCATCATGACCCTTTGATCACCTTTATTTTTAACATCATGAAGGATGATGTAAAAGTCAAATAAAATCCAGGTCAACTACAAAACCTAAGGTTAGGGATAAAATAAAATTTTATGAAGATCTCAAGTAATATTAGGTGGAAACACAACCTTAGGGCATCAATTTTCATAGGACAATAAGAAAATTAATTGGATTAGGGAAAAAACCTTCCTAGGTTTTTCCTCTACAGATGAAAAAAAATAATATATAAACCCTAACATCACCATACTACTTTTAAAAAAAAACATTTTCACCATAAAATTTTGAAATTTAAGCTTAGTGGAAATATGGTCTATCATGACTGACAGTCATTCATCACTATATTAATTTGTCACTACTAACTATTCAACTCAACACATGTACTGTTACTCAGTTGACACTAAGTTGGCTAGGTTTGTACTGACACTCAATCTACACTAGCATCACTTGACATGAACTTTAAGTTCTTTAATTTTCTTCTATTTTTCTTTGCCAAGGCTATAGATTTAACATTCTTTGATCACTTCCTCTAGGATTTAGTGCAACTATCTTTTCATGATCAACCAATCACTTTATCTTTTCAAAGTCTAACTCATTCAAATACCCATTATAGTTCTTTCATAACTCAACCTTTCCTCTAGGTACTTTTGTTATGTCCATCTTCTCAAATCCTTGTCATCAATCATCTAGACATGCCACTCTCCTTAGATAGAAAACTATCTTACCAATAAGGTTTGACATCAATGACAACATAACAATTGTCTCAAGTGTAATTTCCAACAATCCCTCTCGTTGGCATTGATGACAACACCTCTAGTTACCATACAATCCAAAACATGTAATTTCTTAGATCACTTCCCTCTATTTTTAGTATCAAATATTCAATAATATCCTTAGTTTCATTCTAATTCTCATGTCAGTGTCCAACAATCTCTTTCTTTTTCTGTTTCATTCTAATTCTCATTAGTGCAACTCTGATAATCATGAAATTAATTGGATTCCTTTATATTTTTGACAACACCATATCCATTCCTTTTGCAATATCTCTTCCTGAATAACTATTACTCTTGTTGTCATATATGACTTATCTTCATCTTTTATTTCAAATGACATATTCTTCCTCTTTCATATTACTCCATAATAATTGACATATATTCTCCCTCTTTGATAACAATGCCAAAGACACTTCATCTTTCTCATACATCTTCACTATGTAGATATCTTCATGTCAATACAACTGAATCTTATTCACCATCTTGGCTTATGATTGATATGATCATTTGGTTCTTCTTTCTTTGCTACTTTAGGTAACTCCTAAAGTATGCCTTTTTTCATCAACTTGTAAGATATTTTGATCAACTCATTTGATGGAAAGCTCCATCTTAGCATAAGGTGTCTTTTCTAGGGGAATCACCCCTAATTTACCTCTTAGATATTCATGAGCATTATTAGGTAAGGCCTTAGCAAAAATATTAGCTATTTTCTCTTTAGTATTCACATACTCCAATCTAACTTCTTTATCTTGAACTAGCTCTCTCAAGTAATGCTACTTGATAGAAATATGCTTTCTCTTTGTGTGCATTACAAAGTTCTTTGATATGTTTATAGAACTTGTTCTATCACAATAGATAACAAATTGATTAGTGATCTCCTCCTTCATACCTTTCAATAATTGCTTGTTCCATATAATATTTTAAAAATTCACAACTACTGTAACACATTCAACTTCAGTTGTTGATTATGAAAAATAAATTTGTTTCTTGCTTGTCCATGAGACTAATATTTTTTCTAGAAAGAAATCTCCACCACTTGTACTCTTTCTATCATCAACATTTCCTTCCTAATGAACATCTGCATATACTTTCAGTTTGAACTTGTCATTCTTCTTGTAATATAATCTATAATCTTCTATTCCTTTTAGATATCTCAATGTCCTTTTCACTACCATCATGTGATTCTCCTCAAGATTTGTAGAAAATCTTACAACTATACCTACTTCTAGGGCATATTAGGTTTGATGTGAACAATATATTGTAGTTTCCCAATCATTGAACCATATAATGTTTATTCCACATCAACTAACTCATCATTCTTAGATAGTTTATGTCCTATAGTTTTAGGTGTTCTCAAAGGTCTTGAGTCTTCCATTCCAAAAAATTTTAGTATCTCTTTGATGCATTTGGATTGAGTAGTGTAGATATCTTTCTTCATCTGATACACTTGCAAACCATCAAAAAATTTGATCTCACCAAACATAGACATTTCAAATTCTATCTATATTGCATATGCAAATGATTTGTACAATGCATCTTGTCCTCCAAATATGATATCATCAACAAATATTTCAGCCAAAACTATTCCTTTTCCACCATTAGTCTTCAAGTATGGATGACTGTTATCATTAGTTCTTGCAAATCCAATCTTTACCAAGTAATTATGAAGCCTTTTGGCTATTCCATGTAAACTTCTTCCTCAAGTATTCCATTGAAAAAATTGGATTTGACATCCATTTGGTACACTTTAATTCATTTATGAGTATAATATGCAAGTAGTGTACTAAATCCTTCCAATCTTGTAACTAGGGAAAATATTTCCCCATAGTCATTACCATCTTCTTGTGCATATCTTTTTTATACCAAACTATCTTTGTTCCTTTCTCATTCATCTTGTTTCTAAATACCCACTTTCTTCCAATAATATTCTTGTCCTTAGGTCTAGGTACCATTGTTCAAGTTTTATTCTTCTCTACTTGTTCAATTTCTTCATTCATTTCTTCAATCTAGTGTTCATTATCCAAGGCATCTTTCATTGATTTGGGCTCAAAATCACAAAATAAACATGTATCACTTCTAAGTCTCTTCCTTGTCATGACTCTAGATTATTTCTCTCTAATGATTTTCTTAGGTGCATGATGTCTCCTCACATATTTCACTAATACATGTTCTTTCCTTCTTTCTCCTTGTACAAGTTCATCTTGAGAATTAATTTCAAGTTCATCTTATATGTTTGCTTATGGTTTTGGTTCCTCAAAAATGCTTTCTTGATGTTTGGGATCTTCTACATGTAGCTTGACATCATCCCACTATCACTCGACACTTGTAGTCTATTGTTTGGCAGATTGCTACTGCAACTTGACAATCACTATTCTATGCTATTTGATAGCTTTATTTTCTTGTTTACATAAGGTGAAAAAGACAATTTCATTAATATAGATGAATGTATTGTAATCTTTAGGTTCTATTTTACATTCAACTTCATCCTTTTTTGAATATTTATAAAATTTCACATTTGCACTTTCCATAACTTTGTTAGTGTTATAGTTCGAACACTTATAAGCTTTTTTGTTAGTTGAATATCCTAGGAATATGCCTTCATCACTTTTAACATCAAGTTTTCCATTTCTATTATATTTAGTATATAACATTTTCTTCAAAATACTTTAAAATACTTTACATTAGGTGCACACCCCTACCACAATTCAAAGGATGTAACATTTGTACCTTTCTTGACTTGCACTCAATTCAAAGTATAGACTATTGTACTTACAACTTCTCTCTAATATTTATGTGACGCATTCTTCTCCATCGTTAGTGTTTTAGCACAATCCATGTTTGGTCTACTTCTTCTATCATCTATTCTATTTTGGGGAGGGCTCCTAGGTGCTAACATTTGCTTTTTGATTCCTCTATAATTGAAGAATATGTTGAATAAATTAGAGATAAATTATCCTCTATTAGATCTCAAGCACTTAAGACTCTTACCTATTTCCTTTTTAACTCTAGCCAAATACAACTTAAACGTCTAAAAAGCATTAGAATTTTCTATAAGAAACATTATAGTCATCCTTCTAGAATAGTCATCAATGAATAGAATGAAATATTTGTCTACATAGTAGCTTTGCACTCCAATGGGTCCTTTAGATGTATAGGTTTTGCTCTTGAAACTAGACTTTGTCATTTTTCCTAATTGACATTATGAGTTGCATTCATGACTTTGTTTGTCATTTATGTCAATGTAACATAGTTTCTATAAAAAATGGCCGAGCAGAAAACATAGATCTTGATGGTACAATTACAGACATGTTTAGCACAATGTCCTAATTGATGCAGAGCCTCACCTTGGAAAACTCAGGAGGAAATCACTCACTCAACTGAGTCGCTTCAAGGGGCACATACACCCTCTAGGATCAAACTAAAACCATTCTTAACAATTAACAAACTGATTCTCTTTATACATATTTAAATGATAACGTGCAACATGAACTTTAGGAATGATTAGAAAAACTCATTCAGACTGTCAACCAACTAATTTTATCAATACCCACTAAAAATTGTCATGTGACATGAATTTTTTGACCTCCTGTCGCAACACAAAACTTCCTCCAGCCGAATCCCTAAAAAATTTTAATGCATGTTTTGGATTTACATACATTTTGACCTCTTTTTAACCCAATTTCGAAACCCCCTCATGTACAATAACAATTTTTCAAGCTATCGGTGAATACATAGAGATATTCACCATTTTCAAACACTTCCTCCCACGCGGGCACAAGAAAAATTAAAAGCAACAAAAAAAAAAACATAAAATAGTAGACTATAATACATGACTCTCTCTCATGATCTCAAGAACAAATCATAGAGAGATTACAAGTGATTCATTCCCTATTTTGACTCTCAAAATAATGAATGCTTACATGCACAATTTTCTAAAACTGAATTTATTGCGATTAACACAGAAACTGTAGATTTCTAGAGGAAAATAAAATGATATGGGATGCTATTTCTACTAATTATTTAATTGATTTCAAATCTTGCACACAGACTTTTTAGATTTACAAATTTTGTAAAAGAAAATGAAAACCCCACATTCCACTTAAAGTTTTTTTTCAAAAAAATCAATACATAGCATAAAAATGTGAAATTTCTATATCTCTCCTGCATTCAATCCTTTTATTCCATCAAAAACTAGCTTTTCTCTCTATTCAGTCAGAATATGAAACATCTCCTTCTCAAGAAAATTCCTTTAAATCATGAGAATCCAAGAAATCAGAAAAAAAAACTATCAACAACTTTCTGTCACAATCCAGAATTTGATTGGATTAATTATTGAACACCCAAAATTATGACTTAAAGAAAACTACATAACTAAAAAATCAACACATACGTTGTCCTAGGTGGCTATACCTAGAAGGCTCATCAAATTACCATTCTAGTTATGCCACCACACATAGGACTTAATTGAAAACATTAAAATTTAAAACAAAACATAAAACATAACATTAACTTTTTGTCACACTTTCAACAATGTTACTTCCTATAGCATTTTTCTGATCTACCACTGCAGCATACTCCCCTGTAGAATGAATCTCAAGTCCACTTGAGATGAGATGTTATACTGACGAACCATGTTATTTAATTTTTTTCTCATCCATCCAAATAGCTTCTGTCACTGGTCTGTTCTTCCATTTGACTAAGTACTGAGTGTATTGTCTTCTTTGAGTCTTCTTTATTTTTGTATCTATTATCTTCTCCAATTGAGGTGGTGCTGGTTTAGGTACTTGCTGCAAATCTTCTATTATTGAGTCTTCTTGTGCTGCTTGTGTTTTAGAACCCTTGTATAGTGTGAGATCACAAACATTGAATATGGTTGAAATACCAATATTTTTAGGTAACTAACTTTTGTATGCATTATGTCCATATTTTTCCAAAATTTGACAAGGGCCAACCTTCTTAGGTAATAAATTTGTATGTTTTGTTTGAGGTAATCTTTCTTTCTTCAGATATGCCCATACTAAATCACCAACCTTGGATTTTACTTCTCTCCTTTTCTGATCAGCAACTTCTTTATACTTCTGATTTGAATTCTGTAGCTATAACTTGACTTGATCTTGGACCTCTTTAATAGCTTCAGCAAATTCTTCATCATGTGAACTACTTGGAAAAGTGTTTGGAAGTTTCCTCAGCTTGAGAATTCCTCTTGGATGTGTACCATACACGATTTGGAATGGAGATTTCCTTGTACTTCTATTCACTATATCATTGTATGAGAATTCAGCTTGAGCAATTATAGAATCCCATTTTTCTCCATTTTGTTTTGTAAGGCATCTTAATAAGCTTCCCAAAGATCTATTGACAACTTCTATTTGGCCATTAGTTTGTGGGTGATATGCAGATGAAAAAGATAAATTTGTGCCAGGTTTCTTCTAAAGGGTTCTCCAAAAATGACCTACAAATTTTCCATCTCTGTCTGAAACAATATTCAATGGTAATCCATGAATCTGCACTATCTCTTTGAAGAATAAATCTACAATGTATGATGCATCTTTGGTGGATTTACATAGTAAGAAATGTGCCATTTTACTAAATCTATCCACAACAACAAAAATGCTATCATAACCCTTTTGAGTTCTTGGTAATCCCATAACAAAATCCATACTAATACTTTCCCATGGTCTTGAAGGAATAGGTAGGGGCTGATATAATCCCACATTGGTACTTTTACCTTTACTTTTCTGAAAAATGGTACATTCTTCCACAAATTTCCTCACATCCTTTTGTAACTTCGGCCAAAAATAATTTCTAGGAACCAACTCTGAAGTCTTATCTAGTCCAAAATGACCGGAAATGCTCCACTATGTTTCTCTTGTATGATATTATCTCTCATTGAACACTTTGGCATGCAAAGTTATCCTCCTTTGAATAATAATCCTTCTTGAATCAAAAAATCAGCATACTCACAATTGTATCTTTCATCCAAATTAGTACATGCTTGATAAATGTCTTTAAAATCAGCATCATCAACATACATACCTTTTAGATTTAAAATTTTTGTAGTTTCCAACTAAATTTTTGATGTAGTTAAAGTTCTTCTACTTAATGCATCAACAACCTTATTTGCAGCTCCCTTCTTATGCTTAATAGAAAATGTGAATGCTTGCAATGTCTCTACCCATTTCATATGCCTATGATTCAATTTCTCTTGAATGTTTATGAAACTAAGGGCTTGGTTATCTATGTATACAATGAATTCCTTGGGCAGCAAATAGTGTCTCCATTTCTTAAGATATTGGACAAGGGCATACATTTCCAAATCATATGATGAATATTTCTGTTTGGCTTCATTGAGTTTCTCACTAAAAAAGGCTATAGGTCTGTCCTCTTGACTAAGAACACCTCCTATTGCTATGTTGTTTGCATCACATTCTATTTGAAAGATTTTATTAAAATCAAGAAATGTAAGGATTGGTTGTTGGACCACTTTGTGCTTAAGAAGTTCAAAGGCTTCATTGGCTTCTGCTGTACAAAAAAATTTACACTTCTACCCTCCTTTTATGGTATTCAAAATAGGTGCAAAATCAAACTAAAATTTCTAATGAACTTTCTATAGAAAGTGGCTAAACCACGAAAACTTCTAACTGCTACAATAGTTTTGGGAATTGGCCATCAAAGAATTGCACTCACCTTATCTTGATCCATCTTGAGTGTTCCCTTTGAGATCACAAATCCAAGGTATGTCAGCTCCTCTTGCATAAAACTACATTTCTCCAAATTAATCATTAACTTTTCTTCTTGTAACCTCCTCAACACTAAATCAAAATGTTTCAGATGCTCCTATTTTGTTTCGTTGAAAACCAAAATGTCATCTAGATACACTATCACAAACTTTCCTGTAAAATCTTTGAAAACTTCATTCATAAGTCTCATAAATATACTAGGAGCATTAGAAAATCCAAATGGCATTACCTTCCATTCATATAATCCCTCATTTGTTTTAAATTCTATTTTCCATTCATCACCTGGCCTAATTCTTATTTGATGATACCCACTTTTTAAATCAATCTTTGAAAAATATCTTGCTTTCCCCAAACAATCAAGTAAATCTTCTATTCTAGGCATTGGAATCTGTACCTTGTAGCGATCTTGTTCAATGCTCTTGAATTTGTGCATAATCTCCATGTTCCTTCTTTCTTTGGTGCTAGAACTGCAGGTACTGCACATGGGCTTAAACTTTTACCAATCAAACTAGTCTCAAGTAACTCTTCAATTTGTCTTGCCATTTCTTCATTTTGTTGTGGTGTTAGTTTGTATGCAACTTTTTTGGGTAATGTTGATCCTATTATGAGATCAATACAATGACTAATTTCTCTCATAGGTGGGAGACTTTGTGGTATTCCATCAGCTATGATTTCTTTGTACTTATCCATAATTTGTTTCACTTCTTCTGCTACCTTTTGCTTCTTCTTTTCTATCACTTCCACCTTCAGGTTTGAAGATTCCATTTCTGATTTTTCTTCCTCAATTTGACTTTCAACATCATTTTGTAATTTATTCTTGAATACAAGAATTAGTGCAAAGAGTGGACACTTCTTTCCTTTCACTTCTTTTAAAAATTCTTTCTTACCCATTACCATGATCTTAACTTTTGTAGCTTTTGGTTCTTCTTGACTTGGTTCAGCTATAGGTATCAATTCAATGACCTTTCCATTCTTTGTAATGTTATATGTATTCTTCACTCCATCATTTTGTGCCTTGAGATCATATTTCCATGGTCTACCAAAAAGTAAATGGCATGCATCCATATTAACAACATCAAACAATAATCTATCTTTGTATGCTCCAATCTAAAATTTCACCCAAGCTTGCTCTTCCACTATGGTTTGTTGTCCTTTATTTAGCCAAGATACTTTGTAAGGATATGGATGTTATATTCTTGGTAACTTTAATTTTTCTACCATTTCAAGAGCTACACAATTTTCTGTAGAACCAGAGTCTACCAATACCTTGCAAATTTTCCCTCTAGACTTACATGTAGTTCTGAAAATGGACTTCCTTTGTGGTGGTTCTTCTTTTATAGGCATCTTCAAAAGTGTTCTCCTCATCATAAGTGCTTCTCCCTTTTCTGGATAGCCATAAGTTTCTGAATCTTCTTGTGAATCAGCTTCTTGTGTTAGGTGTATTCTCCTTTCTCCATGAGTACTAGAACTTGTCTTTGCTGGACATTTGTGTGCCATATGACCTTCTTGATTACAATTGTAACATCTTATTGGTCCATTCATTCTTCTTGGTGATCTTCCTCTAAAATTTGGTCTTCTACCTCTGAAACTTCCTCTAAAATTATCAAACTTGTTAACTTCATTCTTCATCTATGTTTGTGGCTGAAAATTTGGGCTTCTTCCTCTAAATGTACCTCTTCCTCTGAATGGTTGTCTTCCTCTACCTCTGTTGTTATTTTCTTGTCTCCTCTTGATTTTCTCTTCCACTTTCAAAGCTAGCTGATAGCATTTAGCTACGGTGTTAGGACTCAACGACTGCAATTCCTCTTGTATGTTCATCCTTAAACCATTTAGGTATCTTGCTACCTTGATACTCTCAAGTTTTGCAAATTTTGATCTTAGACTCAACTTCTAAAATTATTTTGTATAAGTGCAAATATCCATATCACTTTGTCTAAAATTTTTCCTTTTCTGATGTAATTGTACTTCATAGTCTTTAGGGAGGTATGTCTCTCTTATCATAGACACCATCTTCTTCCATGAACAAATTTTCCTCTTATCTTCCTTTACCCTTTCTTCTTGCACAAAATTCCACCATGTAAGGGCTGCTCCCTTCATTTTGGATTTAGCCAACTTAACTTGCTATGATTTTGAAACTTTCTCACATTCAAAGTGATTCTCTAAAGCTTCAATCCATTCCAACACTAATTCAGCATCCATATTTCTCATAAACATAGGTAATTTAGTGGGTTTTCCTCCCAAAGCTTTTAAAGCTTTAAAAAATCATTTTTCATTCTTGGATATTTCATCCTCTTCATCATCTGGTACTTCTTCCTCTTCTTCTACTTCTTCTTTTATCTCTTTCTTCTCAACCACATTCTTCATGTGTTCCAACTTACTGTCTAATTTTGCCAATATCCCCTTCATTTTTGTATTCTCTTTTTGGAGAAGTTCTTCTTGCTCCTCAACCTTCTTAGCTAACTCTGCATTGGTCACCATCTTGCTTGACCCTATTGAAGAATCTTGATCAGGAACGTACAACATGTAAATTCACACAACCTACAACTCTTTAGCTCTAATACCAAAATGATGTAGAGCCTCACCCTTGAAAACTCAAGAGGAAATCACTCACTCAACTGAGTTGCTTCAAGGGGAAAATACACCCTCCAGGATCAAACTAAAACCATTCTTAACAATTAACAAATTGATTCTCTTTATACATATTTAAATGATGACGTGCAACATGAACTTTAGGAATGATTAAAAAAACTCATTCAGACTGTCAACCAACTGATTTTATCAATACCCACTAAAAACTGTCATGCGACATGAACTTTTTTGACCTCCTATTGTAACACAGAACTTTCTCCAGCCGAATCCCTAACAAATGTTAATGCATGTTTTGGTTTTCCATACATTTTGACCTCTTTTTAATCCAATTTTGGAACCCCCTCGTGTACAATAACAAGTTTTCAAGCTATTAGTGAATACATAGAGATATTCACCATTTTCAAACATTTCCTCCCACACGAGTACAAGCAAAATTAAAAGGAACAGCAAAACAAACATAAAATAGTAGACTATAATACATGACTCTCTCTCACAATCTCAAGAATAGATCATAGAGAGATTACAAGTGATTCATTCCCTATTTTGACTCTCAAAACAATGAATTCTTACATGCACAATTTTCTAAAACTGAATTTATCATGATTAACACAGAAACTGTAGATTTCTAAAGGAAAATAAAATGATATGGGATGCTATTCCTACTAATTATTCAATTGATTTCAAATCTTGCACACAGACTTTTCAGATTTACAAGTTTTGTAAAAACAAATGAAAATCGCACATTCCACTTAAAGTTTTTTTTCAAAAAAATCAGTACATAGCATAAAAATGTGAAATTTCTATATCTCTCCTGCATTCAATCCTTCTTTTCCATCAAAAACTAGCTTTTCTCTCTATTCAGTCGGACTATGAAACATCTCCTTCTCAAGAATATTCCTTGAAATCATGAGAAACCAAGAAATTAAAAAAAAAAAACTATCACCAACTTTCTATCACAATCCATAATTTGAATGGATTAATTATTGAACACCCAAAATTATGACTTAAAGAAAACTACATAACAAAAAAATCAACACATACGTTGTCCTAGGTGGCTATACCTAGAAGGCTCATCAAATTACCATTCTAGTTATGCCACCACACATAGGACTTAATTGAAAACATTAAAATTTAAAACAAAACATAAAACATAACATTAAATTCTTGTCACACTTTCAACAATGTTACTTCCTGTAGCATTTTTTTGATCTGCCACTGCAACACTAATGACATGCTCAACTACATAGAGTTTGAGTTGAAGATGTACCTAATTCATAGAGAGCAATTTAGAGACAGAGTATTGGGAAAGCATTTCTTTATTTTTTTGGCTATCTTACATCTAATATGTAATGAAGAGATGTGTAGTTAGGTAGTGACAAAGGATAATTAAGTGGTGATGTTAGGGAGTGTACAAACCCTAGTATTGCATGTGTGAAGTCTTGTATAGACTATCAGCTGATAGTGCTATTGTAATTGTAATTAATCACTTATCTTACTATAACTAATTGGGAAAGCCTCAAGGTAGACACAAGGAATTATTATGAAGATATAGTATAAAGAAAAGATATTTTTCTTGATTGCAAGTAAGGTATTCAAGCATAGTGATTTTTGTTGAAGTGAATGTTGGAATTTACAAGTGGGAAGATTTACTTCTAAGAGGATGGGGGGTGGGGGGGGGGAGTGGGGGGCTGAATCAGAAGTAACAAATTTTATCCTCTAAAACTTTTAACTAAGATCACTCATATGCATCTACTAATATCTCTAATAAACATGAAAGTAAAGACATGCATGAAAATAGATAACACAAGATTTTGATCACCTAAAAACCCTCCAAAATGAGAAGGAAAAATTGGGGTAGGGATGACACCTACAACTTATCATTACAATAATATGTAACTAGTTAAGGTTACAAAGTTTGACCATTATCAATGGTCTGCCTTGTGAAAGGCTTGTCCTATTAAAAGATTTGCATCTTGTTAAAAGTGACCTAGTTAGAGGATTTACAAACACTCACTTGGAATGTTACGTTGTTAAAGGATTTACAATCATGTTAAGGATCTACAACCCCTTAAAGACTCCACAAAACTCCTTACTTATACCCAACTAGGCTACAAGTTGGCCCAGCTCAAAAACTAAATTAAATCCCTTACATTAAATATAGGTGAAGCCACAAGTCAAATACAACACTAAATTAAATACCCATACATAAATTAAATGCTAAAAGTAAGCTCACAAACAACTCAGCACCAACAAAAACTAAGATTAAGATGAGCACTAGTAGATTGCTAAGCAAAGTCAAGCTCCATAGACCATGCCCAAGTTTCAGACCATGTCAAGTAACCAAAGACCATGCGGAGCTCCAAGACTATGTTGAGCTCCTAGTGTCTACCAAGCTCCACAATACTTAACCAAAATCCATCCAAACATGCAAGATTACAAGCAAACCCAAGATGCTCCTACATCAAGTTACAAGATCTAAAGGAGAAGAAGGTCGGTTGATAGGACAATGACAGAGGAAGAAGTATATTTCAGTTCTATTATTCTACAAGGAATCATACAAAGATCACTTGGATAGTGGGTTCTTTGATCTTAATCTTGAAGCTATTTGGTTAGTGGGTCCAGCTATCTTGACAACTCCTAATAGGGTTTGAATCTCCTAGCAAAGATTAAAAGTCTCCTAATAGGGATTCATATGTATTGAATGTTGTAACATACTCATAACAGGGTCTGTCCTCTAACAAGGAATATTTATATTAGCACATCATCTTGTGGGTACCATCTCCACTGAGGTTTTCCCTCTAATCAAGGGTTTCCCTAGTTAACATATCTGGTGTTAATTATGTATGAGTATTTTATTGTAGATTCAATTTGTATTACTCACATGGTTAAGTTTGTTTAAGGTTAATGTTTGTGATGATAGTTGGGTGACTAATTCAGCTCCCATCCACTCTCAGTTATATTAGTGGACTATTATATTCTAATAGGAGCATTCTTTGTTGGAGGGAGATTAGTTTCTTGGTTAAGCAAGAAGCAAGATTGTATTTTATAGAGTATTGCTGAGGTATAACATGTTGCAACAAAAAATAATTGTAATCAAGTTATGTAGATGAAGCAAATGTTGAAGGATATCCGAATTTAGTTTGAAGAACCTGTTATCATTTACTGTGATAACACAAGTAGAGTGAGTATGTCTAAGAATTCTAATAATTACATTTGAAGACTAAGAATATATATATATATATATATATATATATATATATATATATATAGTATCATGTGTTGAGAGAAAAAGCAACAAAAAAGGAGATCAGATTGGAGTATGTGAGTACTAAAGATCAGATTGTAGATAAAGATACATTTGAGTACTTGAGAGATTTTCTTGGGGTTATGTCCCTGCCTACTTTTGAGTAGAGGATGTAAAGCATGCATTAGTCCAGTGGTACAAAGCACTATTGTTAGCATGGACTGAATGCTAATACTTCTCATTTGGGAGAGTATCTATGATGATTTGAGTTAATAATGAAGGGTGCTCCCCTTAGAACCATAACTCAGAAAAGAAACAAAGAAACAACAATAAATGCAAGAAAAAAATATGGACTTCTTATTATCACTATAAATGCAGAATTACAAAAATCACAAGTACAATATGCTAACCCATGTGGGAACTTTCATTCCAATAATATGCAAAACATGCTGCAAACTACTACTTAGAACTATCCTAGACAATGTTTAGGCCTTTCTTAAATAGAAAATTTTATGCTGCCCGAGAAGGTTCTAGACATTGAACTTTCATATCTAGGCTAGACAAATCCTAACAATGCATATAGAGTTGGGAAAATACATCTTTGACAATTATTTTAGAAATTTTAGGTAGCCTAACTTTGGAAGGCCATAACTCTCAAACTATTGCAAGCACCCTTTCATCAAGCTTTTTATGCTAGAGCAATGATATTTTTATGGTAGGCTTATAAATCTAAATGAACCTTCATGTAGAAAATGATAACATTACAAGCTCGTATGAAAAACTTACTAAAAACAAAAAGTTCCCATAAATAGTAACCACCCTATCTACTAGTCCTTATTAAAATAGAAAAGACTAGAAAAAAATATGTTTGGGTGATGCAAGATTGCTCTTACACCTAGGATGCTCCTACATCAGCCATTAAGGACTCTTGGTATTTTGTATTGAATAGTGTCTTTGGATACTTGACCTAGTTGATGACTTGGTACAACATATTGGTAATTAGTATTTAACAAATGGTCTATTGTAACATTGAGATTGAAGTCTTTGACATTGATGTCAATGAGGGAGAGTATGATGCATGAGAAAAACATCTCCGAAGTATCAAGGAGAGAAGAACTCCTAGTAATAGGGGATATATATATTTTTAGAGAGATTTAGAAAGATTCATGTAAAGAAGTAGAAATATGCATCTCATGTATTGTGAATTTTTTAATGTGAAGTAAACAATTGATGTCTCTGAAGAAGT
Source organism: Cupressus sempervirens (assembly GCA_028749045.1). Lineage (NCBI taxonomy): Eukaryota > Viridiplantae > Streptophyta > Pinopsida > Cupressales > Cupressaceae > Cupressus > Cupressus sempervirens. The sequence continues at coordinate 73,925,844 of CM053787.1, forward strand.
ATACACCTATATGTATTTTTTGCATTTGAGATTCATTTTACGATGTGGCCAACTAATGCTGGTCAACAATAGTAGCTAAACACTATTTAGTATTCTTGGAACTTAGATATTTTTTCATCTTTGTTTCCATCAATGCCAAAGGGGAACGTTGTTAGTATGAATGTTGATGATACTACTTTGGGGAAGCATCTTGACCATTGGAGAGTATAGAAATGTTGCATTCATGACTATGTTTATCACTGATGTCAAAATAGAAGAGTTTGTGTAAAGACTAGCTAAGTAATATGAAAAGATCTTGATGGTACATAAAATGGTTAATTGTTTTGTGATGTACAGTTACAAACATGTTCGACATAATCTCTTGATGATGTGGTCAAGTGCATAGAGTTTGAGCTGAAGACGTATGGAAGATGTACCTAATTTATAGAGAGTAGTTTAGAAACAGAGTATTGGAAAAGTAGCTCTTGATTTTTGTTGGCTATATTACATCTAAGCTATAATGAAGAGATGTGTAGTTTGGTAGTGATAGAGGACAATTAGGTGGTGACATCAGCAAATATGCAAGCCATAGTATCGCATGTGTGAAGTTTTGTATAGATTGTGAGCTAATAGTGCTATTGTAATTGTAATTAATTAATTATTAATTTGGGTTAGCCTCAAGGCTGACTCGAAGAATTATTATGAAGATATTGTATAAAAGAAAGATATTTTCCTTAATTTTAAGTATGATATTCAAGTATTATGATTTTTGTTAAAGTATGAAGTGCGAAAAGGATTAGAGTGCTTATTGAATAAGTGTAAGTGATCCAATGGATTATTGGATGCAAGATTTATGATTTGGTTATGGGATAAGAAGGAGAGGAGGTCTATTTGATAAGATAGAGAAAGAGGAAGGAATAGTACAATAACATTCTATTATTTTGCAAGGAATATTAAAAAGATCATTTGGGTAGTGGGTTCATTGGTCTTTCCCTTAAAGCTATTTGGGCAGTGGGTCTAGCTGACTTCTACAACTCCTAATAGGGTTGGCACAACTTCTAACAGGGTTGAAAAATTCTAATAGGGATTCAAAGTCTCATAATAGGGACTCATAAGTACTAAATTTATTCATAGACTCCTAAAAGGGCCCATTCTCTAATAAGAAATATTTATATTAGTACATCATCTTTTAGGTACCATCCTCACTAGGGTTTTCCCTCTAATCAAGGGTTTCCCTTGTTAACATGTCTGTTGTTATTGTGTATGAGTTTCTTGTTGTGGTTTTAGTTTATATCACTCATACAGTTAGGATTGTTTAAGGTTGATAATTGTGATAATAGTTGGATAACTTATTCATCCCCCCTTTCAGATATATTAGTGGACTATATATTCTAACATTCCTATGATGGAAATCAACTTTATATCCTTATCTGTTCAACTGTGAAACACTCAATAAGTTATAGTTATGTCCTTCAACCCAATAAACATTGCGATACTTGATCTTATCTGTTAATTATAGTGATCCTTTACCTTTCACAACATGGTGAATCTTTACAAAACTTAACACAACTACCTTTGTATGGTTCCATTATTATTGATCTCAGATTATTCTTGGCAATTGAGTGTCAACACAATTAACTTATTTACTTAGTTCATGCCAAACTAGTAATGCATGTTGAGCACAACATGTAAATATTAGACCATGCCAAGCCATAGTGAGTACTGAGCCACTCATGTGCCAAGTCACTCAAGTGCCAAGTAGATAGAGCATGTCAAGTGATTCAAGAGTTGAGTAAACAGTGGATGCCAAGCAATACATGATGCAAGAGCATCCTGGGTTGCCTTGCTATCTTGCTCAATTTTTTTTATTCTACATGTTGGTCCCGAGTTACCGTAGCACATAGTTGGTGTCGAGTTACTATAGCAATCTAGTGTTGACTAAGTGTTCCTTCATGTGCCAAATTACCTAGTGTATGCCAAGTGACTCTTCATGTGCCAAGTTACCCAGAGTATGCTGAGTGACCATTCATGTGCCAAGTTTTCCTGTTTATGCCGAGTGCCAATATTTGGATGTAATTTTTGTGAGCCAACTTATGAGATTTATATTGATCATGATATTTATGTTAAGATTTTTTCTTGAGATGTGTCCAAACTATTTTTGGGTTGGCCTTCCTCTTATTTAATATTCTAGAATGATTTGTAAGCCATTTTGGCAAGTATACATAGAGTGTTTAGGCCTAGAGTTAGGGAAATTTTGGAAGAGGATTGCAGAGCAAAACTAGAAAGTGTGGATTTGTTGTTGGATCTTTCAATTTGAATGTATTTTTATTTGTCCGTAACCTAGAAGGCCTTATAGCTTGGCATTAATGTTAAATATTTGAAGAATCAATGAAAGTGTTTTAGTCTTCTTCATCCTTTTGTTGTTGTTCTTTTTGTTTGCTTACATTCTGTTAACTCTTGTAGGGTGGTTCAGAGAGCTAGGTGTGCCATTGGCACTAGTTTTCCCTATCCTTCCTTATATCAGGTGGTATCAGAGCTTGAGTTTCATCCTTATGGAGATTGGATCGTGTAGAGCCCCAATTCAAATTTAGTTGTAAGGTGGAAGATATGCAGATTTGGCCTATAACTTGCAGAGGGTTACAATCATGCAAGAACCTAATTTATAAAGATGGTTTGTGGCAAAGGAAATAATGTTGATAATGCTATATTGGATTAATTAAGACAAATTGTAACTAGATTAGATGCTATAGAAATAGGCCAAAGGAGAGGAGCGCATCGGGATGATTTAAGTGATGATGAAGCAACAACACCAAACCATAATCTAGAGCTTGAGAAAGATCAAGATGAGGAAAGATTATTGTGAGTGTTGTCTAGGGAAAATTCAAAGCCTGTTGTAGAAGTTATTCCTTATGATGAAAAATTGGATACCAATATTGTGTTAGATTGGATCTCATATATGGAGAACTTCTTTTAATATGAAAACACTCTTGATAATATAAAGGTGAAGATTGTAGTCACTAGGTTGAAAGGTCATGCATCACTATGGTAGGAGCACTTGCAAACTAATAGACAAAGGAGAGGAAAGGAGAAGATTAGAACTTTGCTAAAGATGGTGAACAAGGTAAAGAAAAAATTCCTTCCTGCTAATTACCAAGCTAGCTTATTGAGAAAGATGCAAAGTTTGAAACAAAAGGACATGACTGTAAAAGAGTATACTAAGGAATTTTATAGATTGGACATTAGATCTGGACATGTGGATGATGATGTTGAGAAAATTATACGGTACACAAATGGACTGATCTAGAGTTCAAGATGAAATAAGTTTTGCGAAGTTGGAAAGTGTGGAAGAAGCATATGAATATGGCTTGAAAGCTGAGATCTTAGAAAAGACACACGAATAAAGACAAAGAGGTAGAGGTGGTAGATTCTAGAGAGGTAAAAGTAGATCTTATGAAGAAGGTGGTAGATCTAACAATTTTGTATAGGATAAAGGAAAATCTAAATAGAAGAATGATGACAAAGGCAAGACTGAATGGAAAAGTGGTAATTCTTACCGAGGAGGTACTAATTCTTACTAAGGAAGAGGCAATTCTTATTCTAGAGGTGCATTTCATGGTAATTATTCCAAATGTGGTAAAGAGGGATATAGATCTTTTGAATGTAGATACTTTGAAAGTGGGCAAGGTAATTGAAATGTTGTGAATCAAGGAGATGATGAGGGTTTACCAAGTGGACCTAAGGCTAGAGAAAATCTAATGGTGAAAATAACCTTATGTAATAAGGGAAGTTATGAGGAACCTATCCTTAGAAGAAGTCTTTTCAAGACCAGATGTAATTTAAATGGAAAATGCTACAAGTTGATCATTGATAGTGGACGTTCTACAAATTTGGTATTAGAAGAGCTGGTTACAAAGTTGCAGTTGCAATGGCTGAAACATCCCAAACCTTATCATGCTTCATGAATCAAAGATGAGCATAAGATATTGGTGAGTAATGCCTTGTGAAGTTCAAAATTGGACATTACTTTGATGAAGTTTTGTGTGATATTTTGCCTATGGATTGTTGTCATATTTTGTTGGGTAAACCTTGGCAATATGATAGATATGTTGTGTATGATGGAAGATTGAATTAATATAATCTTTGGGTAAATGGAAAGAAACAAATATTGTTTCCTTTGATCGAAAGTCCAGATGAAGTTAGTTGCACTAAAATAAAAGTTTGCATGGTTAATGGGAAACAATTTGAAAAGGAAATAAAGAATAATCAAGTATGTTTTGCCATAGTTCCTAGAGGACCAAGTGTTGGTAGTAATGATCAACTAGAAAAAGATGGTAATGACCGAGTGACAACAGATAGTGATAGTCAAGTACTAGTAGAAATTGCTAAATTGCTGAATCAATATAAAGATATTGTTACTGATGATATTCTTGATGGTTTACCTCTAGTAAGAAGCATAAGTCATTGTATGGATCTGATTCTCAGAGCTAGTTTTCTAAAAAATGCACCATATAGATTGACACCTACAAAGAATGAAAAACTTAATAGATAAGTGCATGTGTTGCTAAAGAAATATTTTATTAGAGAAAGTTTGAGTCCATGTGTTGTACCTATTGTATTAGCACCTTAAAAGAATGGAGAATGGAGAATGCGTACTGATTCTAGAGCTATTAACAAAATCATAGTAAACATAAGTTTCTTATATCAAGGATGGATGACATAATGGATTGTTTGAGTGGAGCAAATTATTTTACTAAGATTGATTTAAAGAGTGGCTATCATTAGATTAGAATTAGAGAAGGTGATGAATGGAAGACTACTTTGAAGACAAAAGATCATTTGTATGAATGGTTGGTTATGCCTTTTGGTTTGACTAATGTGCCTAGTACTTTCATGAGGTTGATGAATAAAGTTTTGATAAGATTCTTGGGTAAGTTTGTGATTTTTTATTTGGATGATGTTTTGATATTCAATAAGACTAATGAAGAACATCTTGAGCATATTAGACAAGTATTGTAGAGGTTGAAAGAGAAAAAGTTTTTGATTAATCTAAAAATGTGTTCTTTTATGCAAGTAGAGATTGTGTACTTAGGATTTGTGATTTTAGCTAATGGATTGAAGATGGATCTTGAGAAGGTTAAAGTAATTTTGGAATGGCCTACACCTAAGAATGTGGGTGAGGTAAGATCATTTCATGGTTTGGCTAGTTTTTATAAAAAATCTATAAAGAATTTTAGTGTTGTTTGTAATGCTATGACTGAAACAATGAGAGGAGATAAAAAGGAATTCAAGTGGACACATGGAGCCGATAAGAGTTTTGAGACTTTGAAACAAAAAGGTTGTTGAATTACCTGTATTATATTTTCCTAATTTTAACAAATTATTTCAAGTTGAATGTGATGCAAGTGGTAATGCAATAGGAGTTGTATTAAGTCAAGAAGGTAAACCTATTGCTTTCTTTAGTGAAAAGTTGAATGATGCCAAAAGGAAGTATTCTGTGTATGATCAAGAATTTTATGCTATTATCCAAGCTATGAAGAAGTGGAGACATTATTTGATTCCTAAGGAGTTTGTGTTGTATACTAATCATAAAGCTTTACAATACTTTGAAAGTCAACATAAATTGAACCAGAGAGATGAATTGGGTTGAGTACTTGTAGAGTTTTACATTTGTCATTAAACACAAGAGTGGAGTTACTAATAGAGTTGTTGATGCATTGAGTAGAAGACATTCTTTGTTGACTAAAATGAAGGTTGAAGTTCTTAGTTTTGATGAAATGAAAGAGTTGTATGATGCTGATCTTGATTTTTTTAACGCATGGAGAGAGTGCAGAGCACCAAATCTAAAAATCACATAAGTATGATGAGTATTTCATTCAAGAAGGTATGTTGTTCAAAGGAATTTAGTTGTGTATTCTTAGAAGTTCTATGAGGCTGAATTTGATTAAGGAAAAGCATAACGGTGGATTGGTTAAACATTTTAGAATTGATAAGACAGATTTTTCTGAAAGAGAAGTTTTTATTGACCAAAAATGTATAAGGATGTTCAGAAATTTGTAAAAAGTTTTGGATTTTTTCAAATTGCAAAAGAAGTGAGTCAAAATATTGGTTTGTATACACATATTATTATTCCTAAGAAATCTAGAGTAACATTAGTATGAATTTTGTTATTGGATTACCTAAAATAGTAAAGGGGTATGAATCCATATTTTTTGTAGTGGATAGATTTTCTAAGATGGCTCATTTCATACCATGTAAGAAGACATTAGATGCTAAGCATGTTGCTGAACTTTTCTTTAAAGAGATTGTAAGATTGCATGGATTACCAAGAAGTATTATTTTTGACAGAAACAATAAGTTTGTTGGTTATTTTTGGAAGACTTTGTGGAAGAAAATGGGTACTGAGTTGAAGTTTAGTTCTACATTCCATCCACAAATAGATGGACAAACAGAGGTTGTGAATAGAAGCTTAGGTAACTTGCTAAGATGTTTAGTTTGGAATAAGCTAAGTAATTGGGAGATGGTATTGGCACAAGCTGAATTTTCATATAATAATTCAATGAATAGGAGTATAGGAAAGACACCTTTTGAGATTGTCACTAAAATGAAGCCTAGAGGAGTATCAGATTTGATAGATGTTGCTGGTGAAGAAAAGAGAAGCACCGCAGGAGAAGAATTTTCTAATTTTATGGAGTCTTTACATAAGGAAGTAAAGTTGAGCTTGCAACAAAGTAATCTAAAGTATAAGGAACATTTTGATTAGTCTAGAAGACACTATGCTTTTCAAGTTAGTGATGAGGTGATGGTTTATCTGAAGAAAGGAAGATTCCCAGTTGGAACATATAGTAAGTTGAAGATGAAGATATTTGGACCTTGTAAGATCTTAAAATTTTTTGATAGTGGTAATGCTTATGAATTTGAGTTACCTAATGAAATGGATATATCTCCTATATTCAATATTGCTGATTTGTATAAGTATCATAAGTCAGATGATGAAGTTATTGTATCAGAAGATTATCCTAAGAAGTAGATTGAAGAAGTTGAACATATATTGGATCAGAGAGTTGGCAAGAGAACAAGAAGAAAAGATTACTATGAATATTTGGTGAAGTGGAAGAACAGTCCTATTGAAGATGCTTCATGGATTTCTCAATTTGAGTTCGATTTAACTCAAATTGTGACATCTCAATGATTTAGGAGAATAATTTTTTTCAACCTTGGTTGTCTAATGCAGGAGCATCCTGGGTTGCCTTGCTATCTTGCTTATTTTTGTTCATTCTACATGTTGGTGTCGAGTTACTATAGCAATCTAGTGTTGACCAAGTGTTCCTTCATGTGCTGAGTTACCCAATTTATATCAAGTGACTCTTCATGTCCCAAGTGACCCTTCATGTGCTAAGATGTCCTGTTCATGTCGAGTGTCAACATTTGGATGTGATTTCTATGAGCTATTTTGTAATATTTTTTGCATTGCAATATTTATGTTAAGATCATTTCTTGGGATGTGTCTAGACCATTGTTGGGTTAGCCTTTCTCTTATGTAATGTTCTAGAATAATCTGTAAGCCATTTTGGTAAGTATATATGGAGTATTTAGGCTTAGAATTAGGGCATTTTGAAAGATCATTGCAAAGTAGAATTGGAAAGTGTGAATTTTTTATTGGATCTTTGAATGTGAATGTATTTGCATTTGGCTATAACCTAGAAGGCCTTACAACTGGGCATGTATGTTGAATATTTGAAAATTCAATGAAAGTATTTTACTATTCTTCCTTCTTTAGTTGTTGTTATTTATATTTGATTCCATTGTGTTAACTCTTGCAGGGTGGTTTGGAGAGCTAGGTGTGCCATTGGCCCTAGTTTTCCCTATCCTTCTTTACATCAATATAGGTACTAAGTCACAATAGTAAGATTAGTGTATGCCGAGCATCAGAGACTTCAGATGCCAAGTGACATAGTTTTGATATATTTATTTGTAATGGCACAAACAACTATGTAAACATTTTTTTGAGCCAACTTAAGGGTTATGATATTTTGGAGATAAGGATGAATCTTGAGTTGGATTCCCTATGAAATTACATGTAACCAATTAGAAAATGGGAAGGATTAAGTGGCAAAATGGATGAATCTTAGCCATAGATTCATACCTAATGCTAAGCCACCAAAGTCTTCTTAAGGAAGATGAAACCCTAAAATCTCTATCAATAAACAAGGTTTTTGAAGGAGAAAAGAGGATAGTTTTCATGCCAAAATAGAGTATTCATGGTGACTTAGAAGTTATGAAGTGAAATCACATTGCAAAATTAGTTAGAGCATAATAAAGGACAGAGAAAAGGATACAACAAAGAGACAACTGATAGAGAAGGATCAAGAAAAAATTATTTAGAGGTGATATTTTATTAGGAAACCAAGTACCAATCGTAGGATCTATGCTGAGACATTCTAACAGGTGATTTCAATCAAAATCTCTTAATAGAGTAGTCCTAACAGGCTGTATGAAATCCTAACAAGGTGCTTACTTAGTTGTAAGTTAAAGTTCTTTAACCAGGCACACTTCTAACAGGGTGTTGAAATCCTCTAGCAAAGTGAGACCTAATAGTCTTTGTAAGCCTTTAATAGGGAAAAATTTTCACAGGGTAGATCATGTCTCATCATCAAAACATTGTAACCTTTATTAGATACACTTTATTACTACAATAGTGAAGATTTGTGGGTGTCATCATCACCCTAGTTTTACTTTCTCACTTGGAGGCTTTTTGGGTAATCATATATGGTGCTATGTGTGTGAAAGCTTACATGTTTACATGATTTAGATGTATATGTTTTGCATGTTATTTTAGTTTACTCATTGAATGCATGATATAGATATGTGGTAAAATTTTTATGGGTCCAAGTGTAAACTACTGATTCACCCCCTCCTGCCCCCTTAGAAGTTTACATTTATTATTGTATTTCCAACAATTGGTATCAGATCCTTGTTCTTCGAAAGAGAATATTTGTAACTTTAAGGAAAAGTCTTGAAATAGAAGTCTACATGTTGGGAAATACCATTGAGAACTAAGAGATTGAAATGCATCCCATACTACATAAAATAAATGAAGCAAGAGAGGAACTAAAGAAATCCATTAAGAGAAGGAAATAAATTTTCATTGTGGAGAATGACACACAATACAAAGAGATAGACACTACTAAGCTATTTGGAGATGAAAACTCAAATGAATTTGATGCAATAGTTGTAGATCTAATGGAAAAGAATAGAGTCTAAGCTAAGGAAATACAAAATCTCAAATTAGAAAAAGAATCAAAAGCTATACTACTATGTGAAGTGGTTAAACAAAAGAAGAAATCCATGGAAGACAAAGCCATTATTGAAGAAGAAAAAAGAGTTTTGGCCAATAGACTAGAAGAGAAATCATCAAAACTTACCAAGCTTTCCAACATGCAACTAGACACTCTAAGTCAAATGATGAATTCCAACTATGAATTGAATATCAAGAATATTGAGATAAATACATTGAAGTTTCAAAATTAACAATTACAGAGTGACCTAAAGAGGGAAAAGGAATTTTCTGAAAGTTTTAACAAACCAAATGAAGCCATGAAATAATTTGAGAAATTATTGAGATCCCTTAGACCCAAGAATGATACACCAGGACTAGGTTACACAAGCACTAAAGAAGGAGAATCATCCAAAAATGTAGAAGAAAGGAACAATAAAGATAAGAACTCCAAACCTACTTGTCATAATTGTGGTAAGAAAGAACATACTACTAATGTGTGCAGGAGCAAGACTATAAACTAGAATGTCTAGCCTAAGAACATCGTTCACTTCCATAAGTGTAACAAGAAAGGTCATTAGGCTCATGAATGAAGAACCAGGACTATGCATACACAAATATTTGAAGGATAGTAATACAACTATTAGAAGTATGTACATAAAGGTTTTGAATGTAGATCAAAATTCATGTGGTCATCAAATAGGCAAACAAAGGTAAGGAACAATTACAACTCTTATAGTTGGGATTATAATACAAGATATAGCTATCATTATTATTAAGAATATGGACATTTTCCTAAGAATTTTATTAGGACACACTTCAGAGGTAAAAGGTGGTTGAGTGAAACCACATATTTTAGTTGTTTGAAAGCTGGTAACATTAGTAGATATTGTCCAACTAGGTCAAAGGCACCAAGTTGGGAATTTGATAAAAGCAAAGGAAAAGTAGAAGTTGAACACATCAGAGATGAGATGAACAACACATGGAAGAAGAAGGATGATTTCAACAAATCAAATGGAGAAAGGATCACTTCACCCAATGAGTCAAGTGATCACACCTCATCAAACTAGGTAATCCAGAGGTATGTGCGACTCATATTTAAAGGCTATATCATACATTAGTTCCAAAAGAAAAGTAGATAGTACTGAAAAGATTACATTAGCATGAATAAATATGCAAGATGTTGATAAGAATTTGAGATAAATCTTTAAGTTTGTTGTTGCTGAGCATGACATATTTTCTATGTATGCCAAGTGGAATGCTAGAAGATGCCAAGATAGCAGTCTAGCTAGTTGATTTTGAGAAAATAGTGAGTCTTGAGTGATGTAAATGTAAATGGATGCTAAGTGAGCCTAAAATTAGTTAATTTTGAGCTTACAGCTATGTAACAACTTAACATTTATTGCAAGGTGTTTAAAGGGTATTTGATCAATTTTAGCTCATTTTTCATCATTTCAAATTTGAGAAAGAGTGAGTAGAGTAGAAGGTGATCTATGTACGAAAACTCAGTTGCAAAAACAGCTTCCTACACTAATATCATAAGGAAAGTATGATGCAAATCCTATTAAAATCTTCTACACTTACAGATTCAATATCATGTAAACAATAATATTGTAGCCAACCATGCATACAAAAAATAGACAAAGAAAGAAACACATAACACAAAGATTTGTCAGTCAGGAAAAACCTTTCGGTAAAACAACCCCACCCCTTTAGAACCTGCACAATGTATTATCTTCAACACAAGGTTACAATACACTTGCAATGTAAGTTCAACATCGACAACAGAAGACTCCAGTAGCAACTAGCAGTACCAACAATACACCTTTTTCGCATCATATCTCTTCACAACCCTAAAAATGCTTATAACATGCGCTTCACTTTAGGGCTACTCCCAAAGGTAACCGTACAGTACTCAAATATCTTAGTTGCCAAATGTCTTCACCTATCATTGAATCTTCCTAACATAGCTCTTACGTGTCATAAGAATCCATCATAACCATTTTAGCCATGACCTCCTTACACACAATTCAAGATGTCAACACATCAACATTATTTGCAAGAAATACATTTTACAAAACAAATAATAAGAATATGAATTATACAAGGTTGAGACACCTTATTTCTAACATTCTCCCACTTGTCGAACACCATGTAAGAGCAATAGGAACATAATAGGAACTAACCACTATAGGCTGAAAGGCCCATAGACTCCGAACACCATCTGAACTTCTCAATGCCCAATGGTTTCGTTAATGCATCTGCAACATTCTTCACAGTATCTACCTTCTCCAAATTTACCTTTGCATCTTCCACCATATCCCTCACAAAGTGATACTGCACATCAATGTGCTTTGTTCTGGCATAGAAAGTTGGATTCTTCACAAGGAAAATAGCGCTCTGACTGTCACACCAAATAGTAATCTATTATGCATCAACACCAACATCTAAACACAATCTCTTAAGCCAAATGGCTTCCTTACAAGCATGAGTAGCAACCATGTACTAAGCTTCTATAGTGGACAAAGAAACCATAGGTTGTCGCTTTCTCATCCAACTGATGGCACCACCAAACATAGTGAACACATAACCACTGGTGGATCCTTGTGGTCAATATCACCTGCCCAATCTGAATCCACAAACCCATGAATACAAACTAAATGTGGAAATTCATAAGAGTTACCATGATAACATATGGAGTAATCTAATGTACCCCTCAAATATCTAAATACTTTCTTAACTGCATCCCAATGTACCCATCTAGGGTTAGCCATAAATCGACTCAGGACTCCCACTGCTTGGGCAATGTCTGGTCTAGTATAGACCATAGCATACATAAGATTGCCAACTACACTAGCATAAGGTACTCTACTCATGTCCTCCACCTCACTAGGAGATTTTGGACAATCATCTCTAGATAACTTTGTTCCCACAAGAATAGGAACACATAGCGGTCTACAATCTTCCATGTTGAACCTATCCAACACAAACTTCACATACTTACTCTGACTCAACCAAAGTTTTCTGTTAGACCTGTCTCTACTGATTTCCATACACAAGATGTACCTAGCTACCCCAAGATCTTTCATCTCAAACTGTGCTGACAACTAAGATTTAAAATTAGAAATCATACCCTTACCCTTCCCAAACAACAACATATCATCAAAATATAATGCAACAATAAGAAGGCAATCATTTTCAATTCTGAAATAAACACAATGATCTGATTTTGATCTTACAAATCCAATTGACAACACAAAGGCATCAAACTTAAGGTACCACATCCTAGGAGATTGCTTCAAACCATATAGAGATTTCTTTAATCTACAAACTAAGTATTCTTTACCTTTAACAATGTAGTGCTCAGGTTGTGACATATAAATCTCTTCCTCCAAATCACCATGAAGGAAAGCTATCTTCACATCCATTTGTTCTATCCCTAAATCATATGATGTAGCAAGAGATAATAAAAATCTAATGGATGTCAACTTTGCAATAGGAGAGAATATTTCACCATAATCTATTCCCTCTACCTGTGAATACCCCTTTGCAACCAATCTAGCTTTGTACCTTTCAACACTGCCATCTGCACAGAATTTCTTGTTGAACACCCATTTATAGCCAACAGATTTTCTCCCCTTAGGAAAAGGTACAAGGTCCCATGTTTTTTTTTCTCTAATGAAGCCATCTCATCATCCATAGCCTCAATCCAAGAACCTGCATCTTCCATGCCCAAAGCCTCTTTCACAGATCTAGGCTCATTCGTGTTAGTAATAAAAGAAAAAGCACAACTGGAATCTAACATAGAATAACCAAACCTTTTTGGTTTCTTTCTTTCTCTTTTGGATCTCCTTAAGGGCTGAGGTTGAGGTTGTTCTTCCTCTTCTTCTGAACTGTCAGAGCTGCTAGAGATCTTCTCATCATTAGACCCAACATGGTCTCTCTGCTCAGTCTTGTCAGGGGTAGGAGGCAACTGAAAAACATTTTTTTCCTTTTCTTTTTCATCTGGTTGTAGAAAAATAGGAGAAGATGTTAGCTCTCTAAAAATAAAATTTCTACTATACAACACCTTACTAGTCACAGGATCCCAAAGCTTGTATCCTTTCACACCAGCACTGTACCTGATGAAAATACATTTAACAACTTTTTTTTCCAACTTAGATCTTTTCTCCTTTGGAACATGTGCATAAGCTTCACAACCAAAAATTCAAAGATTTCTAATCAAATGCTTCTTACTAGACCACACCTCCATGGGTGTCTTACCAACAAGGGCTAATGTAGGAGATCTGTTAACCAGATAACAAGTAGTGGCCACAGCTTCGGCCCAAAACCTTTGTTCTAAAGCAGCTCCACTAAGCATACTCCTAGCCTTCTCCATCAGTGTCTTGTTCATTCTCTTTGCAACTCCATTTTGTTGTGGGGTATACAGAATTGTCTTATGCCTCTCGATACCTTTTTCTTTATAGAACTATTCAAAGTCTGCTGAGCAAAACTCACCACCATTGTCAGTTCTCACACACTTAATCTTCTTATTAGTATGATTCTCTACAAGGGCTTTAAATTCCTTCAATTGACTAAAGACTTGTGTCTTACTTTTAAGGAAATAAATCCATGTCCTTCTACTGTCATCATCTATGAAATATACAAAAATATAGACTTGGAGATTGAAGAAACTTTTATAGGACCAAATACATCAAAATGAATAAGATCCAAAACATCATAAGATTTGTGAGAACTAGAGTAAAATTGAACACGATTTTGTTTACCATAGACGCAGTTTTCACAGAAGTCAAACTTGATATTGCAATCATTTAACCCCTCAACAAGATTTTTATTTTTTAGGGTTCTGAGACCCTTTTCACCAATGTGACCAAATCTCAAATGCCACAACATTGTCTTTTCTGTAGGAAGCTTACCTTCCAAAGTGTTTGCATTGCCATCAAAACCAATAACCACAGTATTCTTCATTGCTCATTCAAATGGTGAGGATGAAGAACTATTAGATAGAGGAATACATGCATCTAGCTGAAATAAGGTAGCTCTCCTAGTACCCCTTGTAAGCACTATCGATCCTCTCATCATCTTGCATCCTTCTTTCGAAAAAATAACTTGCACACCTACATCGTTTAGCATACTTAAAAATAATAGGTTTCATGCCAAACTTGGAATGTGCATAACTCCATTGATTCCCTTTACTCATCCATCAAAAAATTTGATAGTGACCCTTCTGCGTCCAACTATCTTTAGGTGAGAGTCATCACTCAAGTACACCTTTCCACCATCGAACTCTTCATATCTTGAGAACTAATTTCGATGAGAGGTCATGTCAAAAGATGCACCCAAGTCAACTAACCACTTATCATCAAATGCATGGGCTGCCAAAGCTACGATGAATGCATTGCCATCTTCTTGAGATTTTTTAGAACCAGAATCTAAGGCTTTCTTCTTCTACTTAGGCTCTTTATAGTCTTTATGGAAGTGCCCAGTCTTATTATAGTTCCAACATTTTGCCTTGGACTTATTGGAAGTCTTTGACTTCCCACGAGATTTGGATCTACCCTTATTGTTAGACTTATTGTCATTTTTCTTCCCTCTTTCAATGGATCTCCCACGAATAGCAAGGGCTTCTTTTTTTGAAACAGAAGCTTTTCTCTAAATCATTCTCTGATAGCAGCGAAGGCACTACATCATCCATATTGAAGGTGACTAATGTGCTTTTGAGAGCCATCATGAGATGGTCCCATGAATCTGATAAAGAACACAAAAGTGTGTAGCAACAATCCTCCTCCTCTAACATGACACCAGCTGATGTCAATTGTGTAGCCAATAGATTAAATGCATTTAAATGATCCGTTAAGGATCCACCTTCCTCCATTCATAGAAAATACAACTTCTTCCTCAAGAACAACTTGTTTACCAAAGATTTGGCCTGATACACGGCCCCAAGTCTCTCCCACAAACTATATGTGGTTTTCTCATCTAGAACATTTAGAAGAACTACATTGGTTAAACAGAGTCTTATGAGAACCTTAGCTTTACATTCTTTGATATCCCAATCTACTTGAGTTATAGTTGTTGGTCTTGTAGCACTTGTAGTCGCTTCCCATAGGTCACGATCTTCCAACATGTCTTCCATCTTGAGTTTCTACAACTCAAAATTAGTGCAATTAAATTTCTCCACCTCCATTCTTCCATATGATAGACTCACCATCTCAATCTACAAATAAGATTCAGGATGCTCTACATAAGACTCCCACTTGACCTGAGATTAGCTCAAAAAACCCTACCCAACAACTAGGATCAAAAATTGATCAAGCTCTGATACCACTTGTAAGGAAACTCAGGTGTGGAAATAGTTTCCTACACTAATCTCATAAGGAAAGTATGATGCAAATCCTATTAAAATATTCTACACTTATAGATTCAATATCATGTAAACAATAATATTGCAGCCAACCATGCATACAAAAAATAGACAAAGAAAGAAACACATAACACAAAGATCTTCCAGTGGGGAAAAATCTTTCGGTAAAACAACCCCACCCCTTCAGAACCTGCACAATGTATTATCTTTAACACAAGGTTACAATACACTTGCAATGCAAGTTCAACATCAACAATAGAAGACTCTAGTAGCAAGTCGCAGTCCCAACAATACACCTTTTTTGCATCATATCTCTTCGTAACCCTAAAAATGCTTATAACATGCGCTTCACTTTAGGGCTACTCCCAAAGGTAAATTGTATAGTAATCAAATATCTTATTTGCCACATGTCTTCACCTATCATTGAATCTTCCTAACATAGCTCTTACGTGTCATAAGAATCGATCATAACTATTTTAACCATGATCTCCTTAAACACAATTCAAAATGTCGACACATCAACATTATTTGCAAGAAATACATTTTACAAAACAAATAATAAGAATAGGAATTATACAAGGTTGAGACACCTTATTCCTAACAATCTAGGAATCCATTCCAAGTATTTGTAGAAGATTCTAGGAATGATTTCACATCTATTTGTCAAATTTTACAAGGTATTTATCAAGATCTGAGCTACATAGTTTTAAATTTCTTAAACCCTACTTTCACATAATGACAGACCTCATTCAAAAAATGTTGAAGGGAAGGAAGTTTGAATGTTCAATTAATAAGTAATGAAGTTAAGCAAACCATTTTCAAAGTTATTCTTAACATTTCTTAAAAGCAAGACCCTTTTGGTGCATTATTGATGATTTTGCCGAATGTAATAATGGTACAATATGTGAGAAAATGCTACAATTGCAAGATAGGAAGCATTGGGGGTATGGAAATTAGGGAAGCCTATAGAAAACTTTATGAAAATGGTGTTCTGAAAGAAGAGTTCAAAATTGTTGAAAGGAAGTGATTAATATGAGCCCTAGATTTTTCAAATGTGTTTAAGATAGAATGGATCAGAATAATGCTTAGCCAAATCCATGATAGTTCATTACGGCTAGATAATGGACCTATTAAAATTACTAAGAGATTAATCCATAGGGTTATTGGCTACCCAACCCTAGATCAGCCTAAGACACTAAGAAGTGATTCTAACAAAGTAATTAAAAAGAACACTAGAGTAGTTTGGAACAAAAGAGGTATGACAATAGATATAATCACTGGTCCTCTTATTAACTTTGTTGGAAGGGTTATATCACAGAAGTTCTATCAATATAGTAGATTGAATAGTGTAACTTGTATAGCTATAGATGTTGGATACAAGATTGTCAAGAAAGATCATACATATGATCTAGCAGAGCTACAATTGCAACAACTGATGGAAAACCTTGGAATAATTAGAAACAATAAAAGTGCACAATGCAAATTTGGTTCAATTTTGATTTTTATATTCTTTTATGTACAAAAAACATTCCCCTCATTTGGTACCATGGGATGGAAAACAAATAGATTGATAGTTGTACAAATTAGTGAGTATATTGAGTAGCTAAGAGAGAATTTTGAATCTCTAATGACAAGTTATTTTGAAGACTTCAAGATGTCAATGAAGGAAATGTTAAGAATACTAGTATCTTTAGTTGATAAAAATTATAATTATGTATTCTTTCATGTGGATGTTGATTATACATTTGTACAAGCTATCACACCAAGGGTAAGATTGTTGAGACCCTTAGGCTCTGAGATAAATATGGATGAAGCCTCTGTAGCTATAACAACTCTACTACTAGAAGAGGTAGATAAAAATGAAATTTTTTTTGGAAAATATGAAGTTGAAAAGTCCAAAATCATCATGGAATCAAAAACTACTTCAGTTATCAAGAAAAAGGATAGGTTGGTGAAGAAATTGAAAGCTAAATTTGGAGAGGGTGCCGAGGAAGAAGAAGAAGAAGAAGAAGAAGAAGATGAAGAGGAAGAAGAAACCCAAGAACAATAACCTCTAGAATTGACATAGGGTATGGGAGAAGATCAAGAAGAAGAAGAAACTAAAGGTGTCGAGGGAGAAAAAGCCAAGGAAGCATCTACTCCTGCCGAGCCAAAGAAGAGGAAGGCTAAGAAACAATGATGTGGGAACATCTTGACCCTTCATACATTATGTTGAATTTCATAATATTGTAATATTTAAGTCATTTAGAATTTTCTATAACCATGTTGAAGAAATGGTTAAAATGCTTAACTTTTCATTGTGATGTATTAAAAGATAGAAAAAAATACATTTGCATTGTAATGGGAGTGCTTAAAGAAGGATTGAAAAATGTACAAGAGCTAAAAGAATGTAATGGGTTGGTTTAAAAGGTGGTTGGGAAGTTGTAAACCACCAAAACCACTTTAGAATAATTTTATTTTTCATTCCAAATAGAAAAGAATTAATGAGAAGAAGAAGAGATCATTTTGAAACATTTAGTTTCTTAAGAATTTGTCATTTTGATTGGTTTTAACTATTTTAGTGTTGGCTCCAACTCTTGTATGTCCATGTACAGCTTGGAACCCTTGTATTTTCTATACATTTTAAGAGTAGGATGAATAATATTCTTTCTCATTTTGGTTTGGAAAAATTTTGTTAAGTTTTGAAGGTATGCTAGTTTTGGTAAAAGTGGTTATTTTCAAATTTAAGGATGCTCAACTATAGTCATATTTAAATACTTGGTATAGACAAATTTGCATGAAATAGAAATTATAGTTATATTTTTTATAATTTTATGCTAGATTTTTTTTTTTTCCAATTGGTTGGAGTCATTTTAATTTTGATATGTACAAGTTATGTTCATTTTAATGAAGAGTGGTTTTTAAGGATCTCTATTGAAGTTGCAGGCAATGGGTTGTGCTTGTAGAAAAATTTATGAATTGTGAAAATTAATGGATTATATATTCAAAAACTAGACTCATATAGAGTTGATTGAAAATTGGTTTGGTTCCATTTGGAGTCAGTTTGAGGAAGTTATTAGATGCCCTAGGAAGGGTTTCTAGTTTTACTTCTGATTTATGATAGAGAAAATGGGTCTACATGTAGAGACTATAATGTGTAATGAATTGATTATTTTTGGCTCATCTTTGGATATGTTTTAGTACTCCTAATTTGAAACAAATTTTCCAAAGGATTTTTAAAGAAAATATCAGAATTTATGATTAATGTAATCGGGTATAGCAGTCAGACCGTGTGAATAATGAAGTATTGTAAACTAGTGTTGGAAAGAGTTTTATTTTGCCTCATGAGATATATTTAAAAATGGAATTTATTTAATTTATTTTGAAGGAATAATAATTTATCTCAACATTTGGTTTACTCCATTGATGCTTGTTACATCAGATTGGTATCAAAGCTAGCGAAAGATTTGGTATTTTTGTGGGTAAAGATATAATTGGTGGTATGTGGATCCATCATAACTGCAAGAAGGAAACAATTGTGATTATGTATGTTAAGGGTCTTGGAATTTTCTCCACCAAGATAAGGCTAGGTAGAAGTTGCAAGAGAGCAACCACAAAGCAAAGGCTGGTTTGCATCTTCTAGGATCTTGGGTGGGTAAGATGACAATAAGCTAGTATGAAGAAATAGCATGAAGCATGCTGGCTAGCATCTAGCCTTTACTCCATTGATGGTAGTTTTTTGACAAAGATAGAGTCCATAATAGAAGCATGGTCCCAGTGATAAAGATACTCCACTATACATTTCCATGGGACACGAAAATCTTTTAAGCTTGGGAGTATGATGTGGGAGCATCTTGACCCTTCATACATTATGATGAATTTCATAATATTGTAATATTTCAGTTATTTAGAATTTTCTATAAACATGTTGAAGAAATGGTTAAAATGCTTGGATTTGCATTGTGATGTATTAAAAGCTAGAAAAAAGTAGATTTGCATTGAATGGGAGTGTTTAAAGAAGCATTGAAAAATGTACAAGGGTTAAAAGAATGTAATGGGTTGGTTTAAAAGGTGGTTTGGAAGTTGTAAACCACCAAAAAAAATTTAAAATCATTGTATTGGTCATTCCAAATAGAAATGAATGAATGAGAAGAAGAAGAGATCATTTTGAAACATTTGGTTTCTTAAGAATTTGTCATTTTGATTGTTTTGAATTGTTTTAGTGTTGGTTCCGGGTCTTATAGGCCATGTATAGCTCAGAACCCTTTTGATTTCTCTTTTTGGTTTGGAGCAATTTTTTTAAGTTTTGAAGAAGTTATGCTAGTTTTGGTAAAAGTGGTTATTTTTAGATTTGAGGATGCCCAACTACAGTCACATCTAAATATTTGGTATAGATAAATTTGGATGAAATAGAAACTCTAGTCATATTAATTTGAAGGGTATATGAACCAGCTTTTATTTCCAATTGGTTTGAGTCATTTTCATTTAGATATGTCAATTATATTCATTTTAATGAAGACTAGTTTTAAAGGATCTCTATTGAAGTTATAGGCAATGATTTGTGCTTGTAGAACAATTTATTAATTGGAAAAATTAATGAATTATAGATTCAGAAACTAGGCTCATATAGGATTGATTGGAAATTGGTTTGGTTCCATTTGGAGTCATTTTGAAGAAGCTATTAGATGCCCTAGGAAGGGTTTCTAGTTTACTTCTGATTTATGATAGAGAAAACGGGTCTTCATGTAGAGACTATAATGTGTAATTGATTGATTATTTGTGGCTTATATTTGGATATATTTTATTATTCCTAATTTTGAAAAAATTCTCCAAAGGGTTTTGAAAGAAAATGTCAAGATTGAAATTTATGATTAATGTACTCGGGTATAGCATTTAGACCATGTGAATAATGAAGTATTGTAAACTAGTGTTGGAAAGAGTCTTGTTTTGCCTCATGAGATGTATTTAAAAATAGAATTTATTTCATTTATTTTGAAGGAATAATAATGTATCCCAACATTTTTTTTACATCATTGATGCTTATTGCATCACACAACCTGTGACAAAGGCTAAGAAAATTGTTAAACCAAGCCAAGCTAAGCCTTCTACATCTACAACAAGAGCCAACACACATGAAACTACACAAAAGGTCAAGGAAAAGACAATGTAAATAAAACAAGAATCTCAAGAGAAAAAGAGACCAACAAGGAAGTATGTTGCACAACCAAATTCTAAAGAGGAGAAAATAGAGTCAGATGACAACAATCAATTTAAGGTGGTGGGTTAGAACCCTCTTTTAGATCTTGAAAATTTATGTGAAAATGTTAGAAATAGTGCATACCTATCAGAATTTGGTCATGTTGATTTTGATAAATTGGATAAAAAGGAGAAAAACCAAGTGAAGGAGACCTTATATGCCATGATGGAAAAATTCAAGACAACCACTAGAATTTTCCAACTCTATACGTAAGAGTCTATATGACATAGTTGAGCAAAAATGACATTATTGTTTAAATTTGAAAGACAAATTAGGGAGACAACATTGGCCCAAGTAATACTTGAAATAACTAAGGGAAAAATTGCTAAGGTTGTAAAGAAGTATGTAGTTATGATGCAGGAGCATCCAGAGGTATAAGGGAAATCTTGAGTTACCCAAAAAATGTACTTAGACTTAGTTTTTGTTTCATGTGTTTTCATTTTTGGACACCCATTTGGGTCAAATAAAGGTTCCAACTCTCACAGTTCCACTATCAGCGTGCTAGAAAATCCTGAAAAAATAGGAGTATGTAATTGGGCCATCATTTTGGTAAACTAGGAGGTGTAAATTGGCTAGATGAATGTAATTGTGATTTAGAGTATTCAAAAAAAATAATCAAGTCAAAAGGCCCCACGGTTTGAAAGTTATTGCAATTTTTTAGGTTTTGGAGACCTCTTAAGAATGCTTCAAAGTTAGGTTAGGGGCATTAAATGACCTCGAAAAGGGCCAAAAAAAGGGGGACGAGTGAAGCTGGTCCATAGGGCTATAGAGCACTTCGAGATCTTTTCAAAAATGTAAACGGTTAATCAATCGGAGCTATGGTTCAAAAGTTATGCCTCCCAGAAGTTCGATTACCGTTTCTGGATTCTTCTAGATTTGTGCCGACTTCTAACGCAGCTTCTGGAGCCTTCTATTTGGTTAGTGGATGCCTAATAGAACCTTCTAGAATTTACTTCTAGTCCTTAACCATTTGAAGTCTAGTTGAGGAGATTTCTGGCATTGCAAAGGCAGTTTGGGGTGGTTTTTGAGAGGAGGTACTGAAAGGAGAAATTATCTCCAAATTTATGCTATTGTAAGCCCTTAGAGCATGTTTTGAAGTTTATTTTCTCTGTACTATTTGTACTAGCTTATTTTCTCAATTAATATAATTTTCCCTTTTTTGTTGTGTCCATTCTATGTGGGTTGTGTCTCCATCAAGTTAGGTTCACACCTAAATACATAGCATTTAACATTTTACAAAATAATATTGAGGATGTTGTCAAAAAGTCTACACAGATATGGAAACTCATTTATGGGTTAACCATAGTAAAGAAAGGAGAACCTAAATCCCCTAAGGTCAAGGATAATTAAGAATAAGAAGATAATGAAAAAGATAATACTATTGGAGAAGGAATAAAAATGGAAGTAGATGACAAGGCAACAACTAAGCATGAGCAACTAGAAGAACAAAGTGTGTGTGACACAATTGCCAAGTGTTCGTCCTCCACATGACACAACTAAGACTACTAAAATAGTAACTATTAAGGATGTTTCTAAAATATCATCTCAGAACTTCAATCCCCTTGCTAAAGAAGATTTAAAGAAGATATTATTGGAATAATTAAATGAGAAGAATACTTCTGAGAGGTGGGGGGGGGGGGGGTGTGAATCAGAAGTATCACACTTTTAACCTTAAAAAATTTTAACTAAAAATAAATTGCATTCATGTAAACATATCAGTTAAGCATAAAGTAAACACATGCATCAAAGTACATAACACCAAATTTGGTAACCTAGAAACCCTCCAAAATGAGAAGGTAAAACTAGCATGGGGATGATACCAACAAAATATCACTACATCAATAATGTTTGACCACTTTTGATGGTCTGTCCTATTAAAGGCTTTACACAATATCAATAGTGACTTGTTTAAAGGATTTACAAACACTTTATAGGAAGTGTCACCCTATTAAAGGATTTTATCACCTTATCAAAGGTTCTACAACCTAGCTATTAAGATAACCTATCAACATAGGATTTTCTTTCTAATACAATTGCTAGAGAGTATTAGATTAATAAACCTAATAGCTTACAATCCTTAATTTCTGAATTTAGGCACTTGATCTACTCTCTCTATGATCTTAATCCTCTAAGATCTGATATCTATTCGATGCCCTTGCTCTATTTTGATCAAATGGATATGCAATGTTGCTCTGTTCTTCTAAATCTTTTCACACTTCTCTTTGAATTTCACTATAATTTACCCATACACTTCATTCATCCATGCATACAATGGGGTTTCATCCTCCTTTTAAGGATTTTGAAGACTTAGGGTTAGATATGAATCTATGATCTATATTAAATGTTTATTTCCTAATGATTCTTTGCACTTTTCTTATTGGTTACATGCCTTCTATATTTTTTTTTATTGGATGCATGTTGATTGCATAGGAAATATAAAAGATTCATTCTTATGCTTAATATCCTTCAAGATTCTTCTATGTCAGCTCAAAAATTGGTTTACATAGGTGTTTGTGTAATTACAAACAACTATGTCCAATCTATGTTACTCGACACTTGTTGGATTACTGGTGCTCGACACATGTATGATTCTAGCTTGCTTGGCACATGTAGCATTCTAGCTTGATTGACACATATAGCATTCTGGCTTACTTGGCACCAATTGTGACTTGGCACCTATATCATGCTTGGAACTTAAAGTCACTCAACACATATTGGAAGTTTAGCTCATTACATACTGTGGCTTGGCATATATAGTGTACTTGGCTTTTATATGAAAATTGGTTAAGTGTGTTGATACTCAATTGTCAAGACCAATCTGAGACCAACAATCTCCCCCTTTGACATGAGTGTCAAAAACACTTAACTAAGCATTATACTTAATCTTATGAGTACATCATTTACTCTTGTTCGACATATTTACAAAATTTCAAAAAATTGTTCAAAATTTTGTAAAGAACAACATACCTCAAAAATCTTATAAATCCCCCTTACCTTATGTGCCATTTCAATTCCTGTAACCAAAATTCATTGAATTTGTCTCATGCTGATGTATCTGATACTCTTTTCCTTTTCTCTATTTTAGCTTTCTATACTACCTTCCATTCTAATGTACAACTCCCCCAAAACATTATATCTCTTCCTTTCTATTTACACATTATGTCTTTACCCTTGTTATTGTTTCTCCCCCTTTATTATATCTCCCCGTTTTTGACACTAATGTCAAAGGATACTAAGGGTTAAGACCATATTTCACCAAAAATGTACTAATTACCTCCATAGTCATCTTGAAAGTTGCATCCTAATTCTCCAAAGAAATTTCCAATAATTTATGCTAGATGGAAATTTCTGCTGCAAGATGGCCAAGTCCATCTAAAGTAGAAAGATTAAGATCTTTCTTGAGAACATTCTCTTAATATGCTTGTTCTTTATGGAGTACTTCTAGTTGTGGACTTATGGAACACTATAGTTGCATTAGTTTGGCCTTGATATTGGCCTCTTCAACTATCAACACAACTAATTCTTTCTATGTGTGAAGTGTTTGAGAAAAATGCTTCTCACTCTAAGCTAGATCTTTTGGGAGTTGAGTGCTGGAAATCTTAAGATTTCTCTCCAAGCTCATTATTCTTAGGCTTGTATCCTATGTGAAGTATGAGAAATCACACAACTTTTTGTATAATGAGAATACATTTTCAAGTACCTTTTTCACTTTGTCAATCTTCTTTGCTAATTCAACCTATGACAGTGCTATTTCACTTGATATCCTTTCATTAACTTTTCCTTGAAATTTCTTTTCAGACCATTCCATAAGTTTCACATTGGTTTCCTACTCTTTATTAGTCACCTGTTCTACAATGTTTGATAATTGTTCTAATATAGGCTTGGATTCATCGACTGTCTACAAGCTGAAGGCATCAAGAAATATTTATTTGATCTCCACTAGTGCTTGCTTCTGCTTATACTCACTTCTGAGTATCTCTTTCCTTTTTCTCCTTTCTAGTGCCTCTTGCACTTCATTTATCTACTGCAAGTTCATTGTCCTTGAGTCATAGCTTGGTATGACTATTTCTTCATCAAGAGTAGGGTCTCCATAGTGAAGCACCATTGCAATCTTGGTAGTGCTCAAGCTTAGTGTAGAGATTTGCAATGGCATTGCATCGGTGCTTGACTTCTTTTGAGGAGTCCCTGAGGTAGGAAAGTTTACCAATGTTTGTATTGCCTCCTACTCCTTAGGAGTTTTCTCTACTTCTTTCTCCTCTTGTCTACTACCTTGGTCAATTATGACAACTTGAGGAGGTGTGCCTTGGGTTTGTGCTACAGGAACATCTTGTCCTATTGATTCCTTTTTTATCTCCTCGGTAGTGTTTGTCACCTTTATTGTAGAGTCAACCTTAGCAATTTTGTCTTGTACCTCTTGCTCTTTAGGTTGATCAGCTGTAGTTGGGGGAGGTTGTGAGGATTTTTCATCTATAATTTCCTTCTCCCTTGTTATTTTTGATATAGATTTTTGCATTTCATCAACACTCACCAATACTGGATTTGTGCATAGTTGTGCTTGTAGTGTTGATTGGTAAAGGATCTTCTTGAGATTCTCTGTAGTTAAAGGGTTGATGTTCTGACCAAAAGTGTTAGGATCATCCTTTACAATAAATGTAACTATAGATGCTATATGTGGAGGACTAAGAGGTGGTACTTATGCATCTTATATATTTTGTTTAGTTCGCTACTCCTCTTTAGTTGTTGCCTTTTCATTTTCATTTTCTATTTCCTCCTCCACTGTTTCCTTTCCTTGCTCTTTTTCTTCTTCATCCTTTTCTTGTTCTCTTTCTTCTATTTTTTTATCTTCTTTATCTTTCTCACTAGCTATGCCTTATTTGTATCTTTACCCTTTTCAGTGTTTTGTGCCTCAAAGGGATCTTCTTCTCCATCCTTGATAATAGTCAAGCCATATATCAACTTCCACATCTTTGTTGATTTCTAGACAACATCTTATATTTTATTCTATAAGATGCTAAAGGCTCTATATTTTGGTGCAAACTTGCTCCCATGTTTCTTATTTTCCTTAGTTATTTTCCCTTTGCTCAATTCTGGCATTACTTGTGCCAATGTGGATTCTCTTATCTCTTTTTCCATTTTTAAACAATAATGCCACTTGTTTTCAAATATTTCATATAATTCCTTGGGCATTGTATTGTCCAATTAAAGAGGAGTGTTCTTGAATTTTTCCATCATAGCATATGCTGATTCTTATACTCTATTTTGATCCACTCCACTTAATTTATTGAAATCAATACCTTTTAATTCAGAAAAATTTGCATTCTTCCTAAAATTATCACAAATTTTGTCAATATTGGACTAAGGAACATGGCTTACCACTCTAAATTGGCTAATGTCTTCAGATTCTATTCTTTTCTCATAATACGATTCTAGTTGTGCAACATATTTCCTCCTTGGTTTCTTCTGCACTGCACTAGTTTGCTCAATAGCCTTCTTCTTCTCCTCTACTTGTTCCTTTGCCTTTTGAGTTAAGGGTTTTGAGGTGGCTCTTGTTACTAGTATCATTGGTTTTCCCTGAGTTATCTTTGTAACCTTCTTTTCTTTAGGCTAGGTTGTAGGCTGAGCTTTGGCCTTTCTCTTCTTGGATTCAAATTGAGCTGGTGCTTCCTCACTTGTTCTTCCTCAACACCTTCTTCCTTTTCTTCATCTTCACCTGATCCTTGTGTTAATAAAAGAGGTTGATGTTCTTCTTCATCATCATCATCATCTTCCTCTTCCTCGACTTCAACACCTTCACCTTTTGCTTCTTCTATTGTGCCTTCTCCAAACTTTTCCTTAAGCTTCTTTACAAGCTTATATTTCTTCTTTAAAGTGGTGGTAGTCTTCAGCTCCATATCTACCTTGGATCTCACCACATCATATGTTCCAAAGTGTGGTTCCTCCTTATCAATTTCCTTTGCAAGAAATGTTGTGATTGTTGCTGGTGCTTCATCAATGTTTAGCTCATATCCTAATGGTCTTAGCCATCTGACCCTTGGAATTGCTACTTGGATATAGGTATAATCAATGTCAACTAAGAAACAAATATCATTAATATGTTGTTCCACTAGGGAAATTGGTATTCTCATCCTTTGCTTCATATATTGCTTGAAATCCTCAAAGTAACTTGTCATTAGAGAGTCAAAGTTGTCTCCCATTTGCTCAATGTACTCACTGATTTGAGTAACAACTGACTTATCTAATTTCCAGTTTACTTTGCCAAAAGATTGAAATTCTTCCAAAACATAGAAAAATATACATATCAGAACCTAATCCAAACTTACACTAAGCACCTTTTGATCTTCTAATTGCTCCCAAATTCTACATGATTTTCTATAATAGCAATTTTGCTAGATCATATAAATGATCCTTCTTGAAAATCTTGTAAGCCACATCCAAAGCAATGCATGGAACACCATTCAATCTGCGTGATTGATAATACTTGTAAGAATGATTCTTACTGCAAAGTCCAGAAGGGGATCTATAATTGTATCAATAGTCATGCCCCATTTGTTCCATTTTTCCCTGTGTTCTTCTCAATAGTTTCCTTTGAACACTTCATGGGGTCTTGTACTAATCTAGGGTTGGAAAACTTGTAACACTATGCACAATTCTCTTTTTTATCTTAATAGGACCTCCTAACCATAAAAAGCCATTATGTATTTTTCTTAGAAAAATTCTTATCCATTCTATGTTGAAAACTATGGGGAAGACTAGGGCACAGGTTAAGCCCTTTCTTTCAACTATTTGAAATTCTTCCTTCAACACTCCATTTTCACATAGTTTATCATATGCTTGAAAAATATCCAAGTCTCCTATTGCTCCTACCTTGCAATTGTAACATTTCCTGAGATCCTCCACCATTACAACTTTGAGCAGAATAGTGGATAGTGCACTGACAGGGTCATTTTTATATGCAACTTCTAGAATTGGCCTAAAATCTAGTTGTTTAACCTCATTGCTAACTAACTAAACCTTGAAATATTCCTTTTCCTTAGGGTTTTTAGAACTAGAAGCCGTATTGCAAATCTAGGGTTTCAAAAGATATTAAACTTTATAACTGCATAACTTGACACTTAAGGAATACCTTAGATTGATGAAAAAAATGCTTGATCTTTGTTGAAATCCATGCAAAAGCTTCAATGTTGTTCTAAAATCAATTTTGTGCTCTTATCATTCTTGCTTTGTGTTCGAATGATGAGAAATGATCAAAAGTTTGACCTTATACTCTCTTAGAACCTAGCATTAAATGCTTGGTGCATATATAGCTGTACACTCAGCTCTTGAAGATTTCAACATAACTCAGCTTCCATTAGTTTTCTATCAGTCAGCTCTGACTAGATTTCCTCTTCACTCAGCTTCCATTGAAATTCCCTAACTTGGCATCAACTGAAGATTAGCTCATCATCAACTATCAACTCAGTCACAACTAACTACTCAACATGCAAAGACATTTACTTGGCATCTAAGGATAGCTCGACAACACTTGCATAAATTTTAAGTTTTAACTTTGCATCTTTTATCATGTTGTTTCCTTGACCAATCTTCAAGCAACTAAAATATCTGGTTTGACTTAACCATCTTCGATAGTTCCCTTTGAAATGTGTCCTTATGTAATTTTCAGGAATGTGTCCATACTCCTAATAGTAATGATAGTTACACCTAGTTTTATAGTCCCAATTATAGTGATGACCATGGTTACCTTATTTTGTTGCCTGATTTGATGTGCATATAGGCTTTGATCTGCACTCAAAAACTCTATGACCATACTTCTTGCAATTGTAGTAAAGACCTTCAAATTTTGGTGTACTAATAGTCCTAGTCCTACATTCATGTGCTTGATGTTCTTGCTTCTTGCATTTGTGAAAATAGCTTGCATTTTTAGGCTTATCATGCTGATGGGTGTTCTTCCTCCTACATAAATTAGAAGTATGTCCCTTTTTACCATAGAAATGACAAGTAGGTTTAGTGTTCTTACCTTTTTAACTTCTTTCTTCTATAGTCTTGGATGACTCTCCTTGTACAGTGCTTATGTATCCCAATCCTAAAGTGTCATTGCTAGCCCTCGGTGACTTTAGTAGTTGCTCAAAGTACTTGATGGCCTCATTGGGTTTGTTGAAGCTCTCTGTAATCTCCTTTTCTCTTTTTAGGTCATTTTACAGTTGATCATTCTGCATCTTTGGTGTAGAGATCTGAATGTCTTTCATATTCAGCTCATGATGTGCATTCATCAACTAGCTCAAGGTGTCTTGCTGCATGTTTGAGATTCTTTCAAAATAAATTTTCTTCTCCTCCAGTCCATTGGTAAGATTTCTCTTGTCACCTTCTAGCATGGCTTTTTCTTCAATGACTCTTTTCTTCTATTCAATCACTTCACAAAGCATTATGGCTTGTAATTCTTGTTCAAGCTTGAGTATTCTTATTTCTTCTACTTAAGCTCTATTCTTCTCCATAAATTTTTCTATTTCTGCATCAAACTCTTGAGTATCTCCATTGGAAAACACTTTTATAGTATCAATCTCCTTGTAGTATCCGTCATTTTCAGCTATGGCTATATCGTTCCTTCTTTTCAAGGATTTTCTCAATTCTTCTTTGGCTTCCTCCAAGTTGTCTATAGCGAGGTGCACATCAATCACACAATTCTCTATATCTTCCCAAGTTTGAAGACTTCCATCTTGAAATCTTTTCTCTTAAGCTATTAGGCTTCTCCTTGTGGGAACCTTCCTCTGATACCAATTGTTGGAATAATCAAAATGGGAAGAATACTTCTGAGAGGGGGGGGGGGGGGGGGGGGAGGTGAATCAAAAGTATCACATTGTTAAACTTTCAAAAAATTAACTAAAAATAAATTGCATGCATGCAAACATATCAGTTAAGCATTAAGTAAACACATGCATCAAAACACATAACACCAAATTTGGTAATGCAGAAACCCTGCAAAATGAGAAGGTAAAACTTGGGTGGGGATGATACCCACAAATATTACTGTAGCAATAATTTTTGACCACTTTTGATCGGCTGCCCTATTAAAGGCTTTACACTATATCAATAGTGACCTATTTAAAGAATTTACAAACGCTTTACATGAAGTGTCACCTTGTTAAAGGATTTTATCACCTTGTCAAAGGTTCTACAACCTAGCTGTTAAGCTAACCTATCAACATATGATTTTCTTTCTAATACAATTGCTAGAGAGTATTAGATTAATAAACCTAATACCTTACAACCCTTAATTTTTGAATTTAGGCACTTGATCTACTCTCTTTGATCTTGATCCTCTGAGATATGATATCTATTCGATGCCCTTTCTCTGTTCTGATCAACTGAATATTTAGTGCTACTCTATTCTTCCTAGTTTTTTCACACTTCCCTCTAAATTTTGCTATAATTTACCCATAAACTTCATTCATGCATGCATACAATGGGGTTTCATCCTCCTTTTAAGGATTTCAAAGATTTAGGGTTAGGTATGAATGTACGATCCATATTAAATCTTTATTTCCCGCTCATTCTTTGCACTTTTCTTCTTAGTTGCATGCCTTCTTCATTTTTCTTATTGGCTACATGCTGATTGCATAGGAAATATAAAATATTTGTTCTTATCCTTAATATCCTATGAGATTATTCTATGTCAGCTCAAAAAATGGTTTACATAGGTGTTTGTGCAATTACGAACAACTATGTCCAATCTGTGTTACTCGACACTTGTTGGATTACTAGTGCTTGACACATGTAGCATTCTGGCTTGCTCAACACATGTAGCATTCTAGCTTGCTTGAAACCAATTGTGACCTAGCACATTTAGATCACTTGGCACCTATATCATGCTCAACACTTGAAGTCACTTGGCACCTATTAGAATTCTGGCTCGGCACATATTGTGGCTCAACATATATAGTATACTTGGATTTTATATGAAAATTGGTTAAGTGTGTTGACACTCAATTATCAAAACCAATCTAAGACCAATAGATATTATATCAGTTTGCATTGCAAGACAAACTTTGTGGCAATCCTATTTTGGTCAGTATAGATGAACTACAAAAGTTAGTGACTAATGTTGCAAGGGAAAAGGTGAATCCACAAGAACCACCTTGTATCATCCCTTTAGTCACTAATGTGAAAAAATTTTTTAGTAGGAAATAGGTTAGATAGTAGAAGAACAAGCCACCTTCTATCATCCCTTCAGTCACTAATGTGCAAACTATTGAGAAGGGGATAGTAGAAGAACAAGCCACCACTGCAGGACAACAAGAAATAGATTAGATAGACTTATCTACACTTATAACACAAGGACAAGGTGCAAGTCAAGTCATTGTCGTAGAATAGGGAAAGCCTAAAGAGAGTGAGCTAACACCTAAGGTGAAGGAAAAAGTTTCCATTCAAGCTCTGGTAGCTTTACCAACATCTGGGACTCCTTCCACATGAACTCTTCAGAAGCATAGCACATAAGCTATTCCATTGCAAATTTTATTTCCAATCCCAAGTTCATCAAAAGCTAAAAGGGTAATTAAATATAGAGATGTAAGCCTTGATGAAGAAATTATTATACCCAAATATGATTATGATACTATGACATTGGAACAAATAGGCATATTACAACAAGCTTTAGCAAGGAAAAAGCATCAAGAAATGCTTAGGAGAGAACATAGGTAGAAACAGACACTACAAGACATTGAGAATATCTTTTTAGATGTATTTAGTCTGCCAACTCCTGAAGAGACCCAACCACTAATGGAATAACTGATAGATATAGTGGAAAGGTTAGTAATGAAGACCTTGATACCAATGCAAAATTATTAGAATGGTTAGAAAAGAAGTTCCAAAACAAAGTGAATGAGAAAATATTTGGTGACATAGAACTCACACAAGTTTCATTGGCAACTAAGGTTGAGGATATGAAGAAGGTACTTGAGAACATATACTAATTGTACACAAAATTATGTAATCCAACACTCTTCACCCAAGAGACTAGAAGTCACATTTTGAGTTTGGAAAGCCAAATTTCTAGATCAGATGCAAGATTACCAATGAATATAGCTCAGAGTGAGAAGTATTTCAAGACAATAATTCAAACACAGAGTTAGTTAGCTATATTAACATCATATGAGGCTAACTTAACAGCAAGGTTAACTAGCATACAAGCAACCCTCACACCCCACATGGAAATTTTGCACAAGGAGGTAGGCTATGCTGAAACTCTACTAAAGAAAGACCCCAATATTTCTACTTTAGATGGTCTAGTTCACCTTGAGCTTGCAATCCAAATAAAGTCATTGGATGTTGCATGTGATAATTGGGATGCAACCCTCAAGATAATATTGGATGTCCATTAATCTTTTATGGACAAACACATAATTAGTGTATAGCCCATTCACATAAGTGTTAAAAATGGGGAGATATATATTTTTGGGGAGAGAAAGAAAAAAGGGGGAGAATAAGATAAATTGGGAGATATAGTATATTTCTAGAGAGCATCAAAATAAAATAAAGTATTAGATGAATGGGTATAAGGATAAAGTCAACGTGTACCAGTAGAGACACATTTACTCAGAAGGAGCACAAAATTTTGGTTATGGAATAGACCTATCAACTCAGGGGGTGTTATCAAACTTGAAGGTATCTATGTTATTCCAAAAAATTGAAAAATTGAATTTTTTTATACAAGTCAAGTTAAGATATGTTATGCTTGAGAGATAAAGGATATTAATGTAAACTCAAGTGTTTTTGACACTCATGTCAAAAGGGGAGATTGTTGATCTTAGATTGGTTTTGACAAGTGAGTGTCAACACACTTAAGTTATTTACTTAGTTCATGCCAAACTAGTAATGCATGCCAAGCAAAACATGTAAATATTAGACCATGCTGAGTCATAGTAAGTGTCGAGGCTCTCATGTACTAAGTCATTCAAGTGTCGAGTAGATAGACCATGCCAAGTGATTCAGGAGCTGAGTAAATAGTGGATACCAAGCAATATAGGTATCGAGCCATAGTAGAAAGATTAGTGTATGCTAAGTATCAGAGACTTCATATGTCAAGTGATAGAATTTTTGACTTATTTTTTTGTAATGACACAAACAACTATTTAAACCATTTTTTGAGCCAACTTAAGGATGAATTATGATATTTTGTAGATAAGGATGAATCTCTAGTTGGATTCCCTATGCAATTACATGTAGCCAATCAAAAAATGGGAAGGATTAAGTGGAAAAATAGATAAATCTCAACCATAGATTCATACCTAACCCTAAGCCACCAAAGTCTTCTTAAGGAAGATGAAACCTTAAATTCTCTATCAGTAAACAAGGTTGTTGAAGGAGCAAAGAGTGTTGGTGTAAATACATGTTTACTATTTACACTTTACTTAAGTTTACTTAGTTTAATGCATCATTTTATTATTTATTTAGGTGAGACACTTAGGAGTTTGTGTACTCTCATGAGTTATCATGTTGACAACATAGAAGTACACAACTCTAATTCAGCACATGGTACCTACAACACTGGAGTTTGTATCATACACTAAGCTATCATGTATACAACATAGTTATTTGGACTCCCAATTTATCAAATGTTGTCTACAACATAAATTTATGTGCTACACCATTGTAGGCTTATCCTCACATCATCCCATTTACTTTCATGCTTAATGGAGGATAATCCATATCTAGTGGACATGTGCTCGGTTGTATGACTTATTATGATGCTGATCTCTATGTATTCTAGAAACTCTCTAGTGGCCTTTATATATAGGCACTCCTAGTGTACTTTCATATAGAATATTGAATGAATATATCGTCATTCTGATCATGCTCTTTCTTTGGTCTACTGTTGTGCTTGTGTTTGAATTCCTTGGGCTTGGGTGAATTCTACCATAAGACAAATTCTTACATGGTATCAGAGTTGAGGGAAATTTTCATCACATAGTTGTTTGAGACCATTCATGCTTCAGCACCTCGTATTGAATTTGGAGAATCTACAGAAATTGGGAGCATCTAGAGCCAAATCTAACCTTTCCATTGAATTCAAAATGTTGATTTGGTGAAGATTGAGTATAAATTCACATATGCTAGGCTAAAGTTGATCGTGAGGAAAAATTGTTTTTGCAAAATGGCACCCGAAGACACCAATTTACAATTTCAAGGATGATCTATTTGGTCTATTAAATCTATGTTCAGATCTAAATTTAATTAATTCTCTACAATTATTTTTTTGAATTTGTATTTTTGAAAATTTTTCGCCCAGTCGGGATAGCAAAGATTTTTTTTTGCAAAACTAGGCAGCCACACCCTAGTTTGCAAACTATTTATTATTTGGCAAGAAAATTTATGGTGTATAAGCATTCCACCAAGTAAATTTGATGGACTCACATACCCTTCCAGTGACTGCAAACCAAACTAGCCAAGCTATCCTCCATCGACCATCATTTGCATTTTGAGGTGTGGTTTAGCACTTTCAAATATCTCAGGCTTCACCATCCCCATGAATGTGGGATTATTAGTAGAACATTAGGCACCCTTTTCTGATACTAGCATCATAAACTCTGGTAGGTGGTAGCGAAACTTTTCGGCAATTGGTGCAAGCTTCTAGCTCCTATGAACCTTTTTTTGATAGCTCTATTTGAAAACCCTAGTGCCCAATCCTATTGTGCCACATGACACTTTTTGTCGGCACCTCACATACCAACCCACCAACTATAAATACAATTAGCATCCTACATAGTGCCAACACCTAGGACACATGGCTTGCCAAGTCAGTGAACACACAGGTAGGAAATAGTCAATCCACATCACCCACCAGTGACACATCAACATTCAACTGTTAGCATAGTTAGCACATCCACGTGGTAGATTTTACACATCACCCACTTCAACATCCAACTCGGTAGAACATACAGTACACATCATTTTTTTTGTACCATTCTGTACGATGTTGTACCCATCTGTATGTGCACATCATAATGTCATCATGCTGACATCATCTAGGGGTAGACTTTTCATTGACATCATCAATTCTATAAGCCTAAATTTGATGGTCATTTGACCATCATTTAAGGAAAAATTTATACTACTATGATGGCCATATGAGCATCAAATTTGACCTCATCTTTTGCTGATGCAACCCCTCTCCAGATTGATTTTTGATTTTGCAGTCCGACTTTGGGATGCCATATCGTTGTCATCTAAACTCAAAATTAGGTACAATTATTTTTGAAATTGGGTAGAATTTCCTAAACTTTTTAGTGGTGTAGCTCTTTTCTAGTTTTGGTGTAAGAATTTGTCAAAAATTGCATATTTTGGCAACTATACCTATCTAATCCTGCATTTTACAACTTCAAATGCTCTGTACAAGATCATCTGGACATGAAAATAGGTTTCATTTTTGTTGGAAGTGTGTTATTTTTTTCCTACTTTCTAGGTCCATAATTAGAATATAGAGTTGTGTGGACAAAAGTGTCATTTTCAAAATTAGGTCCTTTTCTGCATTGTAATACTTTGATATATCTTCAGAATTGTTGAATATCTAAGATACATTGTCATGTTCCAATTTTGAACTCCATAAGAAGGTTTTAAAAAGGAAAAATCATAAGTCAACTAAGGCCCAAATTGGCAAGTGGCCATTGTAATTGCACTAAATATAAAGTGCCCAAAGCATCTTTTTTGGGTGGGTTTCTTGATTTAGTGAAAAGGGGGGTGTTCTTGGTGTTGTGTTCCTTCTTTTTTATAGTCTTCTTCCATTTTCTGCATCATCAGACATTTTAAATTTTCAAAATTAGCTCCTCATAACTATGCTACATGGTCCATTAAAATGTGGTGTCATTTAATGCATAAAGGAGTTTCTCAATATGTAGATGGTACCCTGCCTAAACCAACAGGTGATCAAGTATCTACTAGTGAAATCATTGATTGGCAAATAATAGATAGGAAAGTCCTAGGCAATATTTTTTGGGGGGTTAATGATAAGATTATGTATCATATTTAGAAGTCTTGTACATCCAAGGAAGCTTGGGATACCCTCCAAAATCTATATGGTAAAGTGTTTGAAGATGATGTTTTCAAAATTGAAGATGAGCTTATATCCTTAGATCCTAAGTCATTTTATTCTATATAGAATTTCATTATTAAGGTGAATGAACTAAGGACAAAGCTTATTGATTGTGGGAGTCCTATCAAAGATGACAAATTGATCTATCTCATTCA
Source organism: Cupressus sempervirens (assembly GCA_028749045.1). Taxonomy (NCBI): domain Eukaryota; kingdom Viridiplantae; phylum Streptophyta; class Pinopsida; order Cupressales; family Cupressaceae; genus Cupressus; species Cupressus sempervirens. The sequence goes on from CM053787.1 coordinate 73,961,931, forward strand.
TAGTAAGCTACCATCTGAGTACTCCACACTTGTTTCTACTTATAACACATCAAAGACTACTTTAGGGTCTACCTATACAAAAATCTCTTTTGATGCTTATACTGATCTATTGGATAAGGAAGAAAAAAGCTTGAAAACAATGGGGATTCTCAATTCACCAAGTCCAAGGCATTAGTGACCAATAATGAGGGTTCTCAAAATTCAGCTAGTCAATCTTCAAATAAAGTAAAGGGCAAGAATAAGAAGTGGAAGAAAAAATTAGAGGATGCAAAAAAGACAACACCACAATCCAATCAACAAGGTAAGTCTTCAAATTTAGATAAGAAGGGGGCCAATAATAAGGAGAAGAAAATGTGTGCTTATTGCAAGAAAATGGATGATGAAGAACATGAGTGTTATCATAAGAAGATTGATGAGTTGACCTCTATCATGAAGAAACATAATGTTTCACTACTACCTAATTTTTAAAAGGATAAAGGATCTTCTTTAGATTCAAAGGGAAAAGGGCAAGCACTCATGGAAAATTCAAATTTTTCAAAACAATAGATCCTTGACTCTAGTGCCTCATATCATATGGGTTCTTCAAAGGAGGGTTTTTTTTCAATGAAGCAATCAAAGGTACTGCACATCTTTTTGGGAGATGATACAAAAATGGAAATTGAAGGGAAAGGAAACATCAAGATAGAAAATGGAGAGTTTAAAGATGTTCTCTATGTTCCAAACCTAAGCTCTAATCTCCTCTCAATTTACCAAATCACTCACCTTGGAGATGGTCATAAAGTTGAGTTCCTTCTTGACTCAGTAAAAGTACATAGTCTAAAAGATGATTTAGTGGTTGCAGTGGGGAAAGTTAATCATGACAAAAGGTTTTATTCTACTTTGTGCCCAAGTCTCCTTCACAAGCCTTATTGAGACAATCCAATTCTCAAATGCAATTATGGCATAAGCGGTTTGGTCATCTTGCCTTCTGCTATCTTTAGCAACTTTGCTCAAACAAAATGGTCAAAGGTCTACCTACAATCAACTTTTCCCAAGGTGAATTTTTAAAAAATTTAGTGGATATGCTTCTAGAGGATAAGTTAACTAAAGGGAAGTCTTCAAGAGCACTAGTTGTTCTTTAGTTGGTTGACATGGTACTAGTAGGTCCTTTTTGCAGTGACTTCAATTAGCTAGGGTTGCTACATACTTTCATTGATGACTCTTCAAGGTATACTTGGGTCTACTTTCTTCACAACAAGAATCAAGTGTTGGACAAGTTTCTAGCCTTCAAGAATCATGTTGAACATAAATTGAGAAAATCCATCAAGGTTCTAAGGATGGAAAATGAAAGTAGATATGTGAACAAAAGAATTAAAGACTTTTGCAAACTTGAGGGAATTGATCTTCAAAATCCACCAGCATTCAGTCTACACAAGATAAATGTTGCAGCATTAAGGATATGAACTTTAAGTCCATGGCAAGTTACATGATAAAAGCCAAGTCTCTAGATCCATCACTTGAGGTTGAAGCAATTAGTAGTGCCAATCACATACTTAATAGTTCTTTGTATCCTGCCTTAGATAGAAGAACACCTTTTGAGGTATGGTGTGGTAAAAAACTAGTTGTGACATACTTCAGAGTCTTTGGTTGTCTTGCATGGGCAAACACATCTTCTAGAGGATGCATGTCACCACCACCTTGGCCTTGTACTTTCATCAGATATGAAGACAATGTGTTCTCTAATCCTCTCTGCACTTCATACACTATGGAAACTGATAGTGAAACCAGCGATAGTGCTTCAACAAATTTAGACATGTACGGTTCTATTGATAGTTGTAGCAAGAGGTCACAACATCAGTATAGTCCATATGCATATACCATCATAGTGATAGGTCCAAAAAAGTAGGGTACAACCAGTCTTTCAACTCTAATAATACACGATGACTACATAGAAGACATTTCAGGTTTATTTGTGGAGTCATACATAGCAGATTTGGAGGACATTATTGATGATTTACATCTTCTCTTTGATGGAGAAGATCCTTCTATAATTGTTGTGAGGGTTCAATCTGACCTTCATGTCCATTCTCTACATGATCAATTTGCATAGGTTGATGTGATTGTATATACTTATGTACAATAGTTGTAGGAGGTCTCTTTATCAATTAAGGAGACAGTATATTCTTTGGGATAGGTTGTACATTTTTCCTTCATAGGGATAGTTGAGCAGGTTTTAGAGACATCAGTGATCATTAGGATTCATTTCACACATAGTGGAAGCATCTCAATTTTACCTATGACACTATTTCTTTCGAAGGGAGGCACAACATTTTGTAGTCTTAGATCAGCTTCTACATAGGAGCAGTCACTGGTTGGCATTCTTCTTTGGAGGGGAGCCTATCCTATCTCTCTTTCTCTTCTCACATTTCTCTATTGTATATACTTGATGTATGTCATAATTGGGGGGTCTTGATTACTCCATCCATCCATGTATTTATTTTTTTCATCTCTCTTTTTGGCGGAGGGTTTTTCCCATGAGATTTTCCCACTTTCTCCGCTTTATGGGAGATTGCATTTCATTATGTACATGAGTACCTAACATGGCCTAGTAGCCAGGAACCATCATGCATTTGATTCTAGTTTTTTTGAACTTAAGTACATTCCCCTAAGTTGCACTTAAGGGGGTGTGTTGGTATAAATACGTATTTACTATTTACACTTTACTTAAGTTTACTTAGGTTAATGCATTATTTTATTATATTGAATTATTTTATTATTTATTTAGGTGGAATACTTAGGAGTTTATGTACTCTCATGAGTTTTTGTGTTGACAACACAGAAGTATGCAACCCTAATTCAGCACATGGTGTCTACAACATTGTAGTTTGCATCATTCAATGAGTTGTCATGTAGAGAACATAGTTATTCACACTCCCAATTTAGCAAATGTTGTCTACAACATAAATTTGCATGCTACACCATTGTAGGCTTATCCTCACATCATCGCACTTACTTCTGTGCTTAATGGAGGATAATCCATATTTGGTGGACATGTGCTTGGTTGTTTGACTTATCATGATGCTGAGTTCTATGTATTCTAAAAGCTCTCCAAAGGCCTTTATATACAGGCACTCCTAGTGTACTTTCATATGGAATATTGAATGAATGTATCATCATTTTGATCATACTCTCTCTTTGGTCTACTATTGTGCTTGTGTTTGAGTTCCTTGATCTTGGGTGAATTTTTCCCTAAGGAAAATTCTTACAAAGAGGATAGTTTGCATTGAAAAATAGAGCACTCATGGTGACTTAGAAGTTATGAAGTGAAACCACACTGTAGAATCAATTAGAGAAGAATATAGGATAGAGAAAAGGATACAAAAAAGAGACATCTAATCAAAATGGATCAAGAAAACATTTTTTAGAGGTGATACTTTTATCAGGCAACCAAGTGCCAATTGCAGGACCTATGCTGAGACATTCTAATAGGTGATTTTAGTCAAAATATTTTAATAGAGTAGTTCTAATAGGTTGTATGAAATTCTTTAACAAGATGCTTACTTAGTTGTAAGTTAAATTTCTTCAATCAAGAACACTTCTAATAGGGTGTTGAAAACCTCTAACAAGGTGAGACCTAATCATATTTGTAAGCCTTTAATAGGGTAGACCTTTCAAAGGGTAGATCATGTCTCATGATAAAAACATAGTAACCTTTATTATATACACTTTGTTGCTGTAGTAATGAAGGTTTGTGGGTGTCATTCCCACCCCAATTTTACCTTCTCACTTGGAGAGTTTCTAGGTAATCATATCTAGTTTTATGTGTGTAAATTCTTACATGTTTAAATGATTTAGATGTATGTTCTTTACATATTATTTTAGTTTACTCATTCAATGCATCATATAGATATGTGGTGAAAGTTTCATACATTTGAGTTTAAACTACTGATTCACCCCTTCTCTCATAATTTTACCTTTCCTATTGTATTTCGAACAATTATTTCAAACTTACTTTTATCATTATTCATACTATAAATAACCATTGTATATTATCCACCTATCACCTTTACTCACATATGAAATTAATATAATTTTCTCATCTTTCTCAGAGGCTTCTTTCATATAAACATAGACAACTTCTCTATCATTGCTATTAGTATCAATTTCTTCTTCAACAATGTAACAATATTGTTTACCTTTGTATTTGTAGTCCTTGTTTCTCCTATTGTCTCGATCATCTCCTTTACCTTTGTAATTTTTTTTTATTCTCTCATCCTTGTCTTCTTTGTTAGGGAATCTTGCAGTAATATGCCCAACTTTGTTACATGAAAAATAGATTATAAGAAGCTTACCTTAGTTTTTTCCTCTATCTCTTTGAAGTGTTCTAGCCATTAGTGCTTCAAGTTCATCAAGATCCTCATTAAAAGTATCATTATCACTATTCAAATAGTTTCCTTTTCCTTTCTTACTAGTAACCAACTGTGATTTAAAAAAAGATTCAATAGAAGTAGGAGTGAAATTATCAAAATTTGACAATTCAAAACTAGTAAGCCTACCAACTACACCTTCCAAAGTTAGGTTATTGCCAGGGGTACATCTCAGTTCTTGTATAGCAGAAACTCTAATAACAAAAATAGGAAGTAGGTTTCTCAGTACCTTTCTTATTATAGTCTCATCACCGATCTTTCCATATGATCCTCTTATAGAATTTACCACTTCTTTGATTCTTTCATAGTATTGCACAATAATTTCACCTTCTACCATTCTCTTTTCATCAAACTTATTTCAAACTTTCTAATTTTTCTCTCAAAACATTTTTGTCTTCCCATGGGTAGTGTGTAGTTTATCCCACATTCACTTAATAATAGTGCAATCCTTTATGTTATCAAAATTAACATAGCTTAGGTCTAGTACAACCTCCAACATAGCTTGATTGTGTTCTCACTTCTCTCTCAAATGTTGTGATGTCAGAGGAACTATTATAGTCACATATTCCAATTTTGTAAAGTATATTGTACTATCTCCAATTCCTATTAGATGAAACTTCCTCAAACTTTTTCATGTAGAGAAGTTCTCATTGTTCAACTTTGGCACCTATATTTTGTACATTTTGATCTTTAGCTTTAAGCTACTTTAAAATTTTCTTTGTAATGACCAATGCTTTAATACTAATTTTTAGAATATTTAGAATAATTTAGGGGGGTTGAATTAGTTATCCTCAGGTCCTGATCTACCAATTAAATAACTTAGTCTCTATAGTAAAGAATTTGTAACTTAAACTAGCAGTCTACTATCCTAATAGTAACAAACTTGTAGAATGTAAAACATTAACAATAAAACATCTGAAATAAAATCCACATAGGCATGATACCATGATTTAATGTGGAAACCAAATTTGGAAAAGACCACTAGTAACATGTCACCAATTTTTCACTCTTTTGAAGTGAGCTTTGTTAGGAGCCAACCTTACAAAACACACTGTTAAATGTGACCTTGTTAAAGGACTTAAAAAAATTCTATTAGAATATCACCTTGATTAAAGGATTTATATATTACTATTAGTTCAACCTTGATTAAATGATTTCAATACTGATACAATGGTTAGAAAGTAATAGTAGATTGATCAAACAAATACAAATCACTTTGCAAATACAGATCTTAGTTCAATTCACATATTGATCTAGTAACTGACCTCGATTGTCATCTCAGTCTCTAATTTTTCTTGGAAACCCTTTAAGAAATCACTCTTCACCTCTTCAATTCACAACTCAACCTCCTATTTAAGTTTTCTAATCAATAGCATTAACAACTGATCTAACTTTACTAGGTCTTCACCATCTCTACTAACCTTATTTGGCTTAGCCCTTACACTTCCTTATGTAAGTAATTCTAATCTTTTGCCACTTAAACACCATTTCTGATCTTAAGGTCGGGTTAAATTCATTGAATCCTTCCATCATTTTGTCTCCTCTTTTCTCCTTAAGAAACTTCCCAAAACTTCTTAAAACTTCTCATTGAATTCATACATAGGAATGTTCAAACACAGTTTCCCTTGAATTAAATGCTCTAGGTCATCCACCCTTATCTTCAACATGCTTTACATATTCAAACAAATCAAGTGTATCAGATGAAAATCAAGATTTCCTCTTAATCTTTCAAATAATTTCCCTTGGCCAACATTGTGACTGAAACTTGCTCATCACTTGATTATTTAGTTGCTACTAATTGTTCAACTTGACACATGTACTATCACTTAGTTCATACTGATGCTTGATTGACACTAAGTTTTCTTGGCTTGTACTTGCACACAATTGAAACTAGCATCACTTGACATGAACTTCAAGTTCCTTAATATTTTTCTCTTTATCTTGGTCAAGCCTATACATATAGCATTCTTTTATCACTTCTTCTAGGCTTTAGTACAACTTTATTCTCATGATTAAATAGTCACTTTATATTGTCAAAGTCTAACTAATTCTAGTGCCCATTGTAGTTCCTTCATAACTCAACATTTCCTCTAGTTACTTTTTTTATTTCCATCTTCTCAAATCCTCATCATCAATCATCTAGATATAGAACTCTCTTCAGATAGAAAACTATCTTACCAATAATGTTTGATATCAATGACAATGTAATAATTGTCTCAATTGTAGTTCCCAACAATTTCTTCATAAGCCAACCTTGTGTTGCTTCATAAAATTCTAAATCTTGAAATAATACTTTTTTTACATGTAGTTTAACATCTAAGATTTCGTCCCAACTATTTTAAGTAATTGATTTGGTTAACCAAAGTAATTCCTTAACAAAAATGTAATTATACTTTTGTTTCCTATATTTTGTCCTGACAACTTGCAACTAGTAAATCCACCATAAGTCATGTAAAACATAACATTAATCATAGTGCTCTTATACACATGTTGCTTTTGGTCCATTCTACCTTCCTTAATGGTACAAGTCATCAAGTGCCTCTAGTAAAGCATTCCAAACCAAAATGTCTAAATATTTATTATTTCCCTTTACCACACTTAGATAGTTTTCTAATTTTCTATACTTCAAACTTACTCTTTTCTTTTACATCTGAAAATAGGTTGTATGTTGCCATAAATATCAACCCTAATACATCACCTTAGCCAAATTTTCAACAATCTCCTCCTTTGGAATTGATGGAAACATATGGGGAAAAATGGTCAAGTGTCAAAATTCTAAAATTTACAAAATATGTGAAGTATTTCATATAGCCATCAAAATTTCAAAATTTGTGGATCATCTCTAGTTATCATATCATCTTCTATATATATATATAGAAGTATATATATACTTATCGTGCTCAATCTATTAATATGCTCTAACTTGCATCTCCCTCATACAATATTTACAATGCATAATACTTACAATTTTTGCTACTATTACTCCCCTCCTGTGACATCAATGACAAAGGTGAATCCAAAAATAATATACAAGACAAAATCATAGGTCTTCCTTGGAGTCTTTATGTTGAATGAGTGCTAAGAAGTGCCATGTAGTCAGAAAAATTCTTCTTTAGGGTGTTGAATGCTTTATCACAAGATCCTTCATTACATCTAAAATGTTAACCAATGCACACAACTCATAGGTTGAAACTTTGCATTTAGATTTGAATAAGTAAATTTTTCATATGATTATTTTTCCTCTAAGAATGTATCCAACTACGTATGATCAATATTGATCTTCAAAGTCAAGTTTCCTCTAATAAATGAGAATCTCTTCAAAATTCTTTCTTTTTTTAGCTCATGTAATCATAACTCATGAATATGACTAATTCTTTTGTCAATTTCTATATCTTTTCTTTTGGATTTTCTAGTTCATCTACAATCTTTTCTAACTCTATTTGTTTATCATTAATGATTTGAGAGATGTCTAGAGTAATGTTATGTGCTAAGGCACATCTCCCATACAACTCCCTATCATCAGAGCTACAACCTCTCAATGACTTGATGTAAATCTTTAAAGATGTTAGATCATTTCTAATGTTTCCACATATTGTACCAAACAAATTTGCTCCACCATCTACTCATAATTTTAATATAGCTGCATCCATAAGTGTAGTAAACTGATTATCAAAGGCTACCACTACTTTTTAAGCTCTCTTTTCCACATCCTACTCAGTGATCTTTACCGGTATAGCATTTTGAAGTCTATCTACCACTTTCTCTAGGGCACCTTATGCATTCTTACTTAGTTTGTTGGTTTTCTCTATGATTTTTTCGAATGAAAAAATTACAACTTGACATAGTTTCTCTATGTCCATATCATCTATCATTGACATGGATGAATTATTGGCCATGCTAACCAACAAAACCCAAACTGGTGATTCAGAAGTGCTAGGAGTAGTCTAATCAATTTCTTTGGTAGGTGTCAACTAACTACATTTGAGTATCTTTACTAGCTTCCTCTATTTTCTATACTAAATCCTAACTTTTCTCATCATGTTCCTGCATTGTCAACTGATATTTTTCTTTTTTTAGATCCTCTACCTTATCTCTTGTCTTCTTCTTTCCCTTATTCTTTTCCTTGTCCTCAAATTGTGCCTTATATTGCATTGATATATCAATTACTATAGTGATATGTTGTACTATATTTTTCCATTACCTATGCAAAATTGAGTCTTCACCCTTAGTACTAGGTATTATAGTTTGGTGTACTGAAATATGAACAACTTGGAAGAATAGGTTTTGTTGTTTCCTCACTATGCAAAACATTTTGGTTCTTATCATCATAAGTGCATTCTTCAACACTATCCTTCATTAAATTGCCAAAAATGAATTCCAATTTCTTACTAAATGGGTCCATAGTAGAATAAATTTTATCTTAACTCCTATTGTCATATTTTCATCTTGTGGCTCAAGTACATCAAGTTGATTTGAAAGGCTAGCTATTGTATCCATTACAATGTTATCCTCTTGTGATTTCTCTGCAGATGTTATAGTTGTTATATTTAATGTAGTGACATCATGTGATTATTCTATTGTCACTACTATTTTTTCGAATTCACTCATTACTTCATAACCGCTTACTTATTTTCCTAGATAACTTCCTCATAAAGTCCTCCCATTATGTATATAGTCATTGTCTTATTCCTAAGAAGTGGCTCCAATCTCTTCAAAATAATTTGAAGTTGAATATATTTTTCAATCACACATAACTTACGTACTGAATTCTCTCTTGTCATTTTCTCCTCATCATTTTCTATCTTTTTCTTTCTGTACAACCCTTCATAACGGTCTTCTGGCATGCTTCCATAAATATTGCTGACTTTTTCTTGAATTTAATCATGTTTTTTACCATTTCATTTTCAAGCTTCTTTTTTTGAATGGGGTCATACAAATTGTAAAACTTATTTAGTATTTGTTGTCACAAAAGTTTGCACCCTTGTCCAAATTTTTCACCTAAGGACAGCCTTGCAAAAAATGGAAACCATCTCCAAGTTGTGGGACTTGAACTATGAGAAAGAGTCTCTAAATAAGGCTGACTTTATTTTCTATCAAGATGCACCTAACTATTCTTCGAGAAGAAAAGGGAGAATAAATGCATGAAATAAAATCTACTTACTCTAACCTAAGGGGTGATGCACCAAAATATAGTGTTTGACCTTATCTCTATTCATAAATGCACATTTAACTAGTTAAAACCTCAAAGAACACATATTTAGACCTTTCTTAATTCAACAACCACATGTAGATCAGACAACAAAAGAATTCTATAGGAAGAGTCTTCACTTAATATTTTTCAAATATCAAGAGTAGATACAATCATGCTGTATGTATGAAATGCAAACCTCTAAACCTCACACACACTTCAACGTGGTCATTATCTATGAATTCATCCTAAAATGAACATTGAATTATTCATCCAGAACACTCAACAACACGACCCATTGCCTCCTATCTAAAGGGATTTTGCCTATTTAATATCCTTAGAGATGATGCTTAGGCAGCCAGACCCTCTAAGAATGAAGGATTTGATATGCAGTTGATCTATGTGAGAATGCAATGTAATCTAAAATGAGATATGCACTTAATCTAAAAACATGTAAAGGAAACTAGGTTGAGCATATGCATATTTAAACTAAATGAGATTAAGCTAGGAATGTAAATGTGTGCAAATATATGAGCTAAGTGAGTATGAATTTCAACAGTAATTCGATATCAATTCAATTCAACCTCCTTAATGAGGAATTATGAGTCCCTTAAATATAATTCCTAGAATCGATCAATAGGTGAGATCAACTCGGATCAACGGTTGGGATTGAAGCACAATTTCAGTCATAGTGGAAGATTCCAAATTTAGATGGAGTTAACTGCCTCAAATCTTGAGTGCAAGAAATAGTTAACTCAGATAGACTGTAGTGTGAGAGCAAGTGATTTGAATCACTTCTAATTAGAGCAATAGTTAACTAGGAATTTCCATTTTGAACTGAAGAGTAGAATTAGGAAAGATATTTAATTTAATAAAATGAGATATGACCTCATAAACACCTTTTCTATTTAATCAAATAATTTCATTCAATTAATTAGAATAGGCATATTTATTAAATTAAATAAATTTAATTCCTTGGTATATTAGCCTTAGGGGATAATTTAATTTAATAAAGTATAAATACTTTAGATAAAATTAAATTTAAATCAAATAGGTTTCAATGCAACTAATATGAGTAAATACTATAGGACTTAAATAATAAGCATGTTGAATGTAGATTAGGGTTTTCTACATCTGACAAATAAGTCAAGTAGCGACAATTAGAATGAGAATTGCCTAATTAAATAGGAATTTAGAATTGATCATATAGACCAGAATTGGTATAATGGCAATGAGCCAATTTTGGGGTATTACATTTTGCCCCTCTTTGAATGAATGTGCAAGAAGAATGTTCAATTCAAAGAAAATCAGAAAGCATGATGCAAAGATGAGATTGGTTCCAAAGTTGATGATACAAAGACAAATTGATAAGCTTTTTAGAACCATCTCCAGAATGGAGCTTGATCCTAAGGAATCCAAGCAGAACACCTAGATACCTAAATTGATAAGCATTTTAAAGGTTTCCTTCAAAACAAAGTTTAACCTTTAAGGATCCAGATAAAACACCTAGATACCTGAATTGATAAGCATTTTAAAGGTTTCCTTCATAACAAAGTTTAACCTTTAAGGTTCCAGATAAAACACCTAGATACCTAAATTGATAAGCATTTTAAAGGTTTCCTTTAGAATAAAGTTTAACCCTTAAGGATCTAGATAAAACACCTAGATACCTACATTGATAAGAATTTTAAAGGGTATCCCCATAACAGAGCTTAATCTTTAAGTATCCAGATAGAACACCTAGATACTTGAGATTTGATAAGCATTTAAAATATTATCCCCAGAACGGAGGTTAATCTTTAAGGATCCAGATAGAACATTTTGATACTCGAGATTTGATAAAAGATAGCAAGATCAAATTATAAGTCATAGAATCATCCCTAGAATGAGGCTTGATCCTTAGGAGTCAAGGTTTAGATTGTCTCAATACCTATAATCGACTAATGAAAAGATGAAATAGATGACAAAGATACCAAAAAGAGGGAAACAAGATACCCCGAATGATGAGGACATAAGATGGGAACAAGATGCCCCGAGCAATAAGGATTCAATGATGTAAGAGTGAAATCGAAAGATGAAACACCAGAAATGTGACATAAAGTAGTAGATAAAGATATGTAGAAGAAATTAGAACAATCACAAGAAAATTTAGAGTTAATTCGGCATGATTTTGAGGTCTAGAAGACCAAGTTTGACTTGAGTTCACTATTTCCAAAATGTATTTTGAAAATATGAAGAATTTTGGGTTGAAAGAATTCTAGGAACCCCAAAATATCAAAAGAATTAGGACAACACAAGTATTCAATCACGTTGGTCTCCAAAATTTTAAAACATGTTTTTAAGGCACTTAGGTGTGTCAAATTTTGAATTTGATCCCGAAAATGGATTCAGAATGGTCAAATTAGCCAGGGGTCATTTTGTGCAAATCAAAGCACTTTCAAAAATTAGGTCAACCCCTATATAAGGGCCCAAGGGGCCATTTTCAATTCATTTGTGCATTTTGTCTTTTAGTGAATTGAGCTCTGAGAGGGGTATGGCAGTGAACATGAGGTATCACCATTTTGAGCACTCTCGATGACATAGTCGACCAACAGACTATGGACGACTGATGAGTGATCAATAACCATCCTTTGTACTTTTAGTTTCATATATTTCAAGATCATTTATTGAACTTTTAACACATTTTTAGGTGGTTAACATCAATCTTCACGAGAGACTATCCTTTCACATGCGAAGGCTCTCTCTTCTCACATGAAGATTTTCCAACCCAGCATATCTTTGTGTGCATCGGTGGGTATTCTCACATGAGAGATACCACATCTATCGTGAATATTATGGGAATTTTGTGTAGATGGTTTTGTTCTTTCGTACAAGATTGTCTCTCTTTCTGCAAAAACTTGTTTCTTTACGTGAGAGAGTCTCTCTTTGCACGGGGATTTGAGCATGTGAATGGATTTGTATTTTTTTACATGAGGACATATTTTCTCATGAAAAGATATGCATTCTCATGCGAAGAAATGAATTTTTGCACAAGTAAATACATCTTAGTGCGAAAACTTATGACAACAGTATGTTTAAAAATTGCATTTTTTAATGTTTTTAGCATGATTTTCGCATTTGCTTCTTCATCATTCTAATTTTTTGATGGAGTATTGACCATTTTTTTGTTGCTATTTTTTGTTCATATGTGCAAGAGGTCTTTGGTTGATGGGGACACAACCCAAGCACAGAATGGACACAACAGAAAAGGGGAAATTATATTAACTTAGAAAATAAGCTAGTACAAATAGTACAAAGAAAATAAACTTAAAAACATGCCCTAAGGGCTTACAATAGCATAAATCTAGAGATAATTTCTCCTTTCAGTACCTCCTCTCAAACTCCACTTCGAATTGCCTTTTACAATGCCAGAAATCTCCTTAAATAGACCTCGAATGGTTAAGGACTAGGAGTACATTCTAGAAAGTGCTAGTAGGCATCCACCGACCAAATAGAAGGTTCCAAAAGCTGTGTTAGAAGTCGACACAAATCTAGAAGAATCCATAAACGGTAACCAAACTTTCAAGAGGCATAACTTTTGAACCATAGCTCCGATTGACGAACCGTTTACATTTTCGAAAAGCTCTCAAAGTGCTCTATAGCCCTATGGACTAGCTTCGCTCATCCCCCATTTTTTGGCCCTTTTTGAGGTCATTTAATGCCCCTAACATGACTTTGAAGCATTCTTAGGAGGTCTCCACAACTCAAAAAACTACAATAACTTTCAAACCGTGGGGCCTTTTGACCTGATTCTTTTTCTGGAATGCTCTAAATTACAATTACATTCATCTAGCCAATTTACACCTCCTAGTTCAACAAAATGATGGCTCAATTACATACTCCTATTTTTTTGAGATTTACATGAACACTGATAGTGGAACTATGAGAGTTGGAACCTTTATTTGACCCAAATGGGTATCCAAAAATGAAAACACATGAAACAAAAACTAAGTCTAAGTATATTTTTTGGGTGACACAAGATTGCCCTTATACCTCTGGATGCTCCTACATTAGACACCCAAGGTAGATTGAAAAGTGACCCTATCACTTTATGAATGGTAGAGGAAATCCCAAATGGAAAACCTCAGCTGCTGAAATCCAAGTTGAGTCCTCGATTAGCCATCCTTTCCACTTCACCAAATACTCTTCATACTGCCTATTTCTGGTACTCCTACCCACACGATGATCTAGGATGTCTTCTATCTCCTCCTTCTTAGAAGCAAGAATTGGACATGGCTCTAACACTGGCTCGTCATCTGCACCATCATCATGATAATCTATTAAGTCAGCAATGTTAAAAATAGGAGAAATGTGAATACCATCTGGCAGCTCCACCTCATATGCATTTCTTGAGTCATGTTTCTTCAAAATTTTGTAGGGGCCAAATTTCTTCATTTTTAGCTTGTTGTAAGTACTGGCTGGAAATCTTTCTTTTCGTAAGTGCACCATGACTAAATCTCCTACTTGGAATTCCTTATGTCTTCTCCTTTGATCAGCCCTAGATTTATACTCTTGATTCATCTTGGTAATGTGTGCTTGAACCTCCTCATGTAGACACTTGATATGTTCAGCAAATTTCTCGGCTTCAAAACTTGTCCTCTCCCCTTGTTCTATCTTCCTCAGCTCTGGTGCAGTCTTTGGGCTACTCCCATATACAATTTGGAATGGTGATTTTCCAGTACTCCTATTTACAGAGTTATTATAAGCAAAATCTGCCTGTGGTAGAATCAAATCCCATCCCTTGGACTTATCACCAACTAAACATCTCAGCAAATTGCCTAGACTTTTGTTTACCACTTTTGTTTGGCTATCAGTCTGTGGGTGATGCATGGAATTGAATATTAGGTCTGTTCTCAACTTCTTCCACAATGTCCTCCAGAAATACCCCACAAATTTAGTTTCTCTGTCAGAAACTATACTCCTTGGGAGACCATGTAGTCTCACCACCGCTCTGAAGAACAAGTCTACAATATGGACATCATCATGAGTTTTGTGGCATGGAATGAAATGTGCCATTTTGGAGAACCTATCAACCACCACAAATACTGAGTCATTACCCATTTGTGTCCTCGGCAATCCAAGAACAAAATCCATACTTATGTTCTCCGATGGCTTTGATGGAATAGGAAATGGCTGATATAGTCCAGTATTGTGGCTAACTCCCTTAGCAACTTGACAAAGTTGACAACTCTGTACAAACCTTTTCACATCCTATGACATTTGAGGCCAAAAATAATATTCTCTCAGAATGGAAATGGTCTTATCTCGACCAAAATGTCCTGCCATCCCTCCACTGTGTTTCTCCTTAATCGGATTTTCTCTCATGGAACTCCTTGGAATGCACAATTGACTACCCTTGAACAACATGCCATCCTGAATCAAATAGTCTAACCACTTGGTTCTATCTATAGCAACAGGCTCTTTACAAGCTTTCCATACTTCAGCAAAATCAAGATCCTTAGGGTACAAATTCTTGAGTTCATCAAACCCAACTACTTCAACCTGCATTACTATAAGAAACAACTGTCTCCTACTTAGTGCATCTGCAACCCTATTAGATTTTCCACTTCTATGCTTCAACACAAATGTATAGCTCTGCAAGAACTCTACCCACTTCATATGCCTCTGATTCAATTTACCTTGGCTATTTAGGTACTATAATGCCTAATGATCAGTATAAAAAACAAATTCCTTTAGCAATAAATAATGCCTCCATTTTTTTAAAGCCTGAACTATTGCATAGAACTCTTGATCATAAACAGAATACTTGTTCTTTGCATCATTCAATTTTTCACTAAAATATGCAATAGGCTTACCTTCTTGGCTTAATACAGCCCCAGTAGCACTGCCACTAGCATCACAATCCACCTAGAACACTTTTCTAAAATCTGGAAGTGCCAACACAGGCTATTTTTTCACCTTCTTCTTCAGCAATTCAAAACTTCTTGCAGCTGCTGCAGTCCATTTGAACTCTTTTCTATCCCCTCTTATTGTATCAGTTAGGGGTGCACATATGCCACTGAAATTCTTAATAAACTTCCTGTAAAAACTAACCAGACCATGAAATGATCTTACCTCAGTAGCAAACCTTGGAGTAGGCCATTCCAAGATGGATTTTACCTTCTCTAGATCCATTTTGAGACCTTCAGGTGATATAAAAAACCCCAAATAGACTAACTCCCTTTTTGCAAAGATACACTTCTTTAGATTAATTAACAGTTTCTCTTCCCTTAGCCTTTCAATGACACTACGAATATGCAATAAATGTTCTTCCAAAGTCTTGTTGAAAATTAAAGTATCATCCATATAAACAATAAATTTTTTTCCAAGAACTTCTTAAGTACCTCATTCATGAGCCGCATGAAGGTGCTTGGGGCGTTCGTCAATCCAAAGGGCATAACTAACCACTCATAAAGAACCTCCTTAGTCTTGAAGGCTATTTTCCACTCATCTCCTTCTCAAATCGATATCTGGTGATAACCACTCTTTAGATCTATCTTTGTGAAGTACTGAGCTCTGCTCAAGCAGTCCATAAGATCATCCATCCTTGGCAAAGGAAATTGGTACTTGATGATTATCCTATTTATAGCTTGAGAATCTTTAGACATCCTCCACTCTCCATCCTTCTTTGGTGTGAGTACTGTAGGTATTGCACATGGACTTAGGCTCTCCCGAATCAAGCCCTTCCTCAACAGCTCATGAACCTGTCTGTTTAGCTCCTTTGTTTCAGTAGGAGTCATCCTGTGAGTAGCCTTGTTAATCAAACTAGCTCCTAGGATTAAATCTATCTTATGACTGATTTGCCTTACTGGTGGCAATCCATCTGGAATATTATCAAAGATAATATTTCCAAACTCACCTAGTAAATCTAAAACTTCAAGTGGTATTTCACTACTACCTTCTTTATCTTTCCTAGGAATCAAATCATAGCACATATATTGATGTTTCATGCCATCTAAAAACTTCCTTCCATCAAAAAGACAAATCCTAGCATTGCTACATACCTTTTCACCTTCCTTTTTCATGGGCTTCAATTTGTGGCGAACTCCATCCTTTGTTAAAGAGTATGTGTTTGCATGACCATCATGTATTGCATGCCTATAAAACTGCCATGGTCTACCCAACAATAGATGAAAAACATCCATCAGAATAACATCACAGAGAACTTCATCATGGTAACTCCCAATTTTGAATTTTACTAAACATTGTTCACTTACCAGGACCTTATGATCATCTTTTACCCAAGCAATTCGATAGGGTTGGGGATGTTTCTTCCTCTTGAGCTTCAGCTTAGAGACCATCCCTTCTGATACCAAGTTATTAGTGCTACCACCATCAATGATCACGTCACAACATTTATCCTCACACTTGCATCTGGTATGAAACAAACTCCTCCATTGTCCTGGTTCAATCTCACCACTTAGTAGGACTCTTTCATTTACCAAGGTCTCTCCTCTTTCTGCATCCTCTAAATGTGATGAGTGTGCATCCTCATCCACATGAGCAACCCTAGCTTGGCCCTTAGCTCTCCTATCTGTCCTTCCTTGTCATTGAGGGCATTCAAAGGCAAGATGACCTTCTTCATTGCAATGGAAATAGGTACCATGAAAGACTCATCTTCCTTGTCCATGTCCTCTACCTCTTCCTTTCTAATTTCCAAAGTCTTGGTCATGGGAGCAGTTGAAACCCTCATTCCTCTGGTTCCTGCTAGTACCCTGATCTTCATTTTTCTCTTGATTTTCATTGTGGCCTCCAGATGACCTACCACTTCCCCTTCCTCCTTGACTACGCCCTCTTTATCTTCTTTCAAACCTTTTATTCAACTTCTCTTCAACTCGTAGGGCAAACTGGTATGCTTCTTCAATGTTGGTCATTCTTACCAGACTTAATTCTTCCTAGATGCTAGATCGCAACCCACTGATATAACGAGAAACCTTCTCCTTATTTGCTTCTTCATGCCCTACTCTAATCAAGAGTCGGTAAAAATCCTCTGTATATTCTTGGACTGATCTTTCTGCTTGCTTTAACCCATGCATCTTCTTAAACAAATCAAGATCATAGTCCATAGGAATGAACTGCTTCTTCAATTTGTCCACCATGCGATCCCACCTTGTGATCTTCTCCTTTCCTCTTCTATTTCTTTCCAATTGGACCTCTTGCCACCAAATTTTGGCATGGCCTTTCAGTTTGGCCTTTGCAAACTTAACCCTATCTGGGTCCCTGATATCCTCATACTCAAAGTATTCTTCCAGTTCATTGATCCAATCGATCAACTCATCTGGTTTCAGATTTCCTAAAAATACACCCACTTCAATTGTAGGTCTTTTCCCAAACTTAATAATCACCCTAAAAAGCCTTTCCTCTGCATGATTCAAAACTTTCCCGTCAAATTCCCCTTCTGGTCCAATTTTGTCTTCTTTGTTGTCATCTTCACTTTCATCACCTGCGGCTACAGTTGTTCCTCTATGGAGCTCCTCTTGCAATGCTTGTACTTTCCTTTGGAGGGCTCTAACCTCCTCAGGATTAATAGCTCTAGCCCTTCCACTATGCTCTCTTCATGGAGGCATCTTCTTAACTCAAACCCACAACCACACAATCCTGGTGCAAACTGCCTCACAGTCGGCGCTCTGTCTACACACTTAGGAAAGCTAGCTCTGATTCCACTTGATGGGGACACAACCCAAGCACAGAATGGGCACAAAAAAAAGGGGAAATTATATTAACTTAGAAAATAAGCTAGTACAAATAGTACAAATAAAATAAACTTCAAAACATGCCCTAAGGGCTTACAATAGCATAAATCTGGAGATAATTTCTCCTTTTAGTACCTCCTCTCAAACTCCACTCCAAACTACCTTTTACAATGCCAAAAATCTCCTTAAATAGACCCCAGAGGGTTAAGGGCTAGGAGTACATTCTAGAAAGTGCTAGTAGGCATCGACCAACCAAATAGAAGGTTCCAGAAGCTACGTTAGAAGTCGACGCAAATCTAGAAGAATCCAAAAATGGTAACTGAACTTTCGAGAGGCATAACTTTTGAACCATAGCTCTGATTGACGAACCGTTTACATTTTTGAAAAGCTCTCAAAGCGCTCTATAGCTCTTTGGACCAGCTTTTCTCATCCCCCATTTTTTGGCCCTTTTTGAGGTCATTTAATTCCCCTAACCTGACTTTGAAGCATTCTTAGGAGGTCTCCACAACTTGAAAAACTACAATAACTTTCAAACCATGGGGCCTTTTGACCTGATTCTTTTCTTGGAATGCTCTAAATTACAATTACATTCATCTAGCCAATTTACACCTCCTAGTTCAACAAAATGAAGGCTCAATTACATAGTCCTATTTTTTCTGGATTTACACAAACACTGATAGTGGAACTATGAGAGTTGGAACCTTTATTTGACCCAAATGGGTATCCAAAAATGAAAACACATGAAATAGAAACTAAGTCTAAGTATATTTTTTGGGTGACATAGGATTTCCCTTATAGCTCTGGATGCTCCTGCATCATTGGTGATGTTTTATATAGATCACGCTATCCACCATATGAGGCTTTGTTGCAGAGCCTAGATGTAGAGGACATGGCTCATATAGATAGATTGGGACTCACTTATCTATGCTAGATCCTAGCATTGCTAGTGAATAATGACCTATTGATTGCATTGGTGGAGTATTTCCATTCGAAAACAAACACCTTCCACCTTCCTCAGGGAGAGATGACTATGACTCCTGAGGACATATACAAGATCTTGCGAATACCATTTCATGGGCCAAAAGTATCATATGACACAGTGCCCTAGGAAGGTATAAAGGCATTGTGTACCATTTTTGGGAGATAGTTAGCAATTAGACAGGCCATCACATGGGATGAGCTTGTCCACACATATGGGTAGACACATAGATTGGCCATATTCATCAACTACTTCTTCGTACTTGATAGAGGGCAGCATGGACTGGAGTGTGGATGGGGGATCATGCTGTAGAGGATGTTGGATGTGCTAGAGAGATTCAGATGGGGCCAACACATGCTCGCCCATATGTTCTACAAGATGCATGAGATAGTGTACCACAAGCAAAAGAGTATGGCCATTAGTGTGTACATTTTACAGGTCTAGACATGGGAGCACCTGTGAGTCACATGACCAATTTTTGAGGATGTTAGGGAGCTTATAGAGCTATCTTGATGACCTGGTCTCCATCATATGGCAGCCCTAATGAGAGACTAAGGAGTGGGATGATGCTCCTAGGGAGCTCAGTTGGATGTTTAGCTTGTGGCCACTGGTAGGCAAGACTGCATAGATCATCAAGTGTTTCACCATCAGCCAAGTATGGAGGTAGTATGGGAGTTAGCAGGACATCTCCTAGGAGTTTTGTGCCTATGCATGAGTTGTGAAGGATTTGACATAGGGATGGCCAATGAGGCTAGATGCAGGGTGATTGATGATTGATGTGTGCAACTTAGTTGCAACATAGTGGGGCTACCATCTAGAGGTAGTAGATGCAGTCGTGATGGTAGAATATCAAGCATATCTTATAGATCACCCTATCCCACAATTTATAGATCCCTTGGGAGGAGTAGTACCAGGCCCATAGCAGGCACCAGTAGAGTAGTAGCAAGCTCCCCCATAGTAGGCTCCCTAGTAGTAGGCACCATAGGGCCCACTACCAGAGGTGAGACAGAGGGTTAGGTAGGTAGATTTTCTTGTATGATAGATGGGATTAGATCCAAGGGCTAGAGGCAACGACAGAGGGTAGAGATGGTGATAGAGGCTGAGGGTAGAGGAGCATGCACCCACTAAGTAGGCACTTGAGATGCTCGATGAGGAGATGCACGAGTAGCTCACCATAGGATCCTTGGAGGTGTTTTGACAATAGAGAGAGAAGATCTAGCAGGCTTTCTAGTAGATCAAAGAGTTACAGATTGTATTGGCAGTGAGGGATGCATCGCTGGTTGAGCAAGATTAGGAGATCCTAAGACGATGAGAGCAAGTATAGATAGCCAAGTAGAGGGTAGAGATGTTTTAGGATGAGGTCATATTGCAGATGGCCTAACAAGCCTATTACTTCTTAGCATACTCTATAGTTGTGCCCGATGAGGCTCAACAGGGTCCTCAATTTTCCCAATATTCCTAAGATTTTGGGGGTACTCATCCTCCAATGAGACCAGATATGCCATCTCCTCCCCCATCTCTAGCTATAGGGGGTGATGGCATAGGCCACAGTTAGCTCTTGATTACTTTGATCCCTAATTTTGATTCTAGAACAATTTTGATTGATAGCGCTTGAGTAACGCCCATTTTTTGTACTGACATATTTTTTTGATATATATATATATATATATATATATACACACACACACACACACAATTTAGAG
Organism: Cupressus sempervirens; assembly: GCA_028749045.1. Classification (NCBI taxonomy): domain Eukaryota; kingdom Viridiplantae; phylum Streptophyta; class Pinopsida; order Cupressales; family Cupressaceae; genus Cupressus; species Cupressus sempervirens. The sequence goes on from CM053787.1 coordinate 73,982,939, forward strand.
CCGAGTATCCCTGTATACATGTCATTGTCTGTGTTTATTTTACTTTGATGTACATGAGATATCAATGAGATGAATGTGTTATGTGATGGATGCAAGCTCGCTTTGATGTGATGTGATTATGATTATGTAGAGTAGATGATATGAATACATGGATGCAATGCATATGGAAGTGAACTAACATATCATGTAGTATTGCATCTTTTTTCTTGACAGTGACAAGTATTCCATTGAGAAGTGCAAACCAACAAACCAAATGCTTGTGCGGCCATGGAGAATCCGAATACATTTGAAGAGACCCCCAATCCCTCATCATGAAGAATAGAGGTAGAATTGCTACTAAATTGAGTGCTTATGCAAGTGAATTATGTGATGCAAGACTATATTAAATACAACCCTAGGTCTAGTTATTGAGCCTCGACAATTTATCATTAGTGGACATAAGTGAAGCTTAATCATCCTACAACTACCACTAACTTTGCAATCATGGAAATATGAATAGGACATATGTCATAGGTTTTTAAGGATTAAATGCAAGAATTCTAGGCACAAGAAGCTAGAATGACTAGAACATTTTTCCCTTTTAATACAACAAGTTAACATAAGCATCAAAGCATAAGTTCTTGGATGACTAGAATATGGCTTGCATGCAGAGATGCCAAACACATGGAAGATCCTTCTTATGCTAAGTAATTAGTAACTAACATGTCTTTAGTGGTCTTTGCATCCATAACCTAGGAAAAAAATGTGTCATATATACTCATAGTGACTCGTACATTCACTTAGCAAGACGAGTATTAGATATTACTATAACATAAAGAATTCACTCCAACAAACAAGGAGAAGAACCAACATTATTGATGTATTCATATAAAAGGAGTTGAGGTACACCCAGCCATCCAATATAAGATGGAGGCTCTTATAGTGGACACCCATCTTATAGGAATTTGTCAACTAATTGGAACTAAACCATAGATAGAAAGCAAAGAAAAGATCATGCCCCTAGTCATTACTTCTCTAATTAGAAATGACATCATTGAGTTGATCGAGGAGACATGATAAAGTGAAAAGAAAAAACAAAGAAAGCAAAAAAAAAGCTTAGAATATCCAAAAAAGTATGTCATTTTGAGTTCATTTTTGTGTCATAGGATTGATGTTGAATGTTAGTGTCCAAAACATGTTTGAAAGAAATCTCTTCAATATGGTGATGATAGTAGGTAGATGTAGTCAAAATGACTAGTGACTAAGGTCAAAGAGGGATCTTTGAGGTGAAGAACCTAGGAGGACTGAGCGATAGTAGACATACACAACCAGGATGACTGGTGATTGTTACAAAAGAGATTCTATGATGAGAATCTTGACAAAGAGTGACATTGGCGATAGTAGGCAGACACAACTAGGATGACTAGTGATTGTCACAAAAAAGATTCTATGAGGAGAATCTCGAAAAGAGTGATGCTAAAGGGGAATGCCCCCTAGCTATGACAAGACTCAATTCATAGATACATGAGTGAAAAGCAGGAAAAGTAGTAAAGCAATTGTACAGAGAGCTAAAAGATGCACTGCTAGATGGAGCATTGGGAACAAGAGGCAACTATTTACCAGGTTTTCACCTTCTTGGCAAAGCTTTCATTTTTTTTTTTTTCTACCATGATGCTATTTCCAAGTTTTCACCAATGGAACTTTTCTTGTTTTTCAATTTTTTTTGTATTTTTCTTCTTTTTTTGATTTTTTTTTCTATTTTTGATTTTTCCATTTTTTTTAATGTTACCAAGGTGCCTACTGGTAGGTTTTCACTAGGGTAACAAATTTTTTTAGGACATTTTTAATTTTTTATGATTTTTTCAAGACATATAGACATGTACAAAGAGCTATTGATATCAAATCAACTATAAAATCACTTTAGGTGGAGAGTGTTGACAGGTTCCTTGAGCACTTCTCCTTCGATTGTGGAAAGCTAGTAGGCATCGAATCCATATACTATAGTAATGATGTAAGGACTGAGCTAGTTTGGTTCAAACTTCTCTTTTTGGACTCATTGCTATTGATTCTTGGGGTTCTCTCTTAGGAAAAGATCACCCAGCTGGAAGTCATGTGGCTTGACCCTCCGATTGTAGCTTCTTGACATTCATTGTTGATATGGTCACAGATGATCACACACCACTTGTCAATGTTCTACAATAACACTAGCTCTTGAAGCCGAGCTATCATGTAGTCATCATCAATAATAAGACCCTTCATAGAGATTCTCAAGGTAGGAATTTTGACCTCTGTTGGAAGAACAACATCCACCCCATACAACAAAGCAAAGGGAGTCGTGCCTGTTGGAGTTCTGATGCTTGTCCTATATGCCCACAAGGCTAGATTAATCTAAAGATGCCAGTCTCTCCTTGATTTGCTAACTGTGCACTGAAGAATTTTGAGGATCACCTTGTTGGATGCCTCAGCCTGGCCATTACCCTGGGGGTAATAAATGGAAGACCAATGTTGTGTGATTTTGAATTTCTTGCATAGTTCCTTGAGGTCTTTTTTCTTGAATTGTCCTCCATTGTTAGTAATGATTGTGAATGGTACACCATATCTACAAATGATGTAGTTTGTGATAAAAAGAGCTATAATTTTTCCATCGACAACCATGAGAGGTACTACCTCTATCCACTTTGTGAAGTAATTTGTAGCAGTGATAATGAACTTATGTCCATTAGAAGAGGTTGGGTGGATTTGTCCCACTAAGTTGAAGGCCCATTGTCGAAATGGCCATGTTGTAGTAGAGGGAATCAACTCTTTGACTGGAGCATGGATTAGATTTGCATGTAGCTGACACTACTTGCAGGATCTAGCATACTTGATAGCTTCTTGCTCTATTTTAGGCTAATAGTAACCAGCTCTAAGTAGTTTGTGAGCTAGTGTCAAGCCATTTGAGTGAGATCTACAAATGCCCTCATGAATGTTAATTAGTGTGCATTTGGACTCTCCAGGTTGTAAAAACCTAAGGAATGTTCCATTGAGACCTCTCCTAGATAGATCATCAACAATAATGACATAATGTGAAGCATTATGGATTATGGATGATTCTTGTCCTACAATAGAATAGATCATCCTGGAATTAGTAGTGTCATAGGCTACATAGTGTAGCACTTCCACCAAGAACTCATGTCAGAGGTCATTTTCAAGCCTCTATAGTAGGGAGGCTAAAGTAGCCATGGAATTAGCTACATTATTATCTGCTCATGGAACTTGATGGAAGGTAATGTGCACAAAATACTTCTTCAAGTCATCAACCATGCACTTGTAAGGAATTAGTTTTTCATCCTTTGTTTGGTACACATCATTAACCTAATTGATGACAAGCTGAAAGTCACCAAAGATGTCTAACTAATCGACTCTCCATTCGGCTGCAATTTTCATGCCATTGATCAAAGCCTCATATTCAGCAATGTTGTTTGTACAAGGAAACAAAATCTTGTGTGCTTTGGGCAATGAATATCTCTATGTTTTAATGAAGATTAATCCAACACCTAATCCTTGTTGTGTGAAGGATCCATCGAAGAACATGACCCATGTTTGGTGTGTGAGTGTTAGAATTGACTCATCAAGAAAATCAATGTTCATTGGTAGGAGACTTTGCATGGGTGCATTGGCCAACTGATATGAAATCACCTATCCCTTGATAGCCTTGCATTCAACATATTGGATGTCAAACTCACTGAGTATCATAACCCATTTAGTGAATCTTCCTATGAGAGCTACCTTACTGAGCAAGTACTTTAATGGATCTATTTTATCCATGAACCAAATAGTATGGGAAAGCATGTAGTGTCTCAACTTCTGGGAAGCAAAGACAACTACCAAGCAAGCTTTCTCAATAATGTTGTAGTTCTTCTCATAAGAGACTAGTGTCTGACTCAAGTAGTAAATAGCTCTTTCTTTTTTGTCATTGTCTTCCTGAGCCAATAGGATTCTTAGAGACATTTTAGTTGCTGAAATGTATAAAAGAAAAGGCTTCCCCTGGATAGGAGGCATCAAGATTGGCAGATTGACAAGATATTGTTTGATCTGTGTTAAGCTTTGCTCACAATCCTGGCTCCAATTGAATTTCACACCCTTATGTAAGGTCTTTGTGAAGGGTTGTGATCTATCCATCAACTATGAGATAAACCTATGAATAGATTGGAGCCTTCCTTGTAGTCCTCTCATCTGATTGATGTTCCAAGGTGGTGGCATGTCCATTATTGCTTGTACTTTCTCTAGATCCACCTCAATTCCTTTTGCAAAGATGTTGTATCCGAGAAACTCTCCTAATTTGACACTAAATGTGCATTTCTTAGGATTGAGGCAAAGATTGAATTTTTCCATACAATCTAGGATGGGTCCCAAATCTTGTAGATGAGTATTGTGTTTAGCACTTTTGACCAAGGTATCATCAATGTAGTCCTGCATGGTCTTATGCATCATATCATGGAAAATTGTAGTAATAACCCTCTGATATGTAGCACCAGTGTTCTTCAAGCAAAATGCCATTACACTCTAGAAAAAAGTTCCCCATGCACATGTGAAAGCTATTTTCTCTTGGTCTTTTGGTGCAATTTTTATCTATTTATACCCAGAAAACCTATCCATAAGTGAGTACATCTCGTAGCTAGCCATCATGTCCACTATTATATCAATATTAGGAAGTGAAAAGTCATCTTTAGGACATGCCAAGTTGAGATCATGAAAGTTAGTACAAACCCTGATAGATTTGTCATGCTTGGAGACTGGAACAATATTGGATATCCATTCAGCATAATCAATTGCACAGATGAAACTAGCTTTTAGAAGTTTCTCTAGTTCCATTTTGATGAGCAATGTAATGTGAGGGTGCATTTTTTGAAGTTTCTATTTAACTGGTTTGATGCTTGGTGCTATGGACAAGTGATGCATGATAAGATCAGGATCCAGTCCTGACATGTCAGAGTATGTCCAAGCAAAATTTATCTTCTTTTCTTTGAAAAGGGCAATAAATTCTTCCTTTTCTTTAGGTGACAATGACTGTGCAAGATGTATCATATGAGGATGTTTTTCTGTGCCTAGATTAATTGGCTGTGTTAGCTCTATCAACACTAACAATCTCTCCTAAAAGTGACTAGGAAGCACATCAAATATCTCATCCATGGGTGCCTCAAAAAGGTTTTCACCCTTGGACACGTCTTTTATTTGTACTTTTTTGGGTTCTGACACTACAACAATGTGGTTTTCACCATTGGACCTTTTGCATTTGTCCTTTTTAATTATGACTGAGATATTTGATGTCAGCCTTAGTCGTGTTGACACTCTACTCATTGGTGGAAGACATTATAGGTTCGATAGCATTTATAGGGTCTTACATAGATACTCAATACGTAATGACTGACTAGACTTTCCCTTTTCTGAATGATGTTTGAGTTGCTCAGTATTGTCCTTAGAAGAATCACTGGCATCATCTATAGTGCTAACACATGGCACAAAGTCATCTGGCTCAGCAAAGAATTTAGTGAGATCATGAGGAATAGGATGAGGATAGGAGTCCTCATCATCATATTGTTCCTCTTGAGTATCTGAATCAGGTTGTGACTCATTTCCAGATGAACTCTTAGGTTCTGGTATGAATTTATTAAGTCCCAAATGGAAAGGAACCTTCTTAAATCCTAGGCCATTTGTATCACTATTGCTTCAAGCTATTTCTTTGATAGTATCAATTAGGCCATTGTTATTGCACCCCATAGGGCTAGTTCCCTTGTAACCAAAATGCTTCATAAGCCTAAGACCAGGCCCATATTTCTCAGGAGCGATTTCTCAAGCTTTCTTTGTTAAGTTTATTGGAGGCTCTTCTCTATAAAGCCATGTAGCAATGGCTCTATTTTTATTTTCATCCTCTAAGGGAACTATAGCCTTGACAAAAGTGTCATCATACTTGGTTTGAGGTGTCAGAACAAATGGCTTCTTTGACTTTGAGGGTCTCCCATAATGATGAGGAGACTTTGGCAGAGATGTTAATGACAACACTGGTTCAATATGATAATCTCACATGCCAATTTCTTTTAGTTTGAATGAATACTCAATTTGTTTCAACTTATTGTCATGATAATCAGTGGATTCATGATTAGTAGGGATGAAAGTATTAGCAGCTTTGAGCATATTGCATGTATAGCTAGTAGTGGCAAGAATAGTAACTTTGGAGCCATGAAAATGGAACTTGATACATTGGTGATATGTGGATGGCACAGCATGCATCTCATGTATCCATGGCCATCCTAACAGAATGTTGTAAGCTAAGGGAATGTCAAGCACTTGACAGGTGACATTCCTTTCTACAAGACTAACATGAATGGGTAAGACCACAAGACCTAGAGACTTTCATTTCACTTCATCATACACTTTGATGGTGATCTTACATTGAGGATCAATGGAGTCCTTAGAATTAACTCAATTGTCTAAGTAGAGTAGCAAAGACAATATTTAGGCCAGCACCATCATCGATGAGTACCCAAAAAACATGTGTCTAATGGATCATAACCTCAATGTCTAGAGGTTGATTGTGTGGATGACTTAGTGAGTTATTCACCTCCTTAGAGAAGGTCATAAGATAAGGTGAGGTTAGGTGACCTACCATGGATTGAAACTCAAGATCAAGATCTTGAGGAATATTTTCCTCAATGAGAGCTTTGTCCAAAATTTTCCTATGTGCAGGTGAGATTTTAAGTAGCTCAAAGATGGAAATCCAAGCATTCGTTTGTTTTAGTTGATCGAAAACACAATAACTAATTTTTGTTAAATTCATTGTGAGTTTTGCATCTTTGCTAGATGGACCAGCAAGGGCTTTGTCTTTGTGTTGTTCGAGGTCAAAAGTAGAAGGTATAGGGCCTTTGAGCACCAACTTGGTGTGACAACAAGTAAAAAAATTAGTACACTATTGTGAGGGTGTGTTATCCATTATGTTGGAAGTAGGGCCCCTCAAGACAAATGGTGTCTTGGGTTTGTTGTTATCTTGTTTGCCCTTAATGGTAATGATATTACAGTATTTAGAATCCATAGGTTCAACCATGTTGATCATGTTGTCATCATTGGAATATGCATAGTTGACCTTGTTATTGGGTTGTGGTTTTGAAGTCTCTCCTTTTTCATAGGCTGGGAAAGGCTCTTTGAATGCCTTGTGATTGAAGTTTTTGTTATGTCCATCTATCACAAGTTTGCCAGCATCAATCATGTCCTAGACTTTATGGTGCATGTTTATGCAATTGCTAGTTTTGTGTCCCTTATTTTGGTGATACTCATAGAATGAGGTTTCATTCCACCATGGTGGATGGGGTTGTGGATCATAGGGATGAGGATTTTCCATTGGTGACATAAGCTTGTGTTGTAGAAATGTTTTATAAACCACATCCAAAGGTTCACCCAAGGGTTTATATTTTTTCTTAGGGCGTGCAACCCATGAGTTTTTTGGTTTGTTCCCAGATGTCTTGGTGTAAAGACAAGGTTTCTCAACATTTTTGTCTACTTTAAGGCCATTTGTGAGATTAAATGCTACCTTAGTAGGTTTGGGGGTGACATTGTCAACAACTCCATCATGTACAATTTCTCAGTTCTTGTTGACATGTTTGGTTTTATCCCTGTTGGAAGTGGAACCTTGTTTTATGTCCTTCTAAAGAGTGATTTCACCTTTCTTGACCATAAATTCCTTGATGCAAATAGCCTATGTAATCATGTCTTCAAAGGTATGTGGACCTTGAAGTTGGACTCTATATCTGAAATTAGGTAGAAGATTATCAGTGAAGATGTCAAGATTTTCCATTTCCAAAATTTTGTGTGAATACTTAGTGTAAAGTTGTCTCCACTATTGGAGGAATGTGAGAAAATATTCTATGAATTTTTGCTTAAGGTTGCATAAATCTTGAATGTTGATAAGGTGTTGAATGCAATGAGAATACTACTAGACAAATAAGTTGGAAATTTCATCAAACATCTTAATACCGGGAGGTAAGTGTGAGAACCACTCCAAAGCCTAACCACCTAGGCTCCCAGGGAGTAAATGCATGAGGTATGTTTAATCATGTATAAACTCCATAGACAAGGTGCCAAACTCTTGCAAGTGATCTTGGGGATTAGTGGTGCCAAAGTACTTGTTGTACTTAGGTAGCTCTATGCCTCACGGGAAAGGAGGCATTTTTAGACTTTTGTCAAATGGAAATGGACAAAGAGTATCTAATGTGTACATTTTTGCGGGTTTCTCTTTTTCATGCATCATCTGAGCCAGTTGCTGTTGCATAATTTTTAATTGTTTTTGGAGTTTGGAAGTCTTAATTTTTTCTTTAGGCATGATAATGGTTTCCACATTGAAAGGAAAGGACAACTTAGCTCCCTCTTGGGAAAGTTTGAGAAAGCACTTTTCTTTATCTTCATTGAGTAGGATTCCCATGACCTTTTGGAAGTTTTTGTCTCTTTGACATTTTTCTATGTGTTCAAGGAGTATTTCCACCTCTTCCTATTCCTCATCAATTTCATGGTATTTCTCTTTCTCTTTATCATTCGTAGGTGGTTCCTTATATCTACTGTGACTACCATGTTCAAGTTCACGATTAGTCATTGTAGGAACATGTTCAGTTTTAGTATGTTGTGTTTTGAAAGATCCTTTGAAAAGGAAGTCAGACATCATGTTCAGAGATATAGGACCTCTGCATGTCTCAGTATCCTCTTGATACAAAGGATTCCTAGTTTGTTGCAGGTTTATGGAAAATGCTTGTTGAACTCGAGGTGACCTGACAAGTGAGGGAGATTGTGAAGATGCCTTAGTAGAAAAATTAGATATAAACTATGTAACAAAAGGTAAGGGACCTCCTCCATGATTATGACCCTAGCATGACCTCACCTAAGTCTAAGAGGATAAAACATGTTTCCACTCCTTGTTGCAATAGTCATAGATAAGGGAAAAGAGAAAAAACACTTGGACAAGCATTGTACTAGGACTAATTCTCCAAAAAAAAGGACAAAGTAAGAATGTTGTATGTTAAGGCACAAATAGTCTCATTTAGAGGCTAGCATAGCCAAAGGTTATGACAATTATAGTTCAAAGCATCATGAGCACTAAAGAACGAGGGTGAAGACAACTTAAGAGACGAGACTAGTCAAAGCACGAGACACAAGTCTTCAGCTAAGAAAAGTGTCACTGTTTGGGACTATTTTTAGATAGAGGATATACAACTTAATGTAGGAAATAGACTGAATATAGGTCATAGATTGGTTGAATAAGTTGATTTAACAATCTCAGAGCAAGGTCTCATGCAAAGATTCTTTGTGAGCCATGCAAGAAAGTTTACCAGGTCATGCGAAGACTCAGAATAGCAATTTAAATTCATGCGAAGACTTTCTTTGGCTCGCATAAAGAAGTGACAGGATAGCAAAGATAGTTGGCAAGATCTCATGTGAAGACCTGAATTGGCTCATGTGAAAAGATGAATTCTTGCATGAGAAAATACAAGTTTGTGCACAAAAATAAGTACCAGATTGACAAAAGCGTTGAATTTCAAATAGATTTCTTGATTGTTTGGATAGATTGACAAGCTAGTTGGACTAATTTTTTGAATAGCCAACAAGGTTAACTATAAAAATCATTTGGATAGATGTTTAACTTTTAACTAAGACAAGATGTTTAAATAAGATAGTGGGAAACAAACAATAGTCGAATATAATCCAACTGCGGACAAGGCAACTCATAGGGACAAGGGAGTTGACTCTTAGTTTGTTTGAGGAAATTTGGACATGTTGAAGACTTGATAACAAACACACTTTATCCCTAGAAATAAAAAATAATAGAGAAGGAAAAACCTTTGTGCCACATCTTATACACATGCATGTACCTCACATAGTCCTGTCACCCCCTAGAGGGTGCTCGTATTTTTGGTATATTCAAAGGACTCAATAGTATATGCTAAATGAGCACCCTTGTCACAGGGGACAAGCATGTATACCACATTCCAATGTCTAATAGAATGGCTATGGTGAGTTCTATAGGAGAGATTCTTCCCCCTTGCACAAAGATTATGCCTCCTTTTGGAGGTAAACTAGGTGGCTTCTAACTACAAGGTTTTTACTTGGCTTCCATTCATATTAATTCCCAGTGGCTCCACAAGCGGATTCGAGATCAGCAGCCCAAACCAGCATTTGAAAGTGCACACTACTTTCTTAGCAAGCCAGGGGTCAACACTGACTAGTGCATAGATAAAGCTTCCCCTTGATATGCGATATCAAGAATCAAGGGAAAGAAATTAATCCAACTTTGGATTTTTTCACTCTACAAAGAATCTTGATTATAGTGAGTTGGAATATTTTTTGAAAGGAGTGTGTTCATTGGGGTCATTCTTGAAGTTTGGATCACTCTAGTAGGCCCTCTAAAGGATTGAAATAGACTGGTGGTTTGAATTTAAGGGTCCGAGTTTCTGATTTCCCTCAAGGAGAAAAAGCATAATCATCTACCTTATTTCCTCACCCAAACATGCAAAACTAATTAATTACCCTTTTAGCTTAATCAATCCAGACTCATTCTTCCTAAAGATTTTGATTCCCTTAAAAAGGAAACCATCATCTCATCATAGAAAAGAATGAGCACTGAAGAACCACTAAGTTGCTTGCCTCCCTCAGAATGTAATCTTTTGGAAGTGTCTAGGTTTTTTATTCACCCTTGGTCATGACCTCCAACTGGTGAAGAGTATAATCCCCTATTCTTCTGTCTTGCACCCTAAGAAGTTCACAAGCCCTAATTAATCTATGTTTTTAAAGCAATAAAGAAGACACATTGTTTTGTGGGTTATTGTAAGAATGGTCTTTGTCAAACGTATCTTCAATAATCGTCTTGCAAAGAAGAGTCAGTTTCTATTTGAGTAGGTTTTATAATAAATCTTTGTCAAAACGTCCTATAGACAATAGTTAAGTCGCAAAAAATTAGAGAAACATAACAACACAAATTCCAAGAAAAATACGTTAGATAAATTGAATGAACAAAATGCTGAAAAATGCTAAAATTGAACTTGATGTTGCTGATTTTTGCATGAAATCTTGCACAGGGTCACGCAAAATCTTTCTCCGAGTCACGCGAGAAAATGATGTGCCGCACGAAGACTTGTGCAATGGGGCACTTTTTCGTGCAATATGGTATAAAACCTCATGAGACAACCTTCAAATCCTCATGTGAAAATGAAATGTCTCATACGAATATTTGAGGACTAGTATAGAATAGTACAAACAAAACATAAAAATAACATTAAAAAATGTAGATGAGGCCAGAGAAATTGATTTATGTGGTCCCACAGTGGGTGCTAGAAATGTATATATGAAATGTAGGCCTCTAAACCTCACAAACACTTCAACATGGTCATTACCTGTGAAGTCATCCTAAAATGAACATTGAATTGTTCATCCAGAACACTCGATAGTGTGACCCATTGCCTCATATCTAAAGGGATTTTTCCTATTTAATATCCTTAGAGATGAGGCTTAGGCAACCAGACTCTCTAAGAATGAAGGATTTGATATGCAGCTAATCTATGTGAGAATGCAATGTAATCTAAAACGAGATATGCACTTAATGTAAAAACATGTAAAGGAAACTAGGTTGAGCATATGCATATTTAAACTAAATGAGATTAAGCTAGGAATGTAAATGTGTGCAAATATATGAGCTAAGTGAGTATGAATTTCAATAGTAATTCGATATCAATTCAATTCAACCTCCTTAATGAGGAATTATGAGTCCCTTAAATAGAATTCCTAGAATCCATCAACAGGTGAGATCAACTTGGATCAATGGTTGGGATTGAAGCACAATTTCAGTCATAGTGGAAGATTCCAAATTTAGATGGAGTTAAATACCTCAGATCTTGAGTGCAAAAAATAGTTAACTCAGATAGAGTCTAGTGTGAGAGCAAGTGATTTGAATCACTTCTAATTCGAGCAATAGTTAACTAGGAATTTCCATTTTGAATTGAAGAGTAGAATTGGGAAAGATATTTAATTTAATAAAATGAGACATGACCTCATAAATACCTTTTCTATTTAATTAAATAATTTCATTCAATTAATTAGAATAGGCATTTTTTAAAATTAAATAAATTTAATTGCTTAGTACATTAGCCTTAGGTGATCATTTAATTTAATAAAGTATAAATACTTTAGATTAAATTAAATTTAAATCAAATAGGTTTCAATGCGACTAATATGAGTAAATACTATAGGAATTAAATAATAAGCATGATGAATGCAGATTAGGATTTTCTGCATCTAACAATTAAGTCAAATAGCGACAATTAAAATGAGAATTTCCTAATTAAATAGGACTTTAGAATTGATCAGATAGAGTAGAATTGGTATAATGGCAATGAGCCAATTTTCAGGTATTACACATGCAAGTTGTAGAATATAGACAAAAAATATTAACCAGAGGAAAATAAATCTTGCATAGTGTGTTAATGGCTAAAAGAGACTTAGTAGAGGATTACAATGGTTCAGAGGCATGAGTAATTATAGTAATATGCATAGAAGCAATACTAGAGAATCAAAGAAAGATCAACCCTATAAAGATTACGAAATTTTCCTTTATAGCTCAAGTATAACTAAGATATTCCAACTGAAGTTACTCCACAACCACTATTATTAAATGCTTAGAGAACAATCAAGTCGATCCAAATAGTAGATTTGACTTGGTACACTTGCAAATGCATGAAAATCATGGAAATCATGACTAGAGAAATCCATAAAGTGATGGAAATTATGCCAATCAATGCTAAAACTTCTCAAAATGGATGATCAAATAGTGGTAAGGGTGTCCTTTATGTCATTAAAACCTAGCATTAACTTGGAGTGGTTGGGATCAATTAGAAAGATTAGATTGTGCAAGAAAACATATTTTTTCTTCATTTCTACCTTACAAATCAGCATGGTTAGTAGTCAAAAAAAGTCCTACAACCAAGATGATCCATGTGGACCAATGCCATTATATCATTTGGCCACCTTGCAAGTTACTCATAAGTTTGACTATGCTATTGGCCAACTAACTGTGCCACCTTCTAAACTTGACTGCAATAGCTTTATGAAACTACCAACTTAACAACCATTGACTACAATGTTATTTCCTTAACTGGGCCTACTAGGACATGTGGCCATTTGGTGCTTACCCACAATGCTTAAATTCCTTTTAATTCCATAATGTAGGAAAGCAACAATCATCGATCACCAAATGATTGACGATCATGAAAGACCCTAGTTATTATTGCACTACTCTTAAAATTTTAGGCCCATGGACTACTCAACATCTAGCATGACAACACATCACCCTTTCTAATAAATCAACATGAATCCACTAGAATAAAATACACCTTCGAATGACTTGGAATCCTACTAGCACTACCTTGCCACACCAAAGAACAGACCCACATGTCTAGATGTCAAAACCTCACTTTCTTGCATCATCAGAGAGTCTAAAAAATTACAAAAAGAAAGAAAGTGACTACTAATAGAGTTCTAGCTATATTCCAACTCACATTGGCATGTCAACATAGCCAAAAGAAAACTCACAAACAAGGATTAAGGAACCACCATGGATGTGTGGCAAAAGGTCACTTCTTTGAATTTGTAAAAATCCTTGCATCTTAATAAAGTGAGAAAGTACCCACCATTGATCCTGGGAGATATGACAATGAATAGAAACATACAAGGGTGGAAAATAACTTACAAAAACATGAAAATATTATAAGGTTTTTTAGTTAATCTATTTCATATTTCCATGGCATTATTTAATATTAAAGGTGGGATGTGACCATTTAACATTTGAATTCAAATGTGGCAATTTTGACCAACAGTTCTATCATCTCAAGGGGCATGTAAGAAAGATATGCATTGACCAATATCATGTGCATCTATTGGTATTAGTCATAAAAAATCATGAAGATCTACTTGGTAAAAAACCATAAAATCACAAAAAATATGTTAAGGAACCTCAAAATTGCCTCTCTACAACTAAAACTAGGAACCAAAATCTTAGTATTAAACCACAAATAGAAATAACAATTACATGCAAATATAAACAATATAAGAAAATAATAGATCACACAAAAAGAACACAAGACACCAAGATTTCACATGGTTCACCCAATCCCTAGGCTATGCCAACCAAACAAAAAGTCCAATATTATTATGATCCAGTGGTTACAACCTTATTACAATCTGTAATCCCTTACACCTCAATATAGCTGCAAGAACCAATTTTCACATCACACTAACCCTAAGCTATTTTATCCAAGTATTTTTACCACTTTAGGGTTATATTTAATAATTACATGTCGACCCAAAATATCAATAAAATAGGGCCAATTTTTTTTTTGCATGATGCCCTGAGCACCAAAGAATTTATGAAGTATGTACAGTACTTTCTTGATCAGTCACCACAAATTAACATTATCCCACTTGGGGACTAATCAAACTCCACACTAGATAATAATCTCCCACTTGGAGAGTGATCTTATAGCTATGTCGCTACTCCATGAGGCTCCCACTATATCAAACCACCCTACACTCAATTGTTCTTTTATCCATGTTCAATCTAGAAGACCAACCAAAGCTAAAGAGGAGTTTAGCTTCTCCCTTGTCACCACCTTTGTAAACATATCCACTAGATTGTAATCTATATATATCTTGTCTAGCTTTAACTGTCCATCATTCAAAATTGATTGAATGAAATGGTACCACAACTATATTTGTCTGGTCTTTGAATATAGAGCTAAATTCTTTGCAAGATGAATGGAACTTTGACTATCTGTAAACAAATAATTATCCTTTTGAGGGTGTCCCAATTATTCCAAGAAGAACTAAAGCCATATCATCTCCTTTTCCACCTCTGTAGTAGCAAAGTACTGTACCTCTGTAGTGGATAAAACATTAACCTTATATAACCTAGAAACCCAGCTCACAGATGCCCTAGAAATAGTAAAGATATAACTTATAGTACTTTTCCTAGTATCAATATCCCTTGCCAAATATGAGTGAACATAGCCCTATAAATTAGTAGTAGAGCTCCCAAAGTGTAAACACTTATTGGATGTTCCTCTCAAATATCTAAGAATCTATTTGACTATATTTCAATGCTCAATTCTTGGATGACTC
Organism: Cupressus sempervirens; assembly: GCA_028749045.1. Classification (NCBI taxonomy): domain Eukaryota; kingdom Viridiplantae; phylum Streptophyta; class Pinopsida; order Cupressales; family Cupressaceae; genus Cupressus; species Cupressus sempervirens. The sequence continues at coordinate 73,998,101 of CM053787.1, forward strand.
ATATATCTGCTAACGACTCCCACTAGATGTGCAATATCTGGCCTTGTACATACCATAGTGTACATCAAGTTTTCTATAGTTAAATCATAGGGTACTTTTTACATCTTATCTTCATCTTCTTGTGACTTGGGATACATCTCCTTAGTTAACTTCAAATGACTAGGCAAACATGTTGAAAACTTTAGCATTCTCCATAGAGAAATGTTACAACACCTTCTCAACACAATCAGCCTAAGATAGCATCAATTTCCAATTCTTCCTATCTCTACAAATCTTCATACCAAGAATTTTTTTTTCTGCTCCCAAATCCTTCATAGAAAATGCATGTGCTAACTGGTGTTTCAACCCCTTAATGTGATCCATGTTAGACCTAACTACAAGCATAAAATCAACATATAAACATAAAATAATCTAACTATCATCATCCAACCTCTTAAAGTAAACACAATGATCTAAATGACACCTACTATATACATGCTCATGTATAAAATTGTCAAATTTTAGATACCATTACTGAGGTGCTTGCTTCAAGCCATATAAACTTTTCTTCAATTTGCACACTAAGTTCTCCTTAAGTTTGACCTCAAATCCCTATGGATGAGCCATATATATCTCTTCATCCAATCACCATGAAGAAAGGCTATTTTGACATCAAGTTGCTCTAAATATAAATCTTCGGTAGCCACAATACTTAAAATTGTATGGATAGAAGTCATCTTAACAATAGGAGAAAATATATCATCAAAATCAATTCCTTTTTTCTATGCAAATCCTTTTACAATTACCCTAGCTTTAAATCTTTTCTTAACTTCATCCTCTTCTTTTAACCTATAAACCCACTTATTCTATTTACTTGTAGGCAATGTGCATATATCCAATGTCTTATTTTTCAACAAAGAGTCCATTTCATCTTTCATTGTAGAGCCCCACTGAATCTTAGTATCCACTTACATAGTTTCATCATAAACATTCAAGTTCACCAGCATCTGTTAGTTAAATAGAATACAAAGAGGGAGAAAATCTTTCTAGAGGTTGAATTTTTTTGTTGACCATTTAACATTCACTGGTGTGTGTGGTATTTATTGTTGCAAATCTTACACATCATGAGGAATGGCTAGAACATCATCTTTTAGAGTATCATCTAGCACTACATGATTATAATCTTTCTTCTCATGTTGCTGCAATATATCTTTCTACAATACTTTCTCATTGAATATGACATCCTTGCTTCTTACAATTTTATGATTTTCAAAATCCCAAAGCCTATAACCAAATTCATTAATGCCATATCCAAAAAATAAACATTAATTTGACTTAGCTTCTAGCCTGGTTCTATTTTCAAAATCTATGTGAGAAAATGTTTCATAATCAAAGGTTTTGAGAGAAGAATAACCCACCTTCTTACTAGTCCATGCTTCCTAATGAAATGAAAAAATAGATGTCTTTTTTATCTTTTTTATGAACATTTGTTTATAACATGCTGAACTTTGTTATCCTTTAAGTATAATATTTTGTACTTTTTGATGTATAAGTTATGAACATATGGCATAAAAGTGATAATTAGAATTATGTCTCAAAAGGTTCATTCTATTGATAAAAAATTTTCTTCATGAATGTTTGGCATGGGTAGATCTTCCTACAACCGAAGAGATTGCAAAGATTGTTGATTGAATGCTAATGGTTTTTCGTTATAAATTAATAAATATAAATAAATGTTTGTAGGAAGTCTTGTGTGCATTAAATGATAACCATAGGTATCCAAGCCAAGTCAGCATTAGTTAAATCAGCATTAGTTAAAACAACTTAAGTGAAGGTCTAGCATTGTGGAATTGCAAGTACTAAAGGAGGTGTGTTATGGCACCATTATAGCCAGAAACTTAGCAGCAAAAAAAGAGGGACATGTTCAACATAATAATGGTCATGTACCTAAGAGAAACTTATTAGTATTGCACGGTACCTAAATTTCTAGAAAACATTAAAGTCATGTAGTAGAGTAGATCTAGCATCCACTATGCTTTATATTTATGAGAACTTAAGGAGATACCTGATGTTACTTATCATGATTCATGTTTGAAAAAATCTTGAGCTATAATGAACTATCCTTTATGAGGAAGTTAAGATAGTAGGAATTTGTTATTTTCCTTTCTTTTAAATAAAACCATGTCTATAACTAAAAGGTCAAGTAGTGAACAAATGAATAGAGTTTGATGAGAATTATTAGCTATATTTTGTTTTTTTTCAAACAAGTGTAATATTTCTTAGTGAATAAATATATGAGTTTACTAAATTTCTACACTCTAGTATGAGTTAATCTTTTCTTCACTCTTCCATGGGGGCCCATGCAAAAGGTGGAGTTTCCTTTAGCAATTAGGAGTTAGATTTAGTTTTCTAAGTTAAGTTTAGAACTATTGTTCCTATAGCAGTAGGTGCATAGATGTATGGTTAATTAATTAATTGAGTTTTATTTCAAGCATAAGATAGTTTTCTTTCTTTTTGATAAAATATATTTCTGTAAAGGTTATTTTATTTAAGGTAGTAGTGACTTTTAGTAGAGGCTAGAGCATATACTTTGCAGACATCATCTCAAGTTCACACTCCTAGATTGATATTTAATGAAGACCAGCATAAGTACTTTGGTAGTAAAGGATGTCCAATCCTTCAACTAGAAAGGTGTTATATTGGCTTGAAATTTTTTGGCTCCATTACCAAGGATGCTGTCAATCTAGTGTTCATTATCAAATCACCTAGTTAGCTTCATTCTTTAGTATTTTGCATAAATAGGAGAAGAGACCACCTTGAAATTTTTCTTCCCAAATTTAATTAGGAAGATCCCATTTTCCTTGATCTTGAAGTAGAAGAAAGAGAAGAAAAAGAAAAACTATTTGAAAATGTGTTTCTAGAAGCACCTGATCAATTATAATCACTAGCCACATATGAAGAATCCTTTCATTTAAATGATCTTTTTGCTAAGCTAGACTATCAAGATAATCAATTAGCTCTAGTCATTTAACAACCACCACCACCACGAGGAAATCCATAAATGGCAGTTGCTTAGCCTATCTTTCCCTTTCCAATTCCCACCCAGTAGGATAGTAAAAATTTGAAAAATATATCCTCAGTTGTACTTCCAAAGTTCTATGGCCTCATTACTAAAGATCCAAAAACCTTTCTCTTTGAGTTTGAAATTCTTTACTAAAGTTATGATTACACCACGGATGTTCATAAACTAAAGTTGTTTCCATTAACATTAAAAGAAGTAACCTTAAGATGGTTTATGAGTCTAGGTGCTAATGTTGTGGCAGATTGGCCAACTATGAGTAACTTGTTCCTTGCTAAATATAAGGAATTTTGTAGGCACCATGACTTACAAGGGGATGACATTTTCAAAATTTCACAGAAGGATGATGAAACCTTGGAGGACTATGTTGCACGATTCATGTTCAACTTGCAGTGTAATACACAACATCAGCTAAACGAGGAGTCCCAAAAGAATCTACTTTTAAAAGAAGTGCATGATAGGAGTATGGAAGCCTTAGACTTAATGGCTAGAGGTGATATTACATAGAAGACATGGGCTAAAATCTAGAATATTTACTTGAACTATTTCAGAGAAACAAGAAAAAAAGGATGAGGCTTGAGGGATTTACTCCAAAAATCTTCTGGTTTAGGAGTATCCAAGACAAAGCTATCAAACCTCTTATCAAATTTCAAGAAAGGCATTATTAATGATGTCACTACAAAACTGGACACCATGCAAGCATGGAGGAAGAATGAGGATGCTAAAATTATGTTAGCAAAATATTGCCCTCACTGTAGAGAAAAGAAACGTAACTACTAGTGCAAGCCTATTGCCAGTCTAGAGTTACAACATGTGCCTACTAAATTTAAGGCAATTGATGAAGATGGAGAAGTCCTCTATGTTGCTCAAAAAAGGCCTTGGGCTCCAATATCAAGTATTCCCCAAGATCCACTTCATAATTATAGTGATAATAGTCAATGGCAATAACAACAACATGGTGGTTATAATAATTATAATAATTGGCAAAAACCCCAGCAAGGTTAGCAATAGCCTAACCAAGGATTGAAACAACCTAAATAGGGTTGGCAACAACCCCAACAAGGTTGGTAGCAACCTAACTAGGGTTAGAAACAACCCCAACAAGGTTGGAAACAACCTTAGCAAGGTTGGCAGCAACCTCAACAATATTGGCAGCAACCCCAAAATTGGTAGTAGCAATAGCACAAACAAGCCTTTATTTAGCCTCATCAACAAAAAACCTTAATGCCTCCTATAGCCAATACAACCCCTCCAAAATAGCCACAATTTCTAGCACAGCCTATACCTAATCCCAATAATGCAAAGCCTTCAACTCAGCCACAAAGCTATTCCATTACCTTAAATGACATTCATTTATGATCTGGGATGACACTTGCATCACCTTTGCAACCCATTATAACATAAGTTGATGATACATCTGCTGAGTTAGTTCAAAAACCTATAGCCACTATCTCTCTAGTAGCAAAGGAACCACTATTTCCTAGAAGGTTAACAAAGAAAGCTCCATTGGTTGAAAATCAAGCCACACTGGATTTGCTTGAATAGCTCAAGCAAATGATAGTAAAAATTCTGTTGCTAGATGCAATAAAGGAAGTACCTATATATACAATAGCTATCAAAGAAGCCTATACTAAAAATCAAGGTAGGAAAAAGAAGGACCCAAAGACTATCCACATCCTTGGCTAGCTTTCTGATCTTATGTTAGATAACCTTAAGATACCCAAATATACAGACCTTGGAAGTCCAGTAGTAACACTTGCCATTCAAGGAATACAAGTGCAGAATTCCCTAATAGATTTAGGAGCATCAATCAATGTAATGACCAAGGAGGTCATGTCCAAATTACATATCATTGGTCTTAGAGAAACACCAAAAATTTTGAAATTAGTAGATAGTTCGTCCATCATTCCTAATGGTATGTTAGAAGATGTCACTATTACACTACACTCATGGGATTACCCAATTGATTTTGTGGTACTCTCCAAAAAAAAGTATTGGAGGATATCCTATCATTCTAGGGTGACCATGGTTAGCCACAACACATGCTTATATTGCATGCTAATTAGGAAAAATGACCATTTCAAATGGTATGAACACTAAAAAATTAACCTTGTATTCTCTTGCTTAGCCTTTGCTTTAGGATGATCAAATTATCTGGCCAAATTTAGGTGATTCTAATATGGAGAAAAATATTATTAAACAATTGATGATGATCTCTAGGGACTCATTTGTAAGCACCAAAGAGGAGGATGATGTCATTTCTTCCATCATATTGAATGAGTACACAATGCAACCTGAGATATGTTCCAATAAGAATGGTGTTTTAGAAAATATTTTTCCATTACCATGTGAACTCTATTTGTCATGTCCCCTTTTCAAATAATTAAAAAAGAAAATCTTTGCTAAGGCAGGCAGGCCCAAGAAAGTGAAGTTTCGGAAAAAGGGGGTTAATCTTTGGAAACCGTTGGACTAATAAATGAAAATTATTATTAAAATAAGTTTCATTAACCTCTCTTGGATGTGAGTTACAGTTATGCCCTCTTTTAAGGGGATTGGAGGCATTTTGGGCTCATTCCAGAACTTGATTTTGCGGATTTCTTTGTTATTCTTCAGAGGCTGCCAAACCTATGGAGGAGGAGACCCAAGAATGGGAGTTTGCAGGTTTCTAGGGAGAGCCAAGAATGGGAGTTTGCAGGTTTCTAGGAAGGCTAAGGATGGGAGGTTGAAGCCATTCCATGTGCATGCTCATACAGAGTTTGCCTTTATGCTGAACAGTGTAGATTTGTGGGTTTTTGGGTGTGTTTTTTGCATGAGTTTGGTGTTTTCAGTTGAGCATTTCATATCAGTTTTGGTTGCTGCTGTATTTCAGACTTTAATCTGTTAAAATAGAGCTGAATATATGTATTGGGATGTGATTAAACTTCTGAGATAGTTTATTAGTGTTTTTGTGGTGTTTCCGGGCATTTTTGTGTTAATTTTGGGAGCCTGATGAGCATAGTTTTTGTCCTACATTGGTGAGCTGTGGTGTAAAGGCTATATAGATCTGAAAATATCATTTTGTAGGCTGTTATTCTGCTGAAATTTCTGTAAAAATGTCCATTTTCAAATTTATTAATAATAGGTGAAGCTATGAAGCTTTTGGCACCATTTCTGGCATACCCAATTTGGGGTTTCTTGAGAAATTTGGAGCATCTTTGTGATATTAGTTGTTTGATCTTAAAGATCTGATTAAAGGTTGGAAATATCATATAAAATCAAAAAAGAGACATTTCAGTGGTATCAGATCCATGATCTTGCCAGCTTGAGGGTTTGTAGAAATTTGCAGGTCAGTTTTGACAACTACCCAGATCTTGCATTTCAGTTTTGAGAACTACCCAAATCTTGCATGTCATAATTTATGATTGCATGTTGCTTCTAATCAGCTGCATGTCAAAATTTATGGTTGCATGCTACTTCTAATCATTTTCATGTTAGTTCTTGGTGAATTTGGTGGTTGTAGAAGTTTGCATTTCAATTTTGACAAGTACCCAGATCTTGCATGTCAGTTTTGACAACTACCCAGATCTTGCATGTCATAATTTGGTGGTTGCATGTTGCTTCTAATCAGTTGCATGTCCAAATATATGGTTTCATGCTACTTCTAATCATTTTCATGTTATTTCTTAGTGAATTTGGTGGTTGTAGAAGTTTGCATGTCAGTTTTGACAACTACCCAGATCTTGCATGTCAGTTTTGACAACTACCTTGATCTTGCATGTCATAATTTGGTGGTTGCATGTTGCTTCTAATTAGTTGCATGTCAAAATCTATGGTTTCATGCTACTTCTAATCATTTTCATGTTAGTTCTTGGTGTTTGAAGAAGTTATATCCTATTGGGGTTACACTCTACTTTATCCAGAATGGACAGGTATAGTACAGAGTCTCAGAGGACACGATCTTGGACAATTGATAACCAGAGTCAAAATAGTAGAAAGGATGGTTATTTAGAAATTCGAGATAAACTTATGAAAATAAGCCATGACATGTCTGAACAGTTGGTTGAGCACCACCGTATAATGAATGACATGTTATCTGACCCAGCTAAGGTGGATAAGTTGACTAGATTTCTATTTCGCAAATTTTCTCACAGGACAGATGACACAATTCCCAAGAACTTGCATGAGGAGTTTGAGAAACTAGTTGATAGCCAGGTAGAGGTCTCAGATTCTACTCTGCCACAGGAGGTGGTGGGAAAGGATATTACACATATTGATAGTAACGGTCAACTTGATACTCAAATTGAGACAATTGTTTACAAGTCGTCAAAGGGTGATGCCACAGGTATTCAGGATGGTATAGTTACAACAGGCAGTGACTACAGTGTAGTGGGTTTAGATGATGATTATGAGGATGTTGTTGTGCAAGATGGTGAGATACCTGGTAGAGATGAGCATACATTGAGCATTCATGACTTTGCTGAGAAAGAGTACCAAACACAGTTAGATGCTTCATCACATGAGGTTGAGGCTGGTAGTACTTCACATGATTTGTCCAGCCAACTAAAGGTGAACAAAGATAGTAGTGTGACTTCATTATCTCATCATGATAGGTATGTGGAGTTAGTTGGTATTGGTCATATTACTCAGGTGAGGAGTTTTCTTGAGTTACCAGTTGATTCTAGTTTACGGATATGGACTCGAGATTGTTATATTGGCATTTGGGATTCAATTGACTGGAGATCTTTAACACTTTTTGGTAGCAGTGTTTGTTTGGGTGCTATCATGGATTTGATTAGCAGATTACATGGTGTTGTCTTTTCTTGTGCCAGTATCTTGTCTGATGTTGGTATTAGTTTTTATACACCAATGTTGGGCTTTGTTCATATATCCAGTCGACAATACTTGTTGGAATGTGTTGATGATATTTCATATTTGGCAGTGTGTATAGATGAGTCCCAGGATCATATTGGCATTGATGACATCCAGAAGGATGCAATGGGCAGTTTTGAAGACTTAGTTTCCTTGGGTATAGAGGAGTTGGACAGTAATGCTAATGTTTTTGATACTCCATATGTTGATATGAGCTTTAGATTTGATTCACAGGATATGGATGGTAATACTCTAGAGACTAGTAACTTTGAGGACACTCCTTCAGACAGTGCATCAGAGGAGGTTTGTAGGAGACAGTCAAGCTAGTGCCATCATGTGTCTAATCAGTTGAGAGTTAGTGACCAAGACATTGCTATCACTTGCCAACATTTCGATGCTGCTCGTCAGTTGTTAGCAGTTTATGGATGGGGTTCTCCTACTAGTGATGAGCAGGGAGGAAGTTATCTTTCCTTGACAGAGATCCACTCTTTATGGGAGGCTATTCGAATTTTGAGACAAAATTATATGCAGTTGGTAGCCGACAGAGATTATCTTATGGAGTGGGGCAGTATAGCATATGATGCATTGTTGGCCAAGGAAGATGAGGTGAGTGATCTTACTGAGCAGTTTGAGGTGACTTTTGAGATTCTTGAGAGTACACAATTGGCTCTCAAGGAGTCATAGTTTCATTTGGCTAAGGTGACCATGGAGTTAGAGCAACTACAGTCTTTACCTGATTCTATACAGTCACAAGCTGTGGTGTTTGGTGATCCGAGGATGTCCATGGCCAAGATTGTTAGAGATAGTGGAGATGGGGATGCATCCATCCTTGATACTATCATTGGCATATCAGGTTCATTCCCACTAGAGTCAGGTTCAATTGAGTTGGGTGCTGTAGCAGATTTTTGTGGTGTGCCTGACATGGTGGTGACCTCTAGTACTAATGGCACGAAGACTAGAGATGTTGTATCAAAGACCATGTGTGATGTTGGTGAGCTGATAGTTGGCATGGTTCCTACTAGTAATACTACTCCCTTCGCAATGTCTTCAGAGGTAGTAGTCAGTTCCAACTTGGTTAATGATCGATTGCAGTTAGTTACATCTGGATTACAGTCTAAGCCACTGACTGAGATTGGTGCATTCTATCGGCATTACACTGTGAGGTATGCTCATCTATCTACCTTTGATGACCATGTTGATGAGATGATGATACAGAGATGTACTTTGGTTCCTAGTGCTTATCATTAGTTATGGGATAGTTTGATGCCTTGGGATGAGAGTTGTGATGGGCATGACATGGTGATAGGTCTTGCAATTGACAGGTTGATAATACATGACTTAGAGCAGGAGTTTTGGAGTGATGCTTTAGTAGGTGTTGTTATTGATTCTACTCCTTTGGCTATGACATCTCTTGACTTAGCTGGTGATCAGTCACAGTGGGTTGTATCACTTCTTCATGGTGAGCTGTTGACTGAGGTTGGTTTTTTTTATCAACATTATATTGCAGGGTATGTACATCAGTTAGCATTTGATCCTTGTGCTGAGGAGTTGATGGCAGACAAATTTGGTTTGGATTCCATTTCTTACTCTTTATCTTGTAATGTCTTTTCACCATCAACAGTGTATGGGAGTTATGGTTATGAGATAGTGGCCGATGATTTGTAGAGTTGTGTTGACTGCAAGAGTTGTACAGTGTGTGGATTCTCCATACTTGGTACAGTTTCATTCGAGAGGGTTCACCATTGTTGCAGAGTTGGATTGTACATTCCATATAGGCCAGTGGGATGTGTTGATGGTATTTACTGTGTTGGTAGTTTGATTTGTCCACTTTACTTGGGTTCTGATGTTCTAAGAGTTTGTGCCTCATGGGTTTTTGATTGTGGTAGTGGTGATTTCAGAGTTTGGTTGAGCTATAATTGTCAATTTGATTATGGATTCCTCTTGGTCATATTGCAGAGGATATTATAGGAGCCTGTGTTAATTGGTAGTAGTATAGTTCATGACTACATTTGGGATCCAGGTGGATTGATTGGTTTATTGTTCAGCCATTGCTTGAGGAAAAGCAATGATTGGGAGGGGAGGACTTGTCATGTCCCCTTTTCAAATAATTAAAAAAGAAAATCTTTGCTAAGGCAGGCAGGCCCAAGAAAGTGAAGTTTCGGAAAAAGGGGGTTAATCTTTGGAAACCGTTGGACTAATAAATGAAAATTATTATTAAAATAAGTTTCATTAACCTCTCTTGGATGTGAGTTACAGTTATGCCCTCTTTTAAGGGGATTGGAGTCATTTTGGGCTCATTCCAGAACTTGATTTTGTGGATTTCTTTGTTATTCTTCAGAGGCTGCCAAACCTGTGGAGGAGGAGACCCAAGAACGGGAGTTTGCAGGTTTCCAGGGAGACCCAAGAATGGGAGTTTGCAGGTTTCCAGGGAGACCCAAGAATGGGAGTTTGCAGGTTTCCAAGAAGGCTAAGGATGGTAGTTTGAAGCCATTCCATGTGCATGCTCATACAGAGTTTGCCTTTGTGCTGAACAATGTAGATTTGTGGGTTTTTGGGTGTGTTTTTTGCATGAGTTTGGTGTTTTCAGTTGAGCATTTCATATCAGTTTTGGTTGCTGCTGTATTTCAGACTTTAAGATGTTAAAATAGAGCTGAATATATGTATTGGGACGTGATTAAACTTCTGAGATAGATTATTAGTGTTTTTGTGGTGTTTTCGGGCATTTTTGTGTTAATTTCGGGAGCCCGATGAGCATAGTTTTTGTCCTACATTGGTGAGATATGGTGTAAAGGCTATATAGATCTAGAAATATCATTTTGTAGGCTGTTATGCTGCTGAAATTTCTGTAAAAATGTCCATTTTCAGATTTATTAATAATAGGTGAAGCTGTGAAGCTTTTGGCACCATTTCTGGCATACCCGATTTGGGGTTTCTTGAGAAATTTGGAGAATCTTTGTGATATTAGTTGTTTGATCTTAAAGATCTGATTAAAGGTTGGAAATATCATATAAAATTAGAAAAGGGACATTTCACTATTATTCTAAGTTTGCACAACTTTTGCAGTCACTCCTACTACATGAAATAGACTCATCTCCAATTTCTCAGATTTCAATGGCTAAAAAAGTAGTTAAAATAGAAATTTCCCTAGGAAAAGAACTAAATTTAAGAAAATCCTTATCTCAGGCACAACATAACAATATCTTGCAGCTATTACAAAAACATCAAGATGATTTTTCTTTGGATTATACAGATATGAAAGGTTTGGACCTAGCACTTTATACTCATAGGATCTATATAAGTCTTGATTACAAACTTGTAAGACAACCTTAGCATAGGATAAAATTAGCATTATGAGATATTGTCAAAAATGAACTCTAAAAGTTTCCAATGCTAGCTTTATATATTTTATTTTAGACAATCAATGGGTTTCACCATTGGTTATTGTTCCAAAAAAGGGGGGAAATGGCAAGTCTATATAGATTATAGAAAACTCAACTCAGCTACTAAGAAGGACCATTTCCCAATGCCATTTGTAGATCAGGTTCTTGATAATCTTATAAGAAAGAAGTACTTTTCCTTCTTGGATGGGTTCAGTGGCTACAATCAAATACAAATCGCATCGAAGGATTAGGCAAAGACCACATTTACATGTCAATGAGGAACATTTTCTTATTCAGTCCTACCATTTAATTTGTGCAATGCACTTGCAACTTTCCAAAAAGCTATTATTAGTAATTTTTCTAACATATCTACAAAATATTTGGAAATATATATGGACAACTTCACCACATATGGGTAGACCTTTGAAGAAGCTCAAGAAAACATGGAAAACGTTTTGCAAAGATGTAAAGACTACAACCTATCCTTAAATAGTGAAAAATGTTTCATGGTGATGCAAGAAGGTGTGGTGTTGGGATACTTTATTTCCCCCAAAGGAATTGAAGTAGATCCAACAAAGATAGAGGTTATACATACATTGTTCATACCAGCTAAATTGAAAGATGTTAGGAATTTTTTAGGACATGTAAGGTACTATTGGCATTTTATCAAGGATTTCAGTCAAATTGCGGCACCTCTATATAATTTTCTTTGAAAGGATGCAAAGTTCATATGGAATTTTGATTGCAAAAAAGCCTTCCTATAGCTCAAGGAAGTCCTTTCAATAGCACCAGTTCTTCAAGGACCAAATTGGGAGCTACCATTTTACATACATACCAATGCCTTAGATCATGCCATTGGAGTAGTGCTTGGCCAAAAAATGAATTTACTAGAACATGCAATTTACTATATTAGTAAAAATCTTCAAGGAGCCAAGTATAATTACACTATAACTGAGAAATAATTTCTTGCTATAATTTATGCTTTAAATAAATTTAAACATTATGTTATAGGATACCAAATATTTATACATATAGATCACTCTACCATCAAATATCTAATGAATAAATTGGCAATCTCTAGATGTTTGGCTTGGTAGTTATTGTTAATGCAAGAATTTGACATTACCATTATTGAAAAATTAGGTAAGGAAAATGTTGTAGCTGATTTCTTATCTTGTCTTCAAACACCTGATGATCCTGTAGCCATAGAAGATAGCTTTCCCGATGAGCATCTCTTTCTTTTGTCAGCACAAAACCCTTGGTATGCTGACATTGTCAACTTCCTAACAAATGATAAGACACCTTCACATTTCTCTAAAAAGGAGAGACAATTGTTGGTAGAGAAGAGTTCCAACTTTTCATGGATCTTTGGGTTCATGTTTTATACTAGACTAGCTCAGGTGAAATGAAGATGTCTCAAATAGGATGAGACTTATGATGTTCTTTGTGCTTGTCATGATGAGCCCTGTGGTGGCCACTTTGCTTCCAAGCGAACTGCATTGAAGATTTTAAATATAGGCTACTACTGGCCCACACTTCACAAGGATGTAGCTCAATATACCAAAAGATGTGACAAATGCCAGAGAATGGGTTGACTAATGAAAATAGATGAAATGTCCCTTTAGCCACAGATAGTGGTAGCACCATTTGATAAATGGGGGATCAATTTTGTTGGCCCTATTGAGCCACCTTCAGAAGGGAAGATTTACATTTTGGTATGCACTAATTATGTCACCAAATGGGTAGAAGCAAAACCAATAAAGCACCCTTGCGATAATAATGTTGCAAAGTTCCTATACAAATTTATCTTTCCAAGGTTTGGTGTTCCAAGAGAATTACAATCAAATCAAGCTCCTCAGTTTACATCTAATTTGATAGTTGCTCTCATGGAAGAATACAAAATTTGACATGGAAAATCCTCCCCTTATCATCCATAGGCCAATGGACAAGTTGAAGTGACAAATAGAAAGCTTGAAAACATACTCACTAAAATAGTGTCCTTGGATAGGAAAGATTAGACAGATTGACTTCTTGAAGCCTTATGGGCATACAGAAAAATATGGAAATCTACTATTGGGTTTATGCCTTTTGAACTCCTATATGGGAATACAACTATCATGCCAATTGAATTTGAACATAAGACTCTACAAGCAGCTTTGGAACTTGATATTACTCTTCCTACAGCACAACAGGATCAAATTTTACATCTCAATGAGTTGGATGAATGGTGGAAGTTAGCCCTTCACAACATAGAACTAATTTAGAGTTAGTGGAAGTAGTGGCATGATAAATTTATTAAAGATAGAGAATTATCTATTAGTGATTGGGAACTCCTATAAGACTCTAGTTATCAACATCACCAAGGAAAATTTCAAACTAGATAGCTTGGTTCATATGAAATTGTAGGAATTTTTAACAATGGAGTAGTTCAACAATCAACAATTGATCTAGTCAAGTTCAAACTCCTAGTTAATGGGCATCACCTAAAGGTATATCACAAACCAGCAAATTAGGAAGAATTTCTTGAATAGTTTAGCACAACAAAAATATTACTTCCTACAGCTACTCTTTCTAAGTCTTCCACTGAAACACCTATAGCACCTTGAATTTATTTCAAGGCATTCATAATAAAATTTCACATTTTATGTGAAATCCATTTCCTTTCCTGCTTCACCCCATCTCATTTTCTTGTCTTTTCATCACCACTCCACCTCATTAATTTCTATACTATGATACTTCTTGGAGCACCCTTCCTATTACATATTAGGTTGGTTCCACTTGACCCCTCTGCACTTATTCAATTTATTATTTATTTAGAAAATTTTGTTATTTCAATTTTTAGAATTTACAAACTCTAAGGTCTAGTGGGACCCAGTCTCTGATTAGTTGTGGGGAGAGAAAATCAAAATCATAAGTTAATCTTAATTTAGCATGTATGATGTACGAGGGAAAGGTCACCTCAGTGATGAATTGGTAGTCCTTTGTACATTCATGGTGTTTGAGAAATAATTTTAAAATAGCCATTAAATTATGATTTAACATAAAGTACATAACCCTTCATTAATATGGTGTATATGTTGAGCACGATCTTCATCTTCATTATGTTTTGAAAATTAAAATACCATGATGTAGTACTGAAGGATATGATGTTTAGAAGTGCTTAACATTGTCCCCCCCCCTCATATGCCATTGTTTAAATTGAAACCCTTGGAGCTATTTCCACTCAAAATTACCCACAATTGAACTCATCAGCTATAGCATTCTTCAAAGGATAACATGGGTGGAGAACTTTAGCGACATGAACCAAAAAATCACAGAGTCTTGCTAGTAGATGCAACAACATACAATTTGTTTCAATAGTGGGGTTGGTTATCTTATTGCCTTAGCTTCAAGCAATTTGATGAAGAAATTGTGCTGCAATTTCATAATATGCTATAGAATGGGTATGAAATGTCAAGGGTATCAAGATAGAATTTACAAAGTAGGTGGTGGTAGAGGTTATTGGTCTACCTATAGATGAGGAACAATGGATAGAACAGATGGATGCACAAGCTGCAAAGGAACAATTCACATTGCATGGAGACCCTCTGCTTGAGGAAAACAAGAAGCAAGGTACATTATGGTTATCTCTTCCCCTTCAATTCATTCAACCTACTGAGTTCATCATAAGGTATTTTACCTATTTACATGCTATTCATTTGAAGATTTTGAGTAGTTTATGGCATGATAACTACCCTATAAATCTTCCTAGTTTTGTTTACAATATTGTTAAAAGGCAAGCTGCCTATGTGCAAGAAGGTAAGGCCCAGTTAGTGTCCCACCACTATTTAATAAGAGCCATAATTGAATGGGAACTAACTAGGTAGCATTTTGGGACATGGGATAATTGTTTAAAACTCAAAATAGTGGGACCCCAAATGGGTGGACCTAGAGGGCAAGGAATTGGGATGAGAGAGAAAACTACCATAGGAGTCAAAAAGGTAGTATATAAAACGGGTCAAGAAGCTTCAACTTTTGTGTCCACACCCATGACTATGAAAAAGAGAACTCCACCTCCAAAGGCTTCAAACTCTAAAAGGAGAAAATCACAAGTAGATACCATAGGGAAAGATTCGGAGGAAGCACCTCCAGTGCTACAAGAAACCATACCTAACCGTAATAGAGGAAAATCTATTGATAATAAGGGTCAACAAAAAACCTCTATTCTGCATGTTGATTTAGAATCTACCATACATATGCCTGCACAATCTCCAAAGCATGCAATCCATACTCCTAAACATGAAAATGTTCCTAAGAAAGCTTTGTCAAAGCGAAATAGCCCTAATATTAGTTTTGTTAATATTGATAGTGACATAGACTCTTCAAGGGAAATGATGTCTAGTTTTGAATAGCAAGCATAAGAGACAAAAAAATTTCTACCAGAAGAATACCCATTATTTGATTAGGAAATAGTTCAAGAAAATTTTGAGAAATTCCAAACCAATATGGCTATGGTACCCAATCTTGTAGCAACTGTGCCTTTAGATAAAGATAACAACCCTATTTCTAATCACCACACAAATGTTCCTGCACCTAAGCTCACTATTATACCAAAAGTTATTGAGCCAAAAATCACACCATTAATAGTCAATCTTAGTTTGTATCAATGGTTGCTATGTGAAAAGTCAAACTGGGACTTGGAGAGAAAACAATTACTCAAAACTATAAAAGAATAGGCACAAAAAATTGAAGAAAAAGATAGTGAAATCACGGTCCTATAGCAACATGTCACAAAGGTGACAGAGCTCATTCCAGAGCTTATGAATTGTAGATCACCATCCCCAATTTACACACTATTCTTAAAGGAAAAAATGATTAATTTTCAATTGTATTGAATTTCTCGGGGGTTAAATCCTTCTTTACATACTCCCCATGATTTTTATGCAGCATCCAATTAGTCCCAATGGCTCTGTAGAATCTCCTCTATGAGCTATATGTCCATAAACTTGTTGTTCTGGATAATAAAGGTTGGTTTTCACTATCATATGTGGGGGATGTATAGTTTAGAGTGATCATGTCATGGATGTCCAATGAGATCAATTGAGAGAATTAGGCCACCCCTTATAGGGAAAAAGAAATGTTGGAACCACTGTACATTTGGCCTAAGGCACAAAATACTCACAAGACATTCTACGATTGGCTCTTTGTTACTAATAATGCAAATGGTGCTACTAAGATTTACCTTGTCTGAGAAAAGGCATTTCTAGATTGGGAACTAAATTGTTCCAAAATTTCTTTTGAAGCCATAAGGGCTTCTACTCAAAGATAGATTTGCTTGTCACAAGATCTGAAAAGAAGGGAACTACACTCTCCTCAAAATTTGGAGATGACTATTAGCAAGATGTTTAGGTATATGATTGATGCAGGAGCATCCAGAGGTATAAGGGCAATCTTGTGTCACCCAAAAAAAAAATGTACTTAGATTTAGTTTCTATTTCATGTCTTTTCATTTTTGGATACCCATTTGGGTCAAATAAAGGTTCTAACTCTCACAGTTCCACTATCAGTGTGTTTGAAAATCTTGAAAAAATAGGAGCATGCAATTTGGCCATAATTTTGGTGACCTAGAAGGTGTGAATTGGCCAGATGAATGTAATTGTGATTTAGAGCATTCTAGAAAAAGAATCAGGTCAAAAGGCCCCACAATTTGAAAGTTATTGCTATTTTTTGAGTTTTGGAGACCTCCTAAGAATGCTTCAAAGTCAAGTTAGGGGCATTAAATGACCTCGAAAAGGGCTGAAAAATGGGGGACGAGTGAAGCTGGTCCATAGGGCTATAGAGCACTTTGAGAGCTTTTTGAAAGTGTAAACGGTTCGTCAATCGGAGCTACGGTTCAAAAGTTATGCCTTCTGGAAGTTCGGTTACCATTTCTAGATTCTTCTAGATTTGCACCGACTTCTAACGCCACTTCTGGAACCTTCTATTTGGTCAGTGGATGCCTATTAGCACTTTCTAGAATGTACTCCTAGTCCTTAACCCTTCAGGGTCTATTTAAGGAGATTTTTGTCATTTTAAAAGGCAGTTCGGAGGGGAGTTTGAGAGGAGGTACAAAAAGTAGAAATCATCTCCAGATTTATGCTATTGTAAGCCCTTAGGGCATGTTTTGAAGTTTATTTTCTCTGCACTGTTTGTACTAGCTTATTTTCTCAGTTAATATAATTTTCCTTTTTCTTTTGGTTCCATTCTGTTCTTGGGTTGTGTCCCCATCAATGATGCTAGGTAGAAGTCAAAAGAATTATTGGGTTCCTCTTCATTTCCAACCACCAATACTTCTGCTTCCTATGCTTGAAAAGCATGATTCTTTTGTTGATTATAATATGTCCATTAAAGATTAGAAATAAGAAAGGTTAAAATAGAATTATGGATACTTTAACTATAGGGCTAATGAATCAAGTGAAAAGATTGCCAATGATCTTAGACTATAGATGAGAATGAAAAATTTATAAATGCTAAAGGGACCAGCATCAAGTTGGTTGGGGGGAAAAATGATGATATGAAGAAATACATGTCTTTTTTATCCTTTTTATGAACATTTGTTTATAACATATTGAACATTGTTATCCTTTAAGTATAATATTTTGTACTTTTTGATGTATAAGTTATGAACATATGGCATAAAAGTGATAATCAAAATTATGTCTATAAAGGTTCATTCTATTGATAAAAATATTTCTTCATGAATGTTTGGCATGGGTAGATCTTCTTGTAGCTGAAGAGATTGTAAAAACTATTAATTGAATACTAATTCTTTTTGTTTATAAATTAATAAATATAAATAAATTTTTGTAGGAAGTCTTGTGTGCATTAAATGATAACCGTAGGTATCCAAGCCAAGCTAGAATTAGTTAAAACAACTTAAGTGAAGGTCCAACATTGTGGAATCGTAAGTTCTAGAGGAGGTGCATTTTGGCACCATTATAGCTAGAAACTTAGCAACAAAACAAGAGGGACCTATTCAAAAGAATAATAAGGGACCTGATAGGCAACTGTATGGGGGAGCAAGTTGACAGGGTGATCAACTAATTAAACATGCATTCTTAATAAGGAACTATTACACAATACCTGAATTCCTAGAAAACATTAAAGTAATGTAGCAGAGTAGATCTAGCATCCACTATGCTCTGTATTTATGGGAACTTAAGGAGATACCTGATGTTTCCTATCATGTTTCATGTTTTAAAAAATCTTAAGCTATAATGAACTATTCTTTATGAAGAGGTCATGATAGTAGGAATCTATTATTTTCCTTTCTTTTAAATAAGACCATATCTGTAACTAAAAGGTCAAGTAGTGAACGAATGAATAGAGTTCGATGAGAGTTACTAGTTATATTCTGTTGTTTGTCAAACAAGTGTAATATTTCTTATTGAATGAATATATGAGTTTATTGAGTTTCTACACTCTAGTCTGAGTTAATCTTTTCTTCACTCTTCCGTGGGGGCCCACGCAAAAGGTGGAGTTTCCTTTAGCAATTAGGAGTTAGATTTAGTTTTCTAAGTTAAATTTACAGCTATTTTTCCTGTAGCCACTGGGAATATAATTAGTTGCTATTCCTATAGTAGTAGGTGCATAGATGTATGGTTAAGTAATTATCTAAGTTTCTTTCCAAGCATAAGACAGTTGTCTTTCTTTTTTATAAAATAGATTTCCACAATGGTTATTTTATTTAAGGTAGTAGTAACTTTTAAGGTAGTAGTGACTTTTAGTAGAGGCTAGAGAATATACTTTGTAGACATCATCTCAAGTTCATGGTCTTTGATTGATATTTAATGAAGAATAGCATAAATACTTTGGTAGTAAAGGATGTCCAATCCTTCAACTAAAAAGTGTTATATTAGCCCAACACTTCCTTTGGAATAGCACAAACCAAAGGAGTAGAGGGACCTCTATAATCAAATATACAATAGTATTGATAGCCTCCATCCACATGTGTAAGGGCAACCCAACATTCAACCTCATACTCCTTGTATGCTCCATTATAGTCTTGTTGATGCATTTAGCCACTTCATTTCCTATGGAGGCCTTGGAATTAGTTTTTTGTCTACAAATACCATTAGTGGAGCAATAATCTTCAAATTTATGACTGTAATACTCACCACCATTATTAGATCAAAGAAATTTTTATTTTTTACCAGTCTAGTTTTCAACCAAGCATTTTCATTTCTTAAAAGTTTGAAATACATCAGATTTTTGTCTAAGTAAATAAACCTATAATTTTCTAGTTGCATCACCAATGAGTGTAACATAATAATGAGAGAAAGAAAGGGAAGATACCTAAGCCAGTCCCCATACATTTGTATGCACAAGCTTTAATTTCTCTCTATTATTGTCCTTCCTAGTCTACACAAAACTCACTCTCTTTTGTTTTCTATACAGACTACTTTCATAAAAATCCATATTAACACATTTCAAACCTGGTAAAAATTTCTTTAAATGAAGTACTTTCATACCTTTCTCACTCATGTGCCCAAGTTTGTTGTGCCACAACATTGTATTATAACTTACTACAGTTATTTGTTCTCCCTACTCAACTGTAATAACTGTTCTTGAACATTCATCTTTCTCTGAAACAATTAAAGTAGAAGGAATAATATGACCTGTACAAAGATATAAATTGCCTATTTTTAGACCTTTTTTCTACTACAAGGGAACCTTTTGAAACCTTCTAGTTTTTATCATTAAAAATAACTACACAACCCTCATCACTGAGTTTCCCTACTGAAATTAAATTCCTACTCAGCCTTGGAACATGTCTTACCTCATGTAGTAGCCAATGATTCCCATTCTGTCACTTAATCTTAATTTTTCCCTTTCCAAGAATCTGATAGGGTTCATTATCCCCCCAAATAAACAAGTCCAAATTCCCCTTGGACATAATCAATGAAATAACCTCTATGAGGTGTAACATGAAATAAGCACTAGAATCTAAAACCCATGAATCATCAACACTTTCTAAAGATAGAAGCAAAGCATCATCCTTAGATTTTTTACTTACCACATTTGCCTCCTTGTCTCCATCTAGTTTATCTCCTTCATTTTTCTTTTGAGTCCAATAATCTTGCTTTTTATGCCCTTGTTTCCCATAGTACTAGTAGTCATTTGGTTCTCTTAATTGAGACCTCCTCTCCTTTGACTTTCCTCTTCATTTCTCATGATTTTCAAAATTACTTCCTCTCTCAGTCATTTTGCCTCTACTTTGTGCATTCAAAAGACTTCTTGATGTAGATCCACCTGAGAATTTACTACGAGTTTCCTCGTGCTCAAAATAACACCGATCACACCATCATATTTGAGGGTACTAGATCTAGGAATATAATTACTCATAGCCATTACCAAGCCATTCTAGCTTTTAGGAAAAGAACACAAAATCAAGAGAGCCCTAATTTCTTCATCAAAATTGATACCCACAAAAGATAATTGACTAGTAATAGTATTAAACTCATTAAATGATCTACAACAGATCCACCTTCTATCATTTTCATATTAAATAAATGCTTCATGAGAAATACCTTGTTTGAAGGGGAGGGATTTTCATACATTTTTGCTAGGGTCTACATCAACTCTTCTATTGTCTTCACTTTTTTAGTATTAAATGCCACCAATGGTGCTAGGCATAATCGAATGCTTCCATGTGTCTTTTTGTCCAAAAGATCCTTGTCATCAATTGACCTAGATCCCTGATTCTTGGTTTTTCCTTCCAATGGCTTCCACAAATCCTGCTGATAAAGATAGTCTTCCATTTGCATCTTCCATAACTGAAAGTTCTACACATTAAACCTATCAACCCTTAGCTTACCCCCATCTACCATCGCTCCCACTCAACCGTGAGACTTTTCTATAGAGAATAACTAAAAGAACAACCTTTCTTTGATACCACTTGTTAGGAATAAGCCATGGATAGCAATATCAATTACATGCAAATATAATAAATATCAAAAAATAATAGATCACACAGAAAAGAACACAAGACACTAATATTTAATGTGGTTCACCTAATCCTTGGGCTGTGTCCACCAAACAATAAGTCGAATATTATTACAATCTAGTGATTACAACCTGATTGCAATCTGTAATCTCTTACAACTCAATACAGCTACAAGAACCAATTTTTTCATAACAATAATGAAACAATCCCTAACCCTAAGCCATTTTATATAAGTATTTTACCACTTTAGGGTTATAATCAATAATTACATGTCATCCCAAAATTCTAATAAAATAGGGTCAAATTTTATTTTCGGGGCAATGCCCTGAGCCCCAAAGAATTTATGATGCATGTACAATACTTTCCTTATCATTCACCACAAACTAACACAAAATCCTTTACAAACACTACAAAACACTTGTGCTTGTGCACTTCTTGGAAAATAGGAAATAAGAAATGAAACTAACTTGATTATGTACATAAAAATTCATCTTTTATCAAAAGCAAGACTTAAGATATATTCCATTAACTAGAATTGGTAGAATTTCACTATTAAGCCTACTTAATTAAAAATCATTGGCCTGTTTGCAAATAATAACCACATAGGGACCACTCCATAGTACATCAAATTTTGAGTGCCTCCCTAGTTTTTCCCTGTTTGCATCTCACTTGAGGACATGGTCATCCTCTCTGAAGATTCTAACCTTAGCCTTCCTATCAAAGCTATTTTTCATTTGTTGCTTATATGTTTCTAGGGTTTGCATGGTCTATTTCCTTCTCTCTTTTAGCTCCATCAATTTTGCTATTCTTACTATCATGGCATCAATTTCCATTAGCTCCAGCTGATGAACCAATTATAGAGATGGGAATTGCAATGGAATTAGAAGCCTTACTTCCTTTCCATATACCAACATAAAGGGTGAATTTCCAATGGCTCTCTGAGGTGTTATTCTATCAGCCCACAATGTTGTCTTCAACTTTTGATTCCAACACCTCTGATTATCCTCTATAATCCTTTTCATAAGCCTAATTAGAATTTTGTTAGACAACTTAGCCAATCCATTGCCTTAAGAATAATAGTTTGAGGGTGTGCTTAAATAGATATTATGGTCAACTACCCATGCACAAATATGAGCTCCTATAAAAAGATTTTGCACTATCTAAAATAATTGTTGAAGGGGCACCAAACCTAGTCACAATTCCATCAAGGAATTCAACAATTGAAGATTCTATGGCATCCTTCAGTGCAACTACTTTTGTCCATCTGGTGAAGTAATCCATAGTAGCTAGAATCCATTTGTGACTAGAGCTAGAAGGTGGATTGATAAGGCCTATGAAATCTAATCCCTATTGATATAAAGGCTGATCTACCTAAAAGGGGTGAAGAGTAAGAGCTACAAGTCTTTGCTTACTAGAGAAGAAGGAACATTTTTTACACTTCCTCACATGCCTATGATAGTTGTTGGGTAAAACTGAGGTTCAATTGGATGGCCTTTATATGAATATAGTTGAATCAAAAATTACCCCTAAAATGTTAGTCCAAGAATCGTGGACTTGCGAGAGATATCACGACTATTTTCTCAAGAGGTGAAGATAATAAATCAAGAGGTTTATGAATGCAATTAGTACTTGTCGATAAATTGAATTGTCTAAATTACCACACATCTAAGACTACTTTTGCAAATGAATTCTAATCTAGAGTTCACACTTGGAAACAAAACACAATATGAATGCTATGAATATTATCAACACACTTTAAACAATTAATTACAAATAATTTTAACACTCCTTTAATTAATTAATCCCAAATACTATTAACAATCAATTACAATCTTTTAAACAATTAATCTCAATGAATGCTTGTTGTAAAGTTTTTGTTTAATGTAATCTGCTTAGACTGCGATAGGAAGTTGTTTCTAACGAGTTGGTTTCAAATACAAGATGCGGCAGGAAGTTGATAAAGGGCAATAGGGGATATTTTAATGGTGTCAGGAAGTTGTGAGAATATTATGGATTAACGACTAAAAGGATATAGTAAGGGGAATACAGAGGATGATATTATGAGTACCAAGGTTGAATGGGAGTGGTAGGAAGAACAGATTTATGTGTTAACATCAAACAATTCCTTTATAAGACTATCGCAATCAATAATTCTATCAAACAATTGAATTCGTGATTAATCAGCAAGCTCCATGTGAATTTCATTAGCAAACATATATGGTAACCTTATTATAAATGCATGCAATTAAAACTAAGAGAAACACACGCAATCAATAATACTGAAATACTTACAAAGTAATCTACTAAAATCTCACCAAGTTTCCCGAGGGGGCCATCCTTTGGTTCGCAAGGTGAGAGATAAAACACCAACTACTACTTGAAAAATGTGCTTCTAAGAATTTAGAGGTAATATGGAACAGAGGATTTTAACAGAGGATTTTTATAGATTATCGATTGATATGTCTTTTAATTCACATTCACTTATATAGGCTAAAATCTTTAACCATATTAAAAACTACCTAGCATGGCCACTGGCCTATTTCCTAAACATGGATAATAGTTTGTTTTGGCCACTGGCCATACATAACAATTTATAAAACTATCTGGCTAAAATAACATACAGCCAGAAACTATTCTATTTTAAACATTCAAACTATTTGCTAAAAATGTCATAGCAAAACTATAATTTTCAAACTGTTCAAATGGCTAGCTCCACTTCAAATGGTTGGCTCCACTCTTACGCATCCTTGTTTTACTTAGCTCTTGTGGCAACATCGATCACAATATATCATATTCATAAACTTAAAAACCTTTAGGAACTATTCTTCCCTCTTTAGAGAAGTACTTAAATATTCTAATTTCATATCAATAGTTTAGCAAAAAGGGAATTTTATGCCATAGAAGTGGGAAATGTATGAGGCAAAAGATTAAAAAAAATAGGGCACTATCAGGACTCATCAATAGTCACAAAACAAGGATGGTCAGTAATAACCAGCTCTCATGAATTTCATTGTAGTTTTCCTTGCTAAAAAGTGGCCACCGCGAGGACCATCATGAAACTCTTTGATCATTCTTTTAGGTTGGTCTACATCAATGCATCTCAATAGGGCTCCATTGGAATCCCTCCTAAAAAGGATACCATCAACTCTAGCATAGGGGATTGACTATAATATCAACTATCTTCTTTTAGCCCTATCCAACCCTTGAGGATATCCATTTCCTATTAATAAAATTCTCATGTCATCCATCCAACTCTTTGTACTATCATTTCTTGGTTCTTGCCACTCTATCAATTTCAAGATAACTTTCTCATCTGATTACTAAAATGAGATCATCTATTTTCACAATCCCTTCCCACTTACCAAATTGGAAATCCAAATTCCAACATCATACTCCATTACCTTAGTGATCCATATAGCTCTGTTCTCACTAATATCTTTTCTCAAAAGAAAGTCCTTCACACTAGCATGGTGTACTAACAAATGGATCTTATTATGAGACAGAAGGTGTCTAAATTAATTCAAAGCTCTTATGATTGCAATAGCTTGCTTTTCTACATAACTATATTTGTTTTCATGTTCCTTAAGCTCTTCACTGAAGAAGGAAATAGGTTGTTCTTCATTCTTATCATTTGTTTGAGTCAAGACAATAGAGATGCTTGACTCACCACATAAGGTATAAAGAATGAAATGCTTCTCAAAGTTTGGATTGATAAGAGTAGGGGCTAAGGCTATGGCTACTTTGATTGCTTCAAAACTTACCTTCCCTTCCTTAGTCCATGAGAAGACCATGTTCATATTAAGCATGGTTGTAAGAAGTTTCACCATGGTAGGTAAATTAGGGATAAACCTCTTCACAAAATTTATTCAACCAAGAAAACTTTGCAGACCTTTCTTATGACTAGGATGGGGAAGGGAAAGTATTGCCTTTGTCCTTTCAAGATCAATGGTAAAACCATCCTTTGATACAATATGTCCTAACATTTTTCCTTGATTAATAGCAAAGACACACCTGCATGGATTCAAGGATACTTCAAACTCTCTACACCTAATAAACACTTGTCTGAGATGACCAAAATGATCTATCATATTCTTTGAATATACTATGATATCATCAAGGTAAACCAATACAAACCTTTCAATCATGTTCTTGGAGGCCATTTCAATTGCCTTTTGAAATGTGGTACCTATATTTGTTAGCCCAAAATGCATTTTACTATAAGCATAGGTGCCTTATTTGGTGGTGAATGGAGTCTTGCATCTAACAAACTCTTTGACCAACATTTGTTTGTAACCAAAGAATCCATCAAGAAATGAGAACCTCTTTGAGCCACTAACCTTGGACAATATTTTTTCTATGGAAGGGATGGGATTATGATATTTGAGGGAGCTTGTTTAAATCCCTAAAATCACACATAATCTAATTTCTCCATTCTTCTTCCTAATAGGGACAAGGTTTTCTACCCATGATGAGTACTCGATAGAAAAAATTATATTAGTCTTAATCAACTTGGATAGCATTTTTCTCATTAATGGTTCAATCTTAGGATTCATTATCCTCTATTTTTGTCTTACTAGTTTGACATTATCAATTAAGTCTATGGTATGTTAAAACAATCTTGGGTCAAAACCCTTTAAATCATCATATTTCTATCATTAAATTCTTGACATAGATGAATGAAATTTTCTTGCTCAATTTCAAAACATACCTTCCCCATGTTTAAGTACTTTCCATCATCAACCACAACTAGTGTATAATCATCATTGTTAGTAGCTAGGTTCATGCTTCTATTTCCTACTTGGTCATCAAGGTTGAAGACACATTCTAAGGTAATTGACCTTTGGGAAATTTATTAGAAATGAGATCGATGATCTAATATCCATATTGATCATGCAACCTAGACTGGTTTCTCTCTAAGAATTCTACTTCATTTTGTAAGAAACTTACAATTTGTGCATTAGATTCAAAAACTTACCACTTGGTGTTATTGTTGCAAATAGCAGGCCTTACTAACACTTTAATCTACTACTTATTTCTAGCTTCAAGTTTCTTTAGGATATTATAAGATGCACCTATTGCTGCAAGTCTATCAGCATGTCTATTCCCTTTTCTAGGGATGTGCTAAATATTAAATGCATTGAAACTTTCAAGTAAATCTCATACTCTATGTTTATAAGACTTGAGCAAACCATTCTTAGTTATATTCCAATTTTTTACCTAATTGACCACCAACTCACTATCTCCATATACATTCAATGTTTGGATTCCTCTTTTTTGAGCAAGTAAAAGACCTTGAATCAAAGATTCATACTTAGCCACATTATTGGTACAATTGAATTGGAGCCTAAAGGAGAAAAAATACCTTACTTATGTAGGAGAAATCAACTTCACACCTACCCCTAATCCATTCTTATTTCTTGATCCATCAAAATACATACTCCATATCCCACTCATATCCTCTTTGGTCTTCATAAGGTTAGGGACAAGAGCATCCTTTTTTGATACACATTATGTACCAAGACCTATCTGATATGAGATCAAATTGATGTGCATTAGCCCATTCATCTAAGAGAAAATTAGGTATCTCTACCAAAGAAGTGACAGGCTCATTTACTATGTCATTATCATCCATCTCTAGGATAGTGCAATTTATATTGATGAGATTAGGAGTGTAGGGCTCAATATGATGGAGGGCTAGAGGCGCTACTCTGATTGAAGCCTTGGTTTCATATATTGTTCTATAAAACATGCAATATAATTTAGAAGATATGTAACCACCTATTTTTATAGTGAAGTCTCTTGAAAGAAAAAAAGAAAAGTGTGGCTTCACCTCAGCAAATTATATATCTTTAGCTATAGTACAACTGGGACATACATGTAGGGCCATTTCAACATTCCTAAGGATCCCTATAGTCTTGACAATACTACCATCTAGTTTTAATACATCCTTAACAATGGGCTCATGTTTCATTTCTAAAGCATCAGCAATACACTTAGGAATCACTAAACTACTAACCTTTGAATCAATCATCCAATTGTGGACTAGTTTATCCTCTATAATCAGAGAAACATAAAATGGAGGAGGTCTAACCTTTTTACTTGTTCCTACCTCCCATGATGGTTATACTAGGCTTATGACACTTTCCATGCTAAGTGGCTAATTTTTTGGTTCAATACTTCCCAATTCTTTCTAGAGCAACCTCTTTTGCATGGGTATAGTAGCAACAACATCCCACATGGAAATATTCTCATTTTTCTTCTTCATCTTCTCAACCACACTAAAAGAGGCATTAGGTGCTCTGGTAGAAGCCTTGGGAATTTCATGTGTAGGGGGTTGAATTTGAATAATCTAGGGGCAATTCATATCTCTTCTACTATCATTTTGTCTTGGTTGTTGAGGGGCATTGTCTTGATCACTCACCATTTGTACATGAGGCACCACATTTGATGTTGAAGCTTGATTAGGAGGAGGAGGGGTAGCATCTTTGTAGTTGAGGAGCCTTATTACCTTGAGATTATAATCTCTCCAAAGTCACCACTTTGTTTCTCATCTTCTGCATCATAGAGAAGCTATCATCCAACTTCTTCTCTTGGCCTTGCAATCTTTTTGCTATGTTCAACATCATAGACTACATCATCTCCTTGATTTTATCCATTCCATTCAAAGGTGTGGAAGCTTGAGGCAATAGAGTAGGGGGTTGTGATGTGGAAGTTGTGGGAATAGGGGCTATTACTTGTTGGTGATTTGGGATATCAGGGAAGAAAGGCATAGGAGGCCTTGGAGATAGCTTTCCTTCTTATATCAATATGTTTTTTGCCCTTATTTCTATTTCATAAGAATCAAGTATGGTATCTCCTCCCATGGTTTGGATTGTAGTGGCAATATCACTGTTAAATCTTTGAGGTAATGCAAGAAGGTTTTGCCAGGGGTAGGCTTCACTAAAGTAGGTATTCTATCACATGTCTTCTAAAATTTGTAGTTGAAATCAGTCATACATTCATGGGGAGATCTTTTTATAGTGGTTAGTTGTTCTAAAAGTGACAAATAGTCACTTTTTTCCTCAAAAAGTTTACATAGTCTTGCTCCTAACCCATCCCAATTTGTTATAGAACCATGTGATAGACCTCAAAAAAATTGTAGAGATTTCCCTTTTAAAGATGAAGCTAGAAGTCTAATGGCCACATCATCTTTAGTAATACAATGGATATTGTATACATTTTCAACCTCTTGAATGTGTTCTAAGGGAGAGATAGAAGTTTTACTAGTGAATTTAGGTATACCTTTAAGTGTAGCTACTAGTATGTCATGTCTTTGGGCTAAAAAAAGAGGACTTCCACCATTAAACGTAGAAAAAGTACAAGCTTTAGCCATATAAGAAAGTGGTCTATTAATATGAGCTGATGGCTTTCAAGGTTGAGATCTCAGAATAGGAGGAGTGGAGAATGATCATGCAATGGTATGTGTTTCCTCTATACTCCTAACTAGTGATAAAGATACTCTAGTCTTTCTTCCTCTAGGGTTGGAGTCACCAAGTACTTGTATTATGAGCCTCTTAAAGGCTTGAATACTAAAGCTTAGTACTATTTCTTCAGCCTAATCATGAAATTTTTCTCTTTAACACCAATAGACTTGAAATCTTTTTATTATAGAGTCCCATCGAACATGCCAAAAATTGTTCTCACAAAAGTTTGCACCCTTGTCCAAAGTTTTTTCCTAAAGAAAACCTTGTGAAACATGGAAACAAGCTGCAAGTTGTGGGACTTGAATTGTGAGGCTGAGTCTCTAGAGAAGGCCAACTTCATTTTCTATCAAGGTGCTATTAACTACACTTGGAAAAGAAAAGGGAAAAGGAATGCATGAAATAAAATCTACCTACTCTAACCTAAGGGGTGATGCACCAAAATAGAGTATTTGACCTTATCTCTACTCATAAATGCATAGTTAACTAGTTATAACCTCAAAGAATATAGATTAAAACCTTTCATAATTCAACAACCACATGTATATCAGACAAAAAAAGGATGCTTTAAGAATAGTCTTCACTTAATATCATTCAAATGTCAAAAGTAGATACAATCACACAAGTTGCACAATATAGAGAAAGAAATTAACCAGATGCAAAGAAATCTTGCACAGTGTGTTAATGGCTAAAAGAGACTCAGTAGAGGATTACAACATCTTAGAGGCATGAAAAATTATAGTAATATGCATAGAAGCAATACTAGAGAATGAGAGAAAGATCAACCCTATGAAGATTACAAATTTTTCTTTATAACTTAGGCATAACTAAGATATTCCAACTAAAGTTACTCCAAAACCACTATTATTAACTACTTAAAGAACAATCAAGCTGATCCAAATAGTAAACTTGATTTGGTACAGTTGCAAAGGCATGAAAATCATGGAAACCCTCACTGGAGAAAACCCTAAAGTGATGGAAATGATGCCAATAAATGCTAATAATTATCAAAATAGATGAGAAAATAGTTGAAAGGGTATCATTTATGCCATTAAAACCTAGAATTAACTTGGAGTGGTTGGGATTGATCAGAAAGATTAGATTATGCAAGAAAACCCAATTTTCTTTCATGTTTGGCTTACAAATCAACATGGTCAATAGTCAAACAATAGTCAAAAAAAGCCCTAGAACCAAGATGAGCCATGTGGACCGATGAAATTATTTCCTTTTTCCACCTTGCAAGTTACTTGTAAGTTTGATTGCCCCATTGGGAAACTAACCATCCTAGCTTCTAAACTTGACTGTGATGGCTTTACGAAACCACCAACTTAACAACCATTGACTATAGTGTTATTTCCTTAGCTAGGCTTGTTGGGACATGTGACCATTTGGAACTTTCCAAAAATTCTTAAAGTCCTTGTAATTCCATAATGTGTGTAAGTGATGATCATCAATCACAAGATGATCGACGATCACGAAAGACCCTAGTTACTATTGCACTGCTTTAAAAAATTTTGGGCCCACAGACTACTTGGCATCCAACATAAAAAAACCTCACCCTTTCTAGAAAATCAACATGAAGCAACTAGAAGAGAATCTACTTCACCACAACCTAACATCTGACTGGTACTAGCATTTAACCCTAGAAGCCCACATAGAAGAATAGACCCACATGTCTGAAAAAATACAAAATGTGGGAAAGCAACTACCAACAAAATTCAATTTGTATTTCAACTCACATTAGCATGTCAACATAGTCAAAAGATGACCCACAAAAAAGAAGGAAGGATGCACCCTAGATGCATGGCAAAAAGGTCACTTCCCCCTGTTCGTAAAAACATTGCATCTTGATAAAGTGAGAAAGTGCCTACTGTTGATCCTAGGAGATTTGATGGTGAAAAAAAACATGTAGGGGCCAAAAGAAATTTAGGAAAACACATAAATATTATAAGTTTTTTTATTTAATTTATTTCATATTTCCATTGCATTGTTTAATATTAAAGGTGGGACATGACCGTTTAACATTTGAATTCAAATGTGGTAGTTTTGGTAGGAAGGAAAATTTGGCCAATAATATTGTCAAATTCCCTTCTTTGATGATCATGTTTCCTATCTCAAGTTATTAGATCTTCCTTTTCTTTCCATTTCTTGGTTTAGGTAGATCATCTTTAGGTTGAATTTTAGACATTGAAATCCATCCTCTCATTCTTGCTTTCACTACTAGAACATCTTCTAATTTTTCAATTTTTGTTTTTCCCGCATATACTATTTCAATTCTAGGTTTCTTCTTAGGTCTTGGTTCATCATTGATTTCCTTTTTCCTCTTAGATCTTATAGGTTGTTCAACTTTGTCTTTGTTAACTTGTATCAATAATGTTAGAAATAATAAATACTAAGAGGGGGTGGGGGGATGAATCAGTATTCCACAAATTTTTTCCCAACTATATATATCATTAACAAGATAATAACATGCACATGTGAATATACTAAAAACTAAAAATAATAGTGATGCAGACAAGAGGGGGATGAATAATTAGGGCCAAAGGCTCACCCAGCTATCTAAACCACCCTGCAAGAGTTAACACAATGGAAGCAAACACAAGTGGACAACAACCAAAGGAGGAAGAAGAGTGAATTACTTTTATTGATTCATCAAGATATCTTCATACATGCTTAGCTATAAGGCCTTCTAGGTTACGACCAATTACAAATACATTCACATTCAAAAATCCAACTGCAAATTTGCACTTTTAGTTCTACTCTCTAATCTACTCTCTCTGAAACTTACCTAAGTCTAAGCCTGAACATTCTATTTATACTTGCCAAAACAGCTTACAAATCATTCTAGAATCATTACATAAGAGAAAAGCCAACCCAACAACGATCTGGACTCATCCAAAGAAAATATCTTAACATAAATGTCGCGAATGAAATAAATTCCACAACTTGGCTTGCAAAATCACATCCAAATACTAACACTTGGCATATACTGGGTAACTTGGCATATGAAGAAATACTCGACATGCACTGAGTAACTCGGCACATGAAGAAACACTCAGCATACACTGGGTAACTTGGCACATGAAGGAACTGCTAGGTGAACAAAATAAGCAGGATAACAAGGCAACCCAGGATGCTCCTACATCAGACAACCGGGGTTGAAAGAAATGATTCTCCTAAATCATTGCAATGTCCCAACCTAAGTTGAATCCAACTCAAATTGAAAAATCCATGAAACATCTTCAATAGGTTTGTTCTTCCACTTCACCAAATATTCATAGTAATCTTTTCCTTTTGTACTCTTGCCAACTCTCTGATCCAATATCTATTCAACTTCCTCAATCTATTTCTTAGGATAATCATCTAGTATAACAACTTCATCCATTGACTCTTGATACTTATACAAATCAACAATATTAAATATAGGAGATATATCAATGTCATTAGGTAACTCAACTTCATAAGTATTACCACTATCAAACTTCTTTAGGACCTTACAAGGTCCAAATTTCTTCATCTTCAGCTTGCTATATGTTCCAACTGGGAATCTTCCTTTCTTTAGATGAACCATCACCTCATCACCAACTTGAAAATCATGGTGCCTTCTAGAATTATTAGCATTCTCCTTATACTTTTGATTTCTTTGTTCCAACCTCAACTTAACTTTCTTATGCAAGGACTCCATAAAATCAGCAAATTCTTCTCCTGTAGTGCTTTTCTTTTCTTCACTAGCAACATCTCTCAAATCTGATATACCTCTAGGATGCATTTTGGTAACAATCTCAAAAGGTGTCTTCCCTGTACTCCTATTCATAGAATTATTATATGCAAATTCAGCTTGTGCCAATACCATCTCCCAGTTACTCAGCTTATTCCCAACTAAACATCTTAGCAAATTGCCCAAGCTTCTATTCACAACCTCTGACTGTCCATATGTTTGTGGATGGAATGTAGAACTAAACTTCAGCTCAGTACCCATCTTTTCCCACAAAGTCTTCCAAAAATAACCGACAAACTTACTATCTCTGTCTAAAATAATGCTTCTTGGTAATCCATGCAATCTCACAATCTCTTTAAAGAAAAGTTCAGCAACATGCTCAGAATTTGATGTCTTTTTACATGGTATAAAATGAGCCATCTTAAAAAATCTATCCACTACAACAAATATGGAATCATACCCTTTCATTGTTTTAGGCAATCTAAGAACAAAATCCATACTGATATCAGTCTAAAGTTTCTTAGGAATAGTAATAGGTGTATACAAACTAGTATTTTGACTCACTCCTTACAAAATCCACAACTCTTTACAAATTTTTGAACATCCTTACACATTCGTAGCCAATAATATTTCTCTTTCAGAAAACTCAATGTCTTATCAATTCCAAAATGTCTAGCTAATCCACCACTATGCTTTTCCTTAATCAAATTCAACCTCATAGAACTTCTAGGAATACACAATTAAATACTTTTGAACAACTTACCTTCTTTAATGAAATACTCATCATACTTACTTATGTGATCTATCAAATTTTGTGCTCTACACTCTCTCCATGCCTCAGAAAAATTAGGACCAACATCTTACAATTCTTTCATCTCATCAAAACCAAGAACTTCAACCTTCATTTCAGTCAACACAGAATGTCTTCTAGTCAATGCATCAACAACTTTGTTAGTAACTCCACTCTTGTGCTTGATCACAAATGTAAAACTCTGCAAATACTCAACCCACTTCATATGTCTTTGATTCAATTTATGTTGACTTCCTAAGTATTGTAAAGCTTTATGATCAGTATACAACACAAACTCTTTAGGCATCAAATAATGTCTCCATTTCTTCAATACTTGAACAATGGCATAAAATTTTTGAACATACACAGAATATTTATTTTTAGCATCATTCAACTTTTCAGTAAAGAAAAAAATAGGCTTACCTTCTTGACTTAATACAGCTCCTATTGCATTACCACTTGCATCACATTCAACTTGAAATACTTTGTTGAAATTAGGTAAAGCCAATATAGGTAATTTAGCAACCTTTTGTTTCAAAGTCTCAAAACTCTTATCAGCTCCCTATGTCCACTTGAATTCTTTTTTATCTCCCCTCATTGTTTCATTCATAGCATTACAAACAACACTGAAATTCTTTATAAACCTTCTGTAAAAACTAGCCAAACTATGAAATGATCTTACCTCACTCACATTCTCAGGTGTAGGCCACTCCAAAATTGCTTTAAGATTCTCAAAATCCATCTTCAAACCATCAGCTAAAATCACAAATCCCAAATACACAATCTCCTCTTGCATGAAAGAAAACTTTTTCAGATTAATCAGTAACTTTTCCTCGTTCAACCTCTACAATACTTGTCTAATATGCTTAAGATGTTCTTCCTTAGTCTTGCTTAATATTAGAATATCATCCAAATAAAAAATCATAAATTTACCCAGGAATCTTTTCAGAACTTCATTCATCAACCTCATGAAAGTACTAGGTATATTAGTCAAACCAAAAGGCATAACCAACCATTCATACAAACCATCTTTTGTCTTGAAAGCAGTCTTCCATTCATCACCTTCTCTTATTCTGATTTGATGATAGCCACTCTTCAAATCAATCTTGGTAAAATACTTTGCTCCACTCAAACAATCCATTATGTCATCCATCCTTGGCATAGGAAACCTATATTTCACTATTATCTTGTTAATGGCTCTGGAATCAGTACACATTCTCCATTTTCCACTTTTTTTAGGTGCTAATACAATAGGTACAACACATGGACTCAAGCTTTCTCTTATCAAACCTTTTTGCAACAACTCATGCACTTGTCTATTAAGTTCTTCATTCTCTATAGGTGTCAATCTATATGGTGCTTTTTTTGGCAAACTAGCTCCAGGGATCAGATCCATACAATGACTTATACTTCTTACTAGAGGTAAACCATTAGGAATATCATCAGCAATAATTTCTTTATACTCATTCAAAAACTCTACAATTTCTTATGGTACTTGGTCAATACTACCATCATTCATTCGGTCACCACTGACTAGCACTCGGTTAGCACTACTTTCTTGCACTCAGTCTCCATTGACAAAACTTGGTTTTTTTGGAATTGTAGCAAAATAGAATTGTTTCTTTTTCATTTCCTTTTCAAATTGTTTCCCATCAAGCATGCAATTTTTTACAGCAATACAATTAACCTCATCTGGACTTTCAATGAAAGGCAACAATGTTTTTTTCTTCCTATTTACCCAAAGAGTATATTGATTCAATCTTCCATCATGCACAACATATCTATCATATTTCCAAGGTCTACCCAACAAAATATGACAACAATCCATGGGCATAATATCACACAAAACTTCATCAAAGTAATGTCCAATTTTGAACTTCACAAGGCATTGCTCACTTACCAATATCTTATGCTCATCTTTGATCTATGAAACATGATAAGGTTTGGGATGTTTCAACTTCTACAACTGCAACTTTTTAACTAGCTCTTTTGATGCTAGATTTGTAGAATTTCCACTATCAATGATCGCTTTATAGCATTTTCTAGCCATCTTACATCTTGTCTTGAAAAGACTTCTCCTTAAAACAAGTTCCTCATCACCTCCCTTATTACATAAGGTTCTTCTCACCATCAAATTTTCTCCAACCTTAGGTCCAGTTGTTGAACTCTCAATGTCTTCTTGAATCATAACATTTCTATTATTCTACCCAACTTCAAAAGATCTACATTCAAAGGATCTATGCCCTTCTTTGCCACATCTAAAATAATTACCATGAAATCCACCTCTAGAATAAGAATTACCTCTTTCTCAGTAGGAATTAGTGCATTCTCAATAAGAATTACCACTTATCCATTCATTCTTGCCTTTGTAATCATTCTTCCATTCAAATTCGCCTTTATGTTGCATAGAACTATTAGATCTACCACTTTCTCCATAAGATCTACCTCTGCCTCTTTGGAATCTATGACCTCTACCTCTCTATCTTTGTTTATGCTTCTTTGTCAAGATCTCCTCAGCTTTCAAGGCATATTGATATGCTTCTTCTACACTTTCTAGCTTCACAAAATTTATTTCATCTACTATTCTAGATCTCAATCCATTAATGTACCTTACAATTTTCTCAACATCATCATCCACATGTCTAAATTTGATGTCTAATCTATAGAATTCCTCGATATATTCTTTTACAGTCATGTCCTTTTGTTTCAAATTTTGCATCTTTCTCAACAAGCTAACTTGGTAATCAGTAGGAAGAAATTTTTTCTTTACCTTGTTCACCATCTTTGGCCAACTTCTAATCTTCTCCTTTCCTCTCCTTTTTCTATCAGTTTGCAAGTGCTCCCATCATAGTGATCCATGACCTTTCAACCTAGTGACTACAATCTTCACCTTTCTATTATTAGGAGTGTTTTCATAGTCAAAGAACTTCTCCATATCATAGATCCAATCCAACACAACATCAGTGTCCAATTTTCCATCGTAAGGAACAACTTCTACAACAAGCTTTAAATTCGCTCCAGATAATACTCTCAACAATCTTGCTTCATCTTGGTCTTCTTGAGGTTCTTGATTAGGGTATGGTGTTTCTATTTCATCATCACGATGTGCCCCTCTCCTCTGGGCTATCTCCACAACATCTAATCTGGCTACAATTTGTCTCAATTGATCCAATATAGCATTATTAACATTATTTTCTCTACCATGAACCATCTTTACAAATCAAGTTCCTACAAGATCGTAACCCTCTGCAAGTTATAGGTCAAATTTGTAGATCTACCACCCTACAAAAAAATCCAAATCAGGGTTTTACATGATCCAATCTCCACAAGGATGAACCTCAAGCTCTGATACCAACTGATGTAGACAAGAGGGGGATGAATAACTAGGGCCAAAGGCTCACCCAGCTATCCAAACCATCCTGCAAGCATTAACACAATGGAAGCAAACACAAGTGGATAGAA
The DNA here is from genome assembly GCA_028749045.1 of Cupressus sempervirens. Taxonomy (NCBI): domain Eukaryota; kingdom Viridiplantae; phylum Streptophyta; class Pinopsida; order Cupressales; family Cupressaceae; genus Cupressus; species Cupressus sempervirens. The sequence goes on from CM053787.1 coordinate 74,034,781, forward strand.
ACCAAAGGAGGAAAAAGAGAGAATTACTTTTATTGATTCATCAAAATATCTTCATACATGCCTAGCTGTAAGTGCTTCTAGGTTATGGCCAATTACAAATACATTCACATTCAAAGATCCAACTACAAATTCACACTTTTAGTTCTGCTCTCTAATCTACTCTTTCTGAAACTTACATAATTCTAAGCTTGAACATTCTATTTATACTTGCCAAAATGGCTTATAGATCATTCTAAAATCATTATATAAGAGGAAGGCCGACCCAACAATGGTCTGGACTCATCTCAAGAAAAGATCTTAACATAAATGTCGCTAATGAAATAAATTCCATAAGTCAGCCCACAAAATCACATCCTAATACTGACAGTCGACATACACTGGGTCACTTGGCACATGAAGAAACACTCAACATTCACTGAGTAACTTGGCACATGAAGAAATAGTCAGCGTACACTGGGTAACTTGGCACATGAAGGACTGCTAGGCACATTAAGGAACTTCTAGGCACATGAAGGAATTGCTAGGTGAACAAAATGTGTAGGATAAAAAAGCAACCTAGGATGCTTCTGCATCAAATAGTAAATCAATGCAACTTATACATGATTATTTATTAACTAGGGAAATGTAGTGCCTCTCATGTTTGCAGTCTGTACCCTTTTATATGTTGATTTGAGAGATACTTGTTATTCATGTTAGTTTTGCATTTGAGATAACTTGATGGTCATATGTTATACTTTGATTTCTAGTATCTTAGACGTTAGATTACTATGTTGTTTAGTTGATCAAATCTACATGATGATGACTTTTTGAGATGACGGTATGTTTTATGATGACAGCTAGTTATCTAGTAAATGGACATATCCTCTAATTATGTTTATATGTTGGATTTGATGCTATGGTTATTTACTTCATTCTTTCTTTGTGATACTTTATGCAAAAGTGAGTGATGTAAATAGATTATTTCAATATAATTAAATAAATGGTTAAATTAGGTCATTTAATAGATTTATTGCTTCAGATATATTATTATTTATAATTGCATTTGATTGGGTGTTTTAGTGTGCAAGATTTATGTCCCTAGCAGTGACACATGGAGTTAGTGATTCAGCTATTCATATTTAACCAACGTCATCCCTATATGGTCAATGTATCCTATTTAATTATTTAAATTAAACCCTTCGATGATTTAATAAATCCAGACTCATTTGTATTATGTGATTAGACCCATGAGCATGTCTATGCATTTAAAGGTTCACATTTGTCATGAAAGTTATTAAGGAATTCTATAATTTTGGTTTAAGGCAATTTTGGGCTTTATTTAATTTAATTTAATTCTCGACATCTTTGCTGTAGATGAATTCCAATTACTTGGAATAACCTTTTTTTTTAAGGTTGATTTAGGGTTTGACTAGGTGACCTAGTTATTTACCCTAATCCATTATTTAATCAAAAAGTGAATAAGTATCCAAAAATGAATTTGATTCCTCACTTCTCACTTTTTGAAATAAGAAATTTGAGAGCGAATTCCAAATCCTCTTCAAGAGGAAATACTATTCTATTCACTATGGGAGCTATGGGTGTGGGATTGTCACAAGATCAGTCTTGTTGGATCCAATTCAGGGAGACCTTGGATTGCCAAGATTTTTGGCAAATTTTGCAAGATTTTTATTTTATTTTTCAGATTCCCATTTTTTTCCTTTTGGCTATTAGGTAGGGCTCTCCTATTTAGTTATTTCAACTCCATTTTAGCTTCCATTTTTTGTATGTTAGGAGGTTGAGAATTGGTGTTCCCCTCCCTTTTTGATTGCTAGCTCTACCCGGTTGATCAAGTAAGAGAATTTCCCTAATTTTTGGGATGGGTGTTTGGTGTTTTGCACTGTTATGCTAGCCATTTTTGCATAGCTTGTGTAAATACAATTTTTATTTGACTTTTTAGGCTCATGTACCCAGGGGTTGAATGAGTTTTATTTTCGTTGATTTTTGTCAATATCGAGCTTTTGAGCTTTTCACCTCAATTTGCATGTCACCCAATTTTTTTGAAATTTCTTGGCATGGTGATGGTCATGGATTTGGATTATTCATAGGATGTTAGTCCAACCACTATTGCATTTTTATGTTGCATTGGGATGACTGTCACATCCATACTCCCAAATTTATTTTTTGTTGAGTGTTATTTTGCTTGTGTTCTCATCTAGCCCTTGTTTTATGATCTTCATGTTGTTGGTGTGCCCACACATGAGCATGTGCATGTGCATTTTCCAATGCATACGAGGCTTGATCTCCTAGTTGTTATCACTGCAGTTATGTTCATTGGGGTTGGGTTGGGAATATGCATTGCCTACAACCACTCAATATTGTATGATGAGCACGGGTATGTTGGGTAGTATCATGGATGGGCTTCTCTCACAACCATTGTGACTATTTCCTAGTTTGGCATGAAGGAGTTTCTAAATAAGTGACAACTAAATAAATTACTAGAAAATAAATCTAAGATAATAAAAATGTGAGCACCCAAAGTTTATCCAAAGACACTTAAAATGTGAGCACTCGGAGTTGACCTGAGGACACAGTGTGATGCACTTCCTGAGGAGTTTGATTCTACATGATATTTAGCTTTTGTTACATGATACCAAGAAACCTACCCTCCATTGAGTCCTTACATAGTTGACCCATAGAATGTTTGACTAGGACCTATTGTACTTGCATTATCTCATGATCTTGGTTTTAGTCGTCTTTATTGTCTAGTGTGAGTGTTAGCCATAGATGTTTGTTTTATGTGTGTTTGTGGTTGGCTCACTATCTTCATAAACACAATGGGAGTTGACCTATGGGTTTCACATGGTTGGGAGGTGTAGCTACATATACCATTGTTGGGGATCAATGTACAAAGACAATTTATTTCTAGTTGAGACCGATGCTTGATGTTTCACTTAGTGTATTCAGATTTCTAAAGTATGTTTCCTTGTGCTTTATGCTTTAATTGTAATGGTTGGATATCTTGTTTAGATGATGTTAGTTTCATTAATGCATTCCTTTATTATGATTTTATAATATATGGCTAGATGATTTGATTCACTACTAGTTGGAGTTTCTATGCTTGATGGATTAGCATATTGGATCTTTTGTTCTTATGATGTTACTTATGTTGCAGTAGTGACACCCTCTTAAGACAACTCTGACTATCTAGTTGGACATTTGGGATGTTATGCTCAGAGGATGGCTAGGGTTCTTGGGGTCTAATGATGCTATTATGTTTGGGAGGAACCAAACATGAGTTTAGTTGTTTATGTTTTCTTCATATGATGTTGGTTTAGGAACCATGTGTACATTGCCATGCTATTTTTTGCATATTCCTTCATATGCTTTTATGGATTAGATGGTTAGATTGTTTATACTTCCTATTGTATGGTGTCATGTTATTCTTGCATTTGAGTGTCCATGCCTCACTTTTGTTAATCTAGTACTCCATGGTGTGGAGGTTCTAACTCTTTTCTTTCCCTCTAAATGTTTGTTAAAAAACTTTCTTGCATTCTTGGGTGACAGTGTTTCAACATTGGGCAATATTGATAAATTATGACATGCCTTAGGGAGTTATGTCATACGATATTGGAAAATACTACATGATAGTTATAAGTGCAATTGTATGATACTAGAAGAGTATCACATGACTATAGAAAACTCTATCACATGGTCCCTTAAAGTATCACCTAATAGTTATGAGAAATATCGTACAATACTAGACAATTATCGCATGACTATATTAAAGTATCACTTGAATATAGTAAGAAATATCACATGGCTATAGTGAAAAGTGTTGCATGGGTTTGTGAGAAAACTTTCTCAGGCAACTAGCAGGCATTTTTTGACTTGACCAAAACTTTTTGAGAGATGACTTGGATACCTTTTATGGAGTTCTATAACTCTAGTGTTTGAATTTTTGAATTCAAGGTCTTTTAGATTCTAATGTGGTTTGTAACCTTGGTAGCTTTGTCATTTTTGGTCTTAGTGTCACTTGGAGATTTATTGGAAGCCTAAATTGGTTGGTTAAGTCTTCCATTACAATCTTATGATCTATTGCATGTTGATGTTGTTTAATTCCATGTTTTGAAAAAAAGAAATATTGCCTTTTATCTATCCTTGTTCCAAGGATCTCTAGGCAAGGCATTATAGGAAACCCTGACCAAGGGAAAATCCTAAGGGGGATGATAGCCATGGAATTCAAAAATATTTTGTCAAAGATATTCACCCTATTAGGTATACATTAAATTAGTATAGTGTCTTGGTCCTTATTAGAGGACTAGGCCTTTTTAGATGTGTCAACCTAGTTAGGAGTTGTTGTTACATTTACAAAATATATGTAAAATGTGCCCACTATCCAAAATCAAAATATAAAATAATATTCTATACTTAAAATGTATAGATACAAAAACCTCTTGCCAATGCTAATATCTTCAATATCTAATGTGAACTTTGTAGCTCAATGTACAATCTTTTCATATATTGCCTTTTACAACACTCAACATCGAATTCACATCACAAAACAATAGCAGTATAACATCATAGACATCACACAACTTCACATCTAAGGTTATATCCTTTATACCAAGTAATACTATTATGTCAGCCTTCATGTCTTCACACATGTCCTAAAATATAAAATCACACATTTATCACTTAGGGTTAACATCTACTATATTTTTCCTAAGTGGTTAAGTAATTTTTTTGGTAAAATAAACATTTTCTTAACTTAAAATACCTCTTTCCTTAACTCTATCCTATTATGCATGTGCATACTTGCAATCACTAAATCCTCAATATCTATATTTCTACTACTAATAATCACTCACGATCTCATATGTAGGTTCCTCATACCTTAAGTGCAATAGATTTCCACAATCTCACCCAGAAGCTTGAACACAATCCTCATACCTTGTTTTTCTTTCCTTAACTATGTATGTGCAAATTCATAGTCTGTCAACTTTGTGAGCCAAAATTGTGTTTGTGCTGATAGTTAAACTTTATGATACTTAGACAATTTTCTAAGTTATCAACCCAAAATTGTATCTTCATAATATGTCAACTTTATGCAAGTAATATTTTGACATAAGTGACATCCTTTATACATTTTCATATTCTCCTCTTAGCCAGATTTTCAACAATCTCCCCCTTTGGCATTGATGACAAAATTGTAGAAAATTTGCCTAAGTCCCAAAACTCAAAAACTCAAAATTTGTGAAGTTCTTCACATGACCATACAAAATTTTGAAAATGTGGATAATTTTCTATTTATATACCATGTTTACATCCTTATATCTCCTAATTACATTATTACTCCCCTATTGACTATGCTCTACCTTATACCTTCTTATACATATACAATATACAATTTTCTTTTCCATTACTTCCCCTTTGATATCAATGATAAAGGTGAGTCAAAAACTATATACAAATAAAAAATTTGGTTCTACCTTTCATTTCTTCATGTTGATGAATTATGTAATAATAAAATACAATCAAAAAATCCATTCTTCAATCTGGCTAGACCTTCATTCCACACTCCTTTAACTAAATATGATGCTATGAAAAACACACACAATCTATAGGATGCCAACTCTATTGCTTGGAAGTTTGGATAGCTAAAGTTTTCAAGTTCTCTCTAAACTGGGTCAATCTTTAATGATAGATTCTCTCTCAAAAAAGACAACCTTTGCAAAAAAAATTTCTTTACTAGCCTCTAGTATTCTCCTTTCATCTTGAATTTTATCAATCTTTTGGTCCAAGTGAATCACTTGAGCATCTCCTCTCTTCAATTCAATAATTGCATTATTTAATTCATCTTCTTTTTCCTTAATCTGTGATGTGAAGGTGCCCATATATTAATGTGCTAGCACACATTTCTCATAAGGTTCTTTACCTTCATGCACACATCTCCACAATTCCTTTATGCATGTATCAAAGTTAGCTAAGTCATCTTTAACATTTTGATATACCTTTCTAAATAGATTTTCATCATGCTTGACTTGTGCTTTGACTATAGCTACTTCAACCATAGTTTTAAAATGACTATCAAACTCTTCCAAAACTTTTTCTTCCCTCTTTTGCCAATTATCTTCTCTAATCTAAATATTCATCAAACTTTTGATCTTTCCTGTCATCTTCCCCAGAATCTCTTGGGTTCCTTTTATTCCCTTGTTCTTCTCAATAATTATTTTGGTAGTTAAAGCTAATAATTTGCTGAACAATTTAATCTCAAGGTCCTCTACTAGTACTAGTGGGGTAGTACTCATCATTTTTGAAATAAGAGTCTCTAAGGGAAACTTTGAAGAACTAGGATCTTCTCTGATTGTATCTCTGATATGTATAGTCATATTTTCTTTCATTCTTTGACCATCATCAACTAATTTCTACTGGCATTGATCAATGATATCTTTTACTATTTAGGTTCCTCTACATGTTGACTGATAACTGATGCAACTATAAGAGAGCACAAGACAACAAGATTTAACGTGGTTCACCCAATCCCTAGGCTACTTCTAATAAACAAAAAGTCTTATATTATTATGATACAACAATTACAACCTGATTACAATCTGTAATCCCTTAGAACTCAATACCATGGCAAGAGGAAATTTTTGCATCATGCATGATTAAAAAATTCATAAACCTAAGCCCTTGTATACAAGTATTCCAATTTAGGGTTACAACATGTTAGCCATACATCAACAAAAATACTTCCTTGATCAGTCACCACAAAATACAAATCTCTCACTTGGGGACTAATTAGGCTCCACACTAAATAATAATCTCCCACTTGGAGAATGATCCTATAGTAATACTACTACCACATGTGACTCCTACTAGATCAAACCACCTTAGACTCTATTGTTCTTTTATTCTATTCAATCTAGAAGACCAACCAAAGCTGAAGAGGAGTTCAACTTTTTCCTTGTAGCTACCTTTGTAAACATATCCATTGGATTGTCATCTATATGTATATTATCCAAATTTAATTCTCCATCATCCAAAACTGACCAAATGAAATGGTACCACAATTGTATGTGTTTTATCTTTGAATGTAAAGAAGAATTCTTCACAAGATGAATGAAACTCTGACTATCTTTAAAAAAAAATAGTTATCCTTCTAATGGTTTCTCAATTCTTCCAAGAAGAATTGAATCCATATCATATCCTTGGCTTCCTCTATAGTAGCAAAGTACTTTGCCTTTGTAATGAATAGAGCATTAACTTTCTACAAATGAGAAACCCAACTTACAACTACCCCACTAATAGTAAATACATAACCTGTAGTACAATATCCCTTGCCAAATCTAAGTAAACATATCCATGTAAATCAATAGTAAAGCCCCAAAATGTAGATACTTACTATATGTTCCTCTCAAATATTTGAGAATCTATTTTACTACATCCAATGTTCAATTCCTGGATGACACATATACCTGCTAACATCTACCACTTCATGTGGAATATTTGGCCTTGTAAATAACATAACATACATCAAGCTTCCTACAACTGAAGCATAAGGTACTTTTCACATCTTATCCTCCTCTTATGGTGTCTTTGGACACATTTCCTTAGTTGACTTCAAAGGACCAAGTAAAAGTGTGCTGACAACTTTAGCATTCTCCATAGAGAAATGATGCAACACCTTCTCAATATAATCAGCCTGAGATAATGTTAATTTTTTATTCTTCCTATCTTTGCAAATTTTCATACCAAGAATTTTTTTTCTTCCCCCAAATCCTTCATAGAAAGTGCATGTGTTGACTAGCATTTCAGCCCCTTAATGTGATCCATGTTAGACCCACATACAAGCATATCATCAATATATAAACATAAAATAATCTAGCTATCATCATCCAACCTCTTCAAGTAAATACAATAATCTAAATGACACCTACTATATCCATTCTCATGCATAAAACTATCAAATTTCAAATACCATTGCCGAGATGCTTGCTTCAAGCCATATAAACTTTTCTTCAACCTACACACTAAGTTTTCCTTACGTTTGACTTCAAATCTATATGGCTATGCCATAATCTCTTTATCCAAATTACCATGAAGGAAAGTTTGTTTTAACATCAAGTTGCTCCAAATGAAAATCTTCATTAGCCACAATACTTAAAATAGTATAGATAGAAGTCATTTTAACAATAAGAGAGAATACCTCATCAAAATCAATACCCCTTTTCTATGTAAATCTTTTTACAACTAACCTAGCTTTAAATTTTTTCTTACCTCCATCCTATTCTTTCAACCTCTAAACCCATTTATTCTATAAAGCCTATTTACTAGTAGGCAACTTGCATAAATCCCGAGTCTTATTATTTAGCAAAGGGTCCATTTCTTCATTCATTGAAAACTTCCATTGAATCTTAGTATCCACCTACACAACTTCATCATAACATTCAAGTTCACTAGCATTTGTTATTAAAATAAAATACAAAGATGGAGAAAATCTTTCTAGAGGTCTACTTAGCCTTGTTGACCATCTAACATTCACTAATATGTGTGATATTTTTTGTTTCATTTGTTACACATCATGAGCAATTGATGGAACATCATCTTTTGGAGTATCATCCAACACTACATAATCATGTTCTTTCTTCTCATGTTTCTACAATAGATTTTTGTACAACACTTTCTCATTGAATATGACATCCCTACTTATTAAAATTTTATTATTTTCAAAATCCTAAAGCCTATAACCATATTCATTAATGCCATATCCAAAAAATGCACATTTCTTTGACTTAGCTTCCATCTTGGTTCTATTTTAGAATCTATATGAACAAATGCTTCATAATGAAAAGTTTTGAGAAAAGAATAACTCAACTTCTTACTAGTCCATGCTTCCTCTAGAATACCACAACCCAAAGGATTAGAGGGACCTCTATTAAAAAAATATACAATAGTATTGATAGCCTCCACTCAAATGTTTAAGGGAAACTCTTCATGCAACTGCATTTTTCTTGCACACTCCATTATAGTCATGTTCATGTGTTTAGCCACTCCATTTTCCTATAGAGTCTTTGGAACAATTTTTTGTCTATGAATACCATTAGTGGAAAAATAATCTTCAAATTCATGACCACAATACTCACCACCATTATTAGATCTGAGATAGTTTAATTTCTTACCAGTGTTATTTTCAACCAAGCATTTTCATTTCTTAAAAGTTTGAAATAAATCAAATTTCTATTTAAGGAAATAAACCCATACTTTTCTAGTTGCATTATTAATAAATGTAAAAATAATAATGAGAGAAAGCAAGGGAAGATATCTAAGCCAATCCTCATACATTTGTATGCATAAGCTCTAATCTCTCACTTTTCTTTTCTATCCCACTATTTACAAAACTCGTTCGCTTTTGTTTTCCATACACACAACTTTCATACAAATCCATATTAAGACATTTTAGACTTGGTAAAACTTTTTTTGAGTGAAGTACTTCCATACCTTTCTCATTAATATGTCCAAGTCTATTATGCCATAGCATTGTATCAGAATTTACAACAACTATTTGTTCTCTCTGCTTAACTACAACAATTGTTCCTAAATATTCATTTTTCTTTGAAACAATCAAAGTAGAAGGAATAATATGACCTATACAAAAATATAAGGTTCCTGCTTTCACACCTTTTTCTACTACAAGGGAACCTTTTGAAACTTTCCAATTTTTATCATTAAAAGTAATTACACAACCCTCATCACCAAATTTCCCTACTAAAATTAAATTGCTACTTAGCCTTGGAACACATCTTACCTAATGTAGTAGCCAATAACTTTCATTCTACAACTTAATCTTATCTTTTCCCTTTCCAAAAATCTGATAGGGTTCATTATCCCCCAAATAAATAAGCCCAAAATCCCTTTGGACATAATCAATAAAATAACCTCTATGAGGTGTAGCATAAAATGAAGCACCAAAATCTAAAACTCATAAATCACCAACACTTTCTAAAGAAAGAAGCAAAGCATCCTCTTCAGATTTGTTACTTACCACATTTTCCTGTTTGTTCCCTTTTGGTTTATCTCCTTCATCTTTCTTTTGAGTCCAACATTATTTCTTCTTATGCCTTGGTTTACCATAGTACCAAAAATCTCTCAATCTTTTGGATTGAGCCCTCTTCCCTCTTGATTTTCCATGATTTTTGGAATTATTTTCTCTCTCAATCATTCTACCTCTTCTTTGTGCGTTCAAAGCACTTCTTGATGTAGATCCACCTAAGGTTTTCATATGATTTTCTTGACTCAAAATAACACTGATTGCATCATCATATTTTAGGGTATTAGATCCATAAATGAAATTACTCATTACCATTACCAAGTTGTTCTATCTTTTAAGCAATGAACAAAAAATTAAGACAACCCTAATTTATTCATCAAAATTAATACCCATAGAAGATAACTGACTAGTAACAACATTAAACTCATTTAAATGACCTACAATAGATCCACCATTTTCCATTTTCATATTAAATAAATGCTTCATGAGAAATACCCTATTTTAAGGGAAGGGCTTTTCATACAATTTCATTATGGTATCCATCAACTCTTTTTTTGTCTTCTCTTTTGTAATGTTAAATGTCACTGATCGTGCTAGGCTGCTAGGTATCTTTGAATGCTTCCAAGTTCCTTTATGTATAATATATCTTAGTCCTCATGTGTCATAGTTCTATGATTCTTGGTCTTTCCTTCCAACAACTTCCATAAATCTTTTTGATAAAGATAGTCATCCATTTGCATTTTTCATAACTAAACGTTCTACCCATTAAAATTTTCAACCTTCAACTTACCTTCATCTACCATTAGTCCCACTTGATTGTGAGACTTTCCTATAGAGGATAACTAAGAAACAACCTCACTCTGATACCACTTATTAGGATTAAACCATAGATAGAAATAACAATTACATGCAAATATAAATAGTATCTTAAAATTTTGAATCACACAGAAAAGAACACAAGACACCAAGATTTAATGTGGTTCACCCAATCCATGGCCTACATCCACCCAAAAAAAAGTCCAATTTTATTACGATCCAGTGATTACAACATGATTACAATCCATAATCCCTGACATCTCAATACCACTACAACAAGTAATTTTTACATCACACCTAAATAAACAATCCCTAACCCTAAGACCTTTTATACAAGTATTTTTTCCACTTTAGGGTTACAAAATACTGGCCATAAATCGGCCATAATGTCATCCATGGACCAATTTTTTTTTAAAGGAATTATGAAGTATGTATAGTGCTTCCTTGATTAGTCACCATAAACTAACAATCTCTTTGCTTCAATTGTAGCGTAAAATGAGAAATATCTTCTGTAATTATTTTTTAGTCAATCTAATATTTCTTATCATTTCTCTTAATTTCATATGCTAAAATATCTATATTTTCATCCTTCTCATTCTTCTTTTCTTCTCCTTCCTTCTTTTCAACTTCTTTACCTTTCTTCTCTCTTTCTTCCAACTATTCATCATTAGAACTTGTGTATCCAACCTGATGCAGGAGCATCCAGAGGTATAAGGGCAATCTTGTGTCACCCAAAAAAATGTACTTAGACTTAGTTTCTGTTTCATGTGTTTTCATTTTTGGATACCCATTTTGGCCAAATAAAGGTTCCAACTCTCACAGTTCCACTATCAGTGTTCATGTAAATCCTAAAAAAATAGGAGTATGTAATTGAGCCATCATTTTGGTGAACTAGGAGGTATAAATCGGCTAGAAGATTGTAATTGTGATTTAGAGAATTCCAGAAAAAGAATCAGGTCAAAAGGCCCCACGATTTGAAAGTTATTGCAATTTTTTGAATTTTGGAGACCTCCTAAGAATGCTTCAAAGTCAAGTTAGGGGCATTAAATGACCTCAAAAAGGGCCAAAAAAATGGGGGATGAGAAAAGCTGGTCCATAGGGCTATAGAGCGCTTCGAGAGCTTTCTAAAAATGTAAACAGTTCATCAATCAGAGTTACAGTTCAAAAGTTATGCCTCCTGAAAGTTCGATTACCATTTTTGGATTCTTCTAAATTTGCGTCGACTTCTAACGCAGCTTCTAGGACCTTCTATTTGGTTGGTGGATTCCTACTAGCACTTTCTAGAATGTACTCCTAGCCCTTAACCCTTCGAGCTCTATTTAAGGAGATTTTTGGCATTGTAAAAGGCAATTCGGGGTGGAGTTTGAGAGGAGGTACTGAAAGGAGAAATTATCTCCAGATTGGTGCTATTGTAAGCTATTAGGGAATGTTTTGAAGTTTATTTTCTCTGTACTGTTTGTACTAGCTTATTTTCTCAGTTAATATAATTTTCCCCTTTTTTGTTGTGTCCATTCTATTCTTGGGTTGTGTCCCCATCAAGTGGTATCAGAGTTAGTTTTCTTGAGTGTGTAGACAGAGCACCGACTGTGTGGTTGTGGGTTTGATTTAGAAGATGCTTCCATGAAGAGAGCGTGGCAAAAGGGCCAAAGCTATTAATCCTGAGGAGGTTAGAGCCCTCCAAAGGCAAGTACAAGCATTGCAAGAGGAGCTCTGTAGAGGAGCAAATGTTGCTGTAGTGACAACAGTGAGGATGACAATGAAGAAGAAGTAATAGGACCAGAAGGGGAATTTGACGAGGAAGTTCTAAATCATGCAAAGGAAAGGCTTTTTAGGGCCATTACTAATTTTGGGAAAAGACCTACAATTGAAGTGGGTGTATTTTTCAGGAAATCTGAAACCAGATGAGTTGATCGATTTGATCAATGAACTGAAAGAATACTTTGAGTATGAGGATATTAGGGACCCAGATAGGGTTAAGTTTGCAAAGGCCAAACTAAAAGGCCATGCCAAAATCTGCTGGCAAGAGGTTCAATTGGAAAGAAACAAAAGAGGAAAGGAGAATATCACAAGATGGGATCGCATGGTGGACAAATTGAAGAAGCAGTTCATTCCTGTGGACTATGAGCTTGATTTGTTTAAGAAGATGCATGTGTTAAAGCAAGCAGGAAGATCAGTCCAAGAATATACAAAGGAGTTTTACCGACTCTTGATTAGAGTAGGGCATGCAAAAGCAAATAAGGAGAGGGTTGCTTGTTATATTAGTGGGTTGTGACCTAGCATCCAAGAGGAATTAAGTCTGGTAAAAATGACCAGTGTTGAAGACGCATAGCTGTTTGCCCTATGAGTTGAAGAGAAGCTGAATAAAAAGTTTGAAGGAAGACAAAGAGGGCGCGATCAAGGAGGAAGGGGAAGCAGTAGGTCATCTGGAGGTCACAATGAAACCCAAAAGAAAAATGAAGATGAGGGTACTAGCAAGAACCAGAGGAATGAGGGTTTCAACCGCTCTCATGTTCAAGACTTTGGAAATCAGAGAGGAAGAGGTAGAGGATGTGGACAAGGAAGAGGAGGCTTTTGTGGTACCTCTTCCCATTGCAATGAAGAAGGTCATCGTGCCTTTGAATGCCCTCAACGACAAGGAAGGACAGATACGAGAGATGAGGGCTAAGCTAGGGTTGCTCATGTGGATGAGGATGCACAATCATCACATTCAAAGGATGCAGAAAGAGGAGAGACCTTGGTAAATAAAAGAGTCCTACTAAGTGGTGAGATTGAACCAGGACAACGGAGGAGTTTGTTCCGTACCAAATGCAAGTGTGAGGATAAATGTTGTGACATGATCATTGATGGTGGTAGCACTGATAACTTGGTATCAGAAGAGATGGTCTCTAAGCTGAAGCTCAAGAGGGAGAAACATCCCCAGCCCTATTGGATTGCTTGGATAAAAGATGATCATAAGGTCCTGGTAAGTGAACAATGTTTAGTGAAATTCAAAATTGGGAGTTACCATGATGAAGTTCTCTGTGATGTTATTCCAATGGATGTTTTCCATCTTTTTTGGGTAGACCATGGCAGTTTGATAGACATGCAGTACATGATGGACATGCAAACACATACTCTCTAACAAAGGATGGAGTTCGCCACAAATTGAAGCCCATGAAAAAGGAAGGTGAAAAGGTATGTAGCAGTGCTAGGATTTGTCTTGTTGATGGAAGAAAGTTTTTAGATGGCATGAAACATCAACATATGTGCTATGCTTTGATTCCTAGGAAAGATAAAGAAGGTAGTAGTGAAATACCACTTGAAGTTTCAAATTTACTAGGGGAGTTTGGAGATATTATCTCTGATAATGTTTCAGATGGATTGCCACCAGTAAGGAAAATCAATCATCAGATAGATCTGATTCCAGGAGCTAGTTTGCCTAATAAGTATGGATTTTGTTCTTGGATTGCCAAGGACACAAAGGGGTAATGACTTAGTATTCATGGTGGTTGATAGATTCTCCAAAATGGCACATTTCATTCCATGCCACAAAACTCATGATGTTGTCCATATTGCAGACTTGTTTTTCAAAGAGGTGGTAAGACTACATGGTCTTCCAAGGAGTATAGTTTCTGATAGAGATACTAAATTTGTGGGGTATTTCTGGAGGACATTGTGGAAAAAGTTGAGAACAGACTTGAAATTCAGTTCCATGCATCACCCACAAACTGACGACCAAACAGAAGTGGTAAACAGAAGTCTGGGCAATTTGTTGAGATGTTTAGTTGGGGATAAGCCCAAGGAATAGGATTTGATTCTACCACAAGCAGAGTTTGCTTATAATAACTCTATAAATAGGAGTACTAAAAAATCACCATTCCAAATTGTATATGGGAGTAGCCCAAGAACTGCACCAGAGTTGAGGAAGATAGAACAAGGGGAGAGGACAAGTGCTGAAGGTGAGGAATTTGCTGAACATATCAAGCATCTACATGAGGAGGTTCAAGAACACATTACCAAGATGAATCAAGAGTATAAAGCTAGGGCTGATCAAAGGAGAAGACATAAAGAATTCCAAGTAGGGGATCTAGTCATGGTGCACTTATGAAAATAAAGATTTCCAGTCGGTACTTACAACAAGCTAAAAATGAAGAAATTTGGCCCCTGCAAAATTTTGAAGAAACATGACTCAAAAAATGCATATGAGGTGGAGCTGCCAGATGGTATTCACATTTCTCCTATTTTCAACATTGTAGACTTAACAGAGTATCATGATGATGGTGTAGATGAGGAGTTGGTGTTAGAGCCATGTCTAATTCTTGCTTCTAAGAAGGAGGAGATAGAAGACATTCTAGATCATTATGTGGGTAGGAGTACCAGAAACAGGTAGTATGAAGAGTATTTGGTCAAATGGAAAGGACGATCGATCGAGGACTCAACTTGGATTTTAGCAGCTGAGGTTTCCCATTTGGGATTTCCTCTACCATTTATAAAGTGACAGGGTGACTTTTCAATCTACCCCGGGTGTCTGATGCAGGAGCATCTAGAGATATAAGGGCAATCCTATGTCACCCAAAAAAATGTACTTAGACTTAGTTTTTGTTTCATATGTTTTCATTTTTGGATACCCATTTGGGCCAAATAAAGGTTCTAACTCTCACAATTCCACTATTAGTGTTCTTGTAAATCCAAAAAAAATAGGAGTATGTAATTGAGCCATCATTTTGGTGAACTAGGAGGTGTAAATTGGTTAGATGAATGTAATTGTGATTTAGAGCATTCCAAAAAAAGAATCAAGTCAAAAGGCCCCACGGTTTGAAAGTTATTGCAAATTTTCAAGTTTTGGAGACCTCCTAAGAATGCTTCAAAGTTAGGTTAGGGGCATTAAATGACCTTGAAAAGGGCCAAAAAATGGGGGATGAGTGAAGCTAGTCCATAGGGCTATAGAGCACTTCGAGAGCTTTCGAAAAATGTAAATGGTTCATCAATCAGAGTTACGGTTCAAAAGGTATGCCTCCTTAAAGTTTGGTTACCATTTCTGGATTCTTCTAGATTTGCGTCAACTTCTAACGCAGCTTCTGGAACCTTCTATTTGATCAGTGGATGCCTACTAGCACTTTCTAGAATGTACTCCTAGCCCTTAACCCTTCGGGGTCTATTTAAGGAGATTTCTGGCATTGTAAAATGTAGTTCGGGGTGGAGTTTGAGAGGAGGTACTAAAAGGAGAAATTATCTCCAAATTTGTGCTGTTATAAGCCCTTAGGGCATGTTTTGAAGTTTATTTTCTCTGTACTGTTTGTACTAGCTTATTTTCTCAGTTAATATAATTTTCCCCTTTTCTGTTGTGTCCATTTTGTTCTTGGGTTGTGTCCCCATCACAACCAAATTATAAAAAATAGAACCATAATCCTGAAAAGGATCTTTTGATTCATTAGTACTAATATTGGTGTTATCAATATTCATTGTTTCTATATTAATTACAATCTATGATGTCTCTGATGTAGTTTCCTTTGCATCTTTCATCATAATGTCATCTTTAACCTCTATTGTAGTTGTAGTCATAGTAATTATAGGATCTACCCCCCTAACTTCATACCTTCTTCTTCCTTTCTAGTTCTAGGCATATCCAATGTTATTTTGTCTTTTGTACCTTTGTCAAAGAATGTTTAAACTCTATCATAACTTTAATAACTGCAACTCCTATTTTTTATTCATTTCTTCACAGTTGCCTCCCATGATCAAGATTTTTCTTTTCTTGTTCCTTAACAATGACTCTAGGCTTTTTATAATTATATGAAATTGTTCCTCATTCTCTACTTCACATAGTTTTTTAATTATTTTTTCCCTTATTGCTTTATCTACTATTTTGACTCTCTTCTTTATATTCCTTAATCTCTCATATAGATCAATGGGGATCTATCCATGAATATTTATAAACCATTTCTTGAACAAAATCATACATATTATTATTGCATTTTCTAATTGTAACTTGTCAAGGTTATCATACAAGTGGTATAATTTATTTAACTCTATAAAATGTTCATCATTAATGATCATACAATTCATGTTCTGTATCTTTGGTTTCCACATCTTTCATCTTTCTATTGTGGCCCTAGGTTTCTCTTTTTTGGCTATCTCTTCGCCTATTTTAGTCTTTGATTTCTCTTTCTCAATTTCAAAATATTTCTTCTTTTTCTTGCCCAAATATATAAATTATTTTTTATTTTTTTAGACCTGTGGAGGGTTCTTTTATTCTATTGTATTTTGGAGGCTTTCTTTGTTCCTATTTTACTTCACCCAACCTTGTTGATTTTCTTGTGTTTGGAGGTGTAGATGTTTGAACTTTTACTATACTAACATCTTCTTCTTCACTAGGTTGAACTAGTGGCAATGGAATAAATTGTGGTTAAACTTGTAATGTTCCCCATTGACACACCTAGATTTTTCTCAAGGGAAGACACTCATAGGAAGCACTTGAGGGAAGGACTCAAGGGAAAGTACCTAAGGGAGGAAACGTACATAAAGCAAATACCTAAGGGAACATTTTTGAGGGAAAGCACCTGAGGGAAAGTATCCAAGGGAAACATCTGAGAGAAAGTGACTGAGGGAAAGTAGCTAAGAGAAATTATCTGAGAGAGAGAGAGAGAGAGAACCTAAGGGAAAGTACCCAAGTGAAAGTCCCAAGGGAAACACCTAATGGAAAGTGTCTTAGGGAAAGTTATCGAGAGAATGTATGAAAGGAAAACACTAAAGGGAAAGTACCCGAGGTAACATATCTGAGGGAAAGTCTTGAGGGAAAGTTTCCAAGGGAAAGTGCCCAAGGGAAGGTTCTGATACCATGATGTTATTTTCGGAATGTGTCAAAGGGAGTAAGCTAGAGATGTTGAGGGGAAGATATAATCCACTATGTATACCAAATAATAATCAGACACATAAGTGTATGCAAAAAAAAAATAATTATTATTATTGTCAAAACTCAAAATAATATATTTTCAAAACAAAGATGACACTCTAGATGTGCTATATCTAAAGAAAAGTGATAAAAATAAAATAGGGTGAGAGTTGAATCCCACTGAAACTAGAATAGCCAAGTAGGGAAGATCTTCCACTTCCAAAATGGTGAACAATACAAAATTCTGACATGAAATTTTAGTACAAATAAATAAATCAAATCACATACTAACAACTTCTTATATGTTGCATATAAATACCCCTTCAGAGAAAAAGTTTGAGGGTTTACAAAAAATACTGACATGATAAATACCAATGGATAATTAATAAAAATTAGGCCCCTTTATTAAATAATTAAAGGTCCAAATAATATGATATAGATTTTTAGACCATTAATTATTTAAAGTATTTTATTAAAATTGGTGACATTACAAATCCTCACCACCCAAAGATTGCATGTCCTCAAGAAATATGCAAGCTCTAGGATCCCAAACCATGTGTTGACATGTATAACTATATCTGCTAGAAACTACTTGCTTCTTCAAGATCACATGACCATTATTGAATTCAATTAAGATAAGTAGACCACTACCAAGCCTCTACTACACCACTCTAATATAAATAATTTTATGTCCAATGTTGGAAATATAAGAGGAGTAATTGAGAGGGGAGGGGTGAATTAGTTACTACAAAAATAAATCCCAAATCCCTTTTGATGTCAATACAAATGCAAACAAATAACTAAATACTTCACTTTAAAATACTTCTCTCTCTCTAGTTTCTAACTTCATTCTAGTTCCAAAAAAAGTTTGGAGATATGATAGTAAATTTCTCCCTCTTTTACAACACATGTGAAAGACAATAACTCTATAAATTCCAATGTACCTTAAGTACTAATTCATCTGCAATATGCCCTTGCCAATTTTGCACCAACTGATTGATCTTCAATAGGTTTTGGTTGATGCATTTACTAAACTTCAATATTAGTGAATTTTAGATAAAGGAATGACCCCTAGCTTACCGCTTAGATACAAAAGTGCATCCTTAGGTAATGGTTTGGTGAATATGTCTACAATCTATTCCTTTGTATTCACATATTCTAATCTGACTTATTTATCTTGCACCAATTCTCTTAAGAAGTGATACTTTATAGAAATGTGCTTAGTTCTGGAATGCATTACTGGATTCTTTGATATGTTGAGTGCACTAGTGTTATCATAATATATGACAATTGGATCTTTGATTTCTACCTTCATTCCTTCCAATAGTTGTTTGAACCAAACAATGTTAGAGAAATTAACTATAGCTGCTACATTTTATGCCTCTACTATAAATTGAGATGTACAATTTTGCTTCTTGCTTGTCTAAGATACTAGTCTTTTACCAAGAAAGAATGCTTCACCACTAGTGTTTTTTCTATCATCAAGACTTCCTGCCCAATTAGTATTAGTAAATAATTTCAAGTCCAAATTGCCTCAAAGTTTGTACCATAAACCATAGTCTTTAGTACCTTTCAGATACCTCATGATTCTCTTGATTTCCATCATGTGCTTTTCTTTGGGATTTTCTAAGAATCTTGCCACTATTCCAATTTCTAGAGCAATATCAGGCCTTGCATGAATTACATACTACAATTTTTCAATCATTGATTTATAAGTAGTCTTATCCACTTCTTTGGAATCATCATTTTGGGAAGCTTATATCTAGTAGACATAGGTGTTCCAACTGGTCTTGAATCTTCCATTCCAAATTTCTTCAGTATCTCCTTAATATACTTAGGTTGAGTGATGTAGATACCATTCTTGTTCTATTGTATTTGGAATCCAAAAAAGAACTTTATTTTACCAAACATAGATATCTCAAATTTTTTACTCATTTCTTCTTAGAATGCCTTGCATAAATCATCATTTCTTTTAAATAGAATGTCATCAACAATTTTTTTTGCTAACAGAATCTTCTTATCTAGTCCTTCCTTGATATACAAACTACTATTATCATTAGTTTTTTTAAAAACTAATTTGTACCAAGTAATTATGGAGTCTTTCATACCAAGCTCTAGAAGCTTTCTTTAGACCATATAAAACTTTATGTAGTTTTTAGACCATGTCTCCTTTGCTAGGATCTACAAAACCTTCTGGTTGCTTAATGTAAACTTCTTCATCAAAGAATTCCATTCAAGAATGTAGATTTAACATCCATTTGATATACTTTAAATCTTCTATGTGCTACATATTTTAGTAAAGTTCTAACACCTTCAAGTCTTTCTATAGGAGTGAAAGTCTCACCATAGTCAATACCTTCTTCTTGAGAGTAACCTTTGTATACCAATCTTTCTTTATTTCTTAATACTTTTCCATCTTCATTCAACTTATTTCTAAATACCTATTTTGTGCCAATTAAATTTTATCCTTGGGTCTAGGACCAAGAGTCCAAGTTTTGTTATTCTCTATCTATTCTATCTCTTCATTCATGGCTTCAATCCAAATTTCATTTTCTAGAGCATCTTTAACACTTCTATGTTCAAATTCAGCAAGTAAACATGTACCTTTTAATTTGCTTCTTGTCATTTTTCCTTCTAATTTATCTCCAATGATCTGATCAAGTGCATGATGCCTTCTAACATATCTTGCTAATACATGCTCCTTGGTCTTTGAATGAGTTCCACCATCTTCTTCTTGAATTTTAGTTTCAATCTTGGGTCCTTCTATTTGTGACTCAAGTCCATCAAGCTCAGTAGCCTCTGATTGTGACTCGGGTCCTTGTAGCTTGGGTTGTACTATTTGCAACTCGATAGCTATTGGAGTTTCTAGGGACTCAGGAGTTGAAGCATCTTTTCTTTTAGATATATTAGGAAGGGTATCAGGTTCATAGTAAATAAATCTTCTATAGTCTTCAAGTTCCTTGTTGCTTTCTTCTTCACTCTTTTTTGCATATTCATCAATTCTGACATGTGTACTCTCTATAATTTCATGAGTAGATAAATTTAAACATCTATATGCTTTACTCTGTGGGAGTATCTTAGAAATATGCCTTCATCACCTTTTACATCAACTTTTCCTTTTCTAGATTCTTTCAATATGTAACATTTACTGCCAAATACCTTCAAGTAACTTACATTAGGTTTATAGCCATACCATAGCTGATAAGGTGTCTTGTTTGAATCTTTCTACAACTAAAATCTATTCAAAGTATGAACTATAGTGTTGATAACTTCCTTCTAGTATTTGAGAGCAACATTCTTTTCAATCATTAGGGTTCTTGCACAATTTATGATAGATCTATTTCTTCTCTCTACTATATCATTCTATTGTGGTGTACTAGGGGTAGATACTTGTCTTTTGATTCCTCTTTCAATGCATAAATTGTTGAATTCATGGGAAATGAATTCACTACCTCTATCTGATCTTAGGCATTTCAACTACTTTCCAATTTCTTCTTCTACTCTTGCTAGATAGCACTTGAATTTTTTAAAGGCTTCCAATTTCTCTTTTAGGTACATTACTATCATAATTCTAGTGTAGTCATCAACAAAGAGAATGAAAAACTTTTCTCCACTATGACTCTCTATTCCAATAGGTCCACATAAGTCTATATGAACAATTTATGAGATTTCTTCTAACTGATAGTCTTTGCTTTTGAAACTCTTCTTACCCATCTTACCTATTTGGCAATTCTTGCATAGACCCATGTTAGGCTTCTTCAAACTAGGAATAACTCTTACTCTTTTATAATTGCTTCTCTTAACCAAATTATCAAAATTTACATGACATGGCCTTTTGTGCCATAACTAGCTTTCTTCTACTTGATCAATAAAACATGAACAATTATTGAGATCAAGACAAAATAGATTACCTTTTGTTTGATTGCCAGAACCAACCAAATTTTCTTTCCCATCTAGTAGCTTTGCCTGTCCATTCATGAATTCTACGTTGAATCCAATTTTATTCAGCTATGCCATACTTAGCAGATTATGCTTTAATCCTTCAACCCAATAGGCATTGTCACACACAAGTTCTTTAGTCAACAAGATACATCCTTTTCTTTTTATGTTACAAGGTTCATTGTTTCCAAATCTTACATTACCTCCATCATAATATTCCATATGCTCAAATTGTATTTTGTCACCAATCATATGATGTGAGTAGCCATTGTCAATAATCCATATATCATTTTTTCTAACATGAGAGATAAGTGTCATCTTATCTCCTACATCATCAAATTCATCTTTCACAACAATATAAACCATTTAATCTTTGATGTTATCAGAATCTTTAGCTATGAAACAAGATTTCTTATTTTGTCCTTGAATTCTTGTAGTTCTTAGAGTCCTTTCCTTTATGCTTATTTCTTTTCTTCTCATCCTTCATTTCCTTGTTTGGACACCTAGCAACAATGTGACCAATTTCTTCACATAAAAAGAAAATAAGAGGAACTTTACCTTTGTATTTTCCTCTTCCTTTACAATACTTTCTTGGAAGTAGGGCTTCAACAACTTCAATATCATTTTCTAAATTTTCTTCTGATGATCCATATTCGTCACTTCTTGATTGACTAGATTTTGTATTTTTACCCTTTTCTTTGAGTGAGAGTTTAGCTTTAAATGTAGATTTAATATTCTTTGAAGTAGGAACATAGTTATCATAATTGTCTAACTCAAAACTTGTTAATCTTCCAACTAGAGCATCCAAGCCTATCTTATTAGTTGGATCACATCTCATTTCTTGAATAGCATATACTCTAATTGCATAAATGGGAAGAAGAGTTTTCAACACTTTACTTACAATAGTTTCCTCCTTGATGTCTCCTCCAAATGCTTTGATTGCACTTACACTAGCCTTGATTCTTTACACATATTTTTCAATGTTTTCATCTTCTCTCATTTTTATTTGATCAAATTATCCTCTAAGACTTTCTACTTTGTCTCTCCTTACATTGTCATCTCCTCCATAGATATCTTTTAATTTTTTTTTCACATTTCAAAAGTAGTTTTGCAATCTTTTACCTCATCAAATTAAGCGTAAGTGTAGTTGCAATATCAATCATCATGATATTATGATTCTTCTTTTCAACAATGTCTTCAACTGATAATGTTCTAGTGGGAGTCTTATATTTAGAATCAAGATACTTGTAACCCAAAACACTGATGGTAGCTAAATGTAATCTCATAAGTCCTTGTCATGCTGCGAAATTATCTCTATGCAGCTTGGGAATCTCAATTTTGCAAGACATGTTGATCTTTAGCTTAGGTCCTTGAAACCTTCTTTGCAATCACCAAAAGCTCTGATACCAATTGTTGGAAATATAACAAGAGTAACTGAGAGGGAAGGGATGAATCAATTACTACAAAAATAAATCCTAGATCCCTTTTTATGTCAGCACAAAATGCAAACAAATAACTAAATACTACTAAAGTTTGGTAAACACACAGAATGGTGCAACTTAGTAGTAATTGGATTAGCTCGGTAAAAGATTAACATATAAGTCATTAGATGTTATCTATGATTACTATTACTTTAACTTAATTGCAAACACATAAAAAAATAATATGAACACTTTTGACACCAGGATTTAATTTGGAAACTCAATTTGGGAAAACCATCAATACTAACTAGTTATTCATTTTCAGTCTTCTAAAGTGAACCTTGTTAGGAGCCAACCCTGTTAAAGTTTACAAAACACACTATTAGGTGTGACCCTATTAAAGTATTTAATCACCCTGTTAAGGAGTGGCCTAGTTAGAGGTCTTGAGAACAATTCAATGAAATTTCCACCTTGTTAGAGGATTTACAAGTAGTTGTTAAGCCAACTCTGTTAAGAGATTTAGATCATTGCTACAATGGTTAGAGAGTAACAATGAGATGACCTAGTTTGACTAAAACTAATTTTTTTATTTTAGATCTTTGTTCTTGTATGCTAAAGAAATTGACCTATTGGAAGCAAGAGTTAACAAACAAATATTAGTTGATGTGCATGCATTAAATATTCAACAATGAAAGAAAACTAACTAACATTTTCTTGAGTTTTGCAACTCAAAGAAACCAACAACTCAAGTCCTCAAGAAACCTCAAACAACTCAACAAAGGCACCCATGAGAGGCCTTGTTGTTGTGTTTAGATTGGAGGGATGTTTGGTATGCTCTCCCAAACACAACTACGTTTGAATCTCTTGATGTGAAGGTGCAAGTGTGATTGATGAAACTATGAAACTATGCTATATGAGATGAAGAACACCTCAAATAATGGCTATGGAGGAAGCCATGTTTGAAAGCATTCAAGGATGTGGAGATGTAATGCAATAAAGAAAACTAAGCTAATGTGCAAGCTAAGCTAGTATGAAAGTGAAATGAAGATCTAAATGCATGAATAAGCTAAATCTAACAATGCAAAAGCAATCTAAAATCAGCTACCAAGGGTTAGTATGCAACATGAAAATTACTATGAGAACTCTAAAACTCAAACTAGCATGAAATCACTATGAAAGCTCAAAACTCAAACTAACATGATAACAATGCATGTGGAGGAAATGAAAATGCTTGAGATAAGGGCTCTATTTATAGGCTTGAGAGAGACCCTAAGTGAGGTGGCATCTATGTGGCATGCACATAGTGCCACAAGGAGACACATAAGCAAGCCATGCAAGTGGTCTACACTCAAATTTTTCTCACACATGTGTGAGAAAACTTGGAGAGAAGAGTCGAGGACAAAGCTTGCAAGAGGTGTGAGAAGTGGGAGTGGTCTCACACATGTGTGAGCACACACTTAGGCTTAAGAAAGGTTTAGCAAGATGATTAAGTTAATTAAGTGAGATTAAATGGTGGGTAGGCTTAGGAGGATGAAAATAATAGGTGTAGACTAGGTTTTAGGCTAGGTTTAAGATCAAATTAAATAAGATTTAATTTAATCATAGGTTTAGAGGAATTAATGAGATGGAGGGATTTAAATAAATAGAATTTATTTAACAGGGGGATTATGAGGAAAATAAATTTAACACATTAAGGATAGAAGTATTTAAATCAAATTTAAATACCTTAGAAAAGTGAACCCACTTAATTAAATAAATTTAAATAAATAGGTAGAAGAATATGAAAAATACAATTAATTAATAAATAAATAATTATGATGTCAAGGGCAATAAATTAATATAATATTTAGGAAAATTTTAAGTGTCTACAATTCTAGCTTGTACTTGATCTTCCTGATCGAATATGACTTTGCTGCAACACAAGGATATCTTGCTTATCCTTCAAATTTTCTTCCTCTACTCATTAATAGACCATCAATCACATCATAATAAATCACACATTCTTTTGCACTTCCATTTTCATACTTACTTGCTCACATTTAAATCACAACTTGACCTTATACTTATATATTCCACTTTGTCAAGTTAGCTCAAATACAACTTACAATAATTAATGTTTATCACCTTAGTTAGTTGGAATCAATAGATAGATCAATTAAACTTAATTAAAAAAAATAAGAAAATCCTTTGTTAGCTAACCATACTCAGTAGAAACTAACTCTGAAGCAATTTCCTTTGTTAAATAATAGAAGCTTGGTTAACACTGCAAACCTACAAAAATCCTTTGAAAATTGAGTGAGCTTGCTTAACATAGATTCTATCCAACTTTTTCTTTGATATCTGAGTGATCTTAGTTAACACTCACTTTCTACAACTTTTCTTTTGATGCTCCAGTGAACTCGGTAGACACTGAGAACTGTCTTCACTGCCTGAGTGAGCTCAGAATATACTTACTATTAATGATTATGACATTTGTGTAATATCAAATACAACACACAATTAACCAATTGCATCCAATAGTGCAAAACCACAAGGATCCTATAGAAGATAATCATAAAACACAACTAGGCTCCAACCCAAAACTTTCATAGGATCATAGATTCCAACCTCCTCTAGAATCTAATTAGTTAGGTTAGTCTTTCTAATTCCATGAGGATTATCTTGCATCAAAATGAATCCAAGAACATTACACTCTACCATTATCATTGTACCTATATTTGTTAGCACTACCATCATATCGATGAAGAGTGACTCTATCTTCTATTGCTCCATTCTAGTAGAAACATCACTGTCAAATTTACGTGGCACTACATTTTCATGTTTGGAGTCACCATGATCCAAAAAGAAGCCAACCATGGACTACATCAATTTCTAGATTCATAGTCTTCACGTAATCATCAATATCCTCAAGAACCTCATAGCTCTTGTAGATCCTATGAGGAAGCCATTCACTTGGAAAAATTGCAATCATGCACAACTTAGGTACAACTAAAGGATAAACTCCATATTCAAGTAACTATAGTTTCACCTATAAGTAATCATTAGTAGCATCTCCATAAAGTTGAACAATTAGTCGTGGAGAATTACCATCAAGTTGATCAATGATTATTAGTTTGATGAAATTAGTGCAGGCATCTTCACCATTTTTCATCATCTTGAAGTTTTAGCTACTCTCTACTTGGAGGAATAGAAACATATTCTTGCAAATCCTCACTTGACTCTTCATTTTCCTCTTGTGCTTATATGACTTAATCCTATAGCCACTTATCAAACCCTCACTTTAGAGAATTGTTCAAGAGTTTATTGTGGTGAGATAATGGATACTTAATTCACAATTCTATATAATCCTTCAAATTTATGTCTCTCTCCCATCCACCAACATCCAATCTTTGTTGATTTTCTTTATCATCTTAACCAATGTGGGAGTTTACACTTCCTATTGCTCTACCATAGGAATGAATTTTTTCATCAATGTCCTTATGCATGTCAAGAGGTTGAGACTTTATTTTTCCCATTCATGGAGCATTTGTTGACTTCTCCTTAGCTCTCTTAGCACATCAACCAAACCATCACGCGGTGTCATGATTTGAACTCAATACACAATAGGCTGGCAAGATCACTAGATCAAATACCATTGCAATTTTCCCCAATGACATACCAAAGTTTATTCAAGGGAATACACTTGTAGGAAGTACTTGAAGGAATGTACCCAAGGGAAGAAAGCACCTAAGGGCAAGTGACAGGGTATACTTTAAGAAATCCCTCATTTAGAAAAGGTGTAAAAACTTGACAAAAGGCGTAAAACAGCTGACCAAAAAATATATTTTTTGTGGCAAAAAAAATAGTTTACAAAGAAAAAATAATAATCTCCATTGGCAAATCATTCACAGTCTCTCAAACAATGTGTAAAATCTAGGCGAATTGTGTTATTTTAAAACCACAAAAAATATAAACATTGGTGAACAAAAAATAATAATCATAGTAAAATTTTAATTTTTTGGAGGAATCATTTCATTGTATTAGACAAAAAATATATACATTAGCAAAGTCAATGGCATCAAAGGTTCAGAAAGGGTTTCATCAGTTTGAAGTTGGCAGTTGTGAAACCACGAGAAAGGATTTAACATGTCTATCGCAATGTCGCTATTATAGTGAAAGTTAATAGTTTGTGTATTGCAAAACTACAAGGAGGGTAGAAATTGCATCATCACCTATTGAAAAGATAAACGAGGAGTTAATGTTGCAACTTTAAAAAAAGGAGATTTTGCAGCATCAGTAGTTAAATGATGGTGAACTTTTATGTTGTGAAGGTGTGAAAAAGGGAGATCAAATCATCAAAAGTTTTTTCTATGCAATTAGTCTGTTGGTTGTGAGACTACAAAATCTTAATTCAGGTGATTTTCACATGTTCATAGTAGTTAAAGGGAAAACACTACTGGCAGCCATGAGACTATAATGGCAGGGATTTTCATGTTTTGAGGTTCTGATAGAAAGATATGGTCATGTTGCAAAGCCACAAAAATTTAAGATGAAGTTGTCTTCATCACTTCACACAAGTTAGAAGGAAATGGGTTTTGACAGCTACAAGACCGTGATGTGAAAATTTTAAGTTTTGAAGTTGTGATAGAAGGGGAATCTCATTGGCCATTGCGGCCACATTGCAAGGAAAAACCAAGACAATTAAAAGGAAGCTGTGAAACCACAATAACCTATGTTCATCATTTCACAATGTTTAAAGTCTTCAATAAAGAATAGGTCACAATGTTGCGAGGGAAGAGGATATAAGGCTTATCACAGTATTGCAAGGGTAAAGTGAATGTTTGATTTAATAGTTGTGATAGCCTGAGAAAAGAAAAAGAAGGGTTTTGCAGATTTGCAAGAAGAATTCAAGGTTAAGTTAAATTGCTTGCAATAGAGCACAAAAAGAAGGGTTTCACAACTCATAAGATTTTAAAGCTTGAAATGACAAAAGAACAAGTTTTCAAATCTAATTCTTGACAATTGATGAGTTGAAATTCTAAGGAAAATGAAATAAAGGTGGTACTTACTACTAGTCAATATCCATGCATATGCAAGCTTTTAAAGCCATTAACACCATCACCAAGTTGTAGAAAACTAGTACTACTATAAGCTAAACATTGAAGGATTATTAAAGTACCAATTATAAAAGAAAAAAGTTTACAAGGTGAATTGAATTCTTAGATATCCAGAGCTAACAGAGCAAAAAGAATTTGTAGTAAGATCAGAATAAAAGAAGCAGAATCATCAATAAAGAAGGGCATTGCAGAGGGCAGCAAGGTTTCATTGTCTGCCAAATTTGTAGAAGAATGGTTGAAGATTCTCCCTAAATCTTCCAATGCTCAAACTACTAATGTCCACATGTTTAGAGACCCTTAAAGCTTCTGTAGAGATGCTCAAGTACCAAACATTGATGGAACTAAATTGTTCTAGTATTTTTATAAGAATAGGGTGCACAAAGTTCCTGTCTCAAATCCATGGACAAAGAACCTAAGGAAGTTGATAATGTTGAAGGTATATATGGATGTTGACCTTATCAAGGCACTAGTAAATGCATATAATCCAACCACTTAGTCCTTTCATAGAAAGGATATGAGCATTCTCTGTATGTTAAGTAAGGATGCTTTTGCTAAAGTATTTGATTTGCAGGGTCCATGTCAATTCCTATTGACCTGGAAAAATTGGAAGTAGAATTTCAAAGAAAAAAAGGTTTCTATACAAAATAGGTATACATATCTCAAGGGAAAAAAAGATGAAAGGAGAATTCCAAAAAAAGATTATTGATTTTATACCCTTGTCATATTTCTATTCATACTTTCAAAAAATAGTTTTTGGGTTGAACAAAGTATTGGGAGTAGATGGATCCATGGATGCCTCCCTAGCATTGTATGTGATAGCTTTAGACATTTAGGACCCACATACTAATGTAGGTATGATTTTGGAACATTCATTGCTGATAGTATTCATTGAGAGATGGTGATAGCTCAGCAAGGTGAGCTTGGCAATTTCAAATTTCTACATTACTTATTGCTTATGCATCTCATCCTCTTCTGCAATGTGAGCCATGTGGATTCCAATTTCATTGAAGCTTTGGACGAATTCAGAGAGGCATTTCCTATTCAAATATGGACAAGATTATGGCAAAGGTTCTACTCTTTTTCTAATTCCCTCTCTTTTTATAATGAAATCTTTGTGCAAATATTCATAGAATGTTAGGTTCAAAATTAGAAAGATTACATAGGTTAATCGAGAAGATTGTTAGACCAACTATGTGTTTTGATGATGAGGGACCAATTGATCATGATTGGGGCAGTGCCTTTTTATTAGGAAAATGTGCATTGATTAGAATTTTTTTTTGTTCCCAACCCCCTCATTTCTTGCCAAGATATGTACCAAAGAGGGTGGGTGTATTGGAAATTTTTTGGTAGTTGTCATCCATGAATAGAGATTATATAGGGCCAACCATCAAGAAGGGGTCCTTTCTGTAAAGAAATTTCAAAGTAGGGGATTTTGAAATTGGTAAAGAGACCATTGAGGAAGTTGATGCCTTCCTAAGAGAGTTAAATTTTCCCACTGCCCCCACTAGGGTTTATGACCCATATAACATTGTTAGAAGTGCTCTTAAACAAATGAGGGGTTATAATGTGGTCATTGGAAGGAAAATTTGGGAAGAGGATTTCATTAGGGATAAATTGGATGAAGATTTCTATGCTAATAGGATGCAGAAGTGGAGAGAAATCCTCTCAATGGAGGAAGAAATGAAGAAAGTAGATCCTAATTTCTAGGAATTCTATTCTGATTTATCCTATTTTTTACAAATTGATAAGTGTATTGGGGAGTTTGATAACATTATGGATCAAGTTCCTCAAAATGCTAGAGATAGGGTAAACCCTTCTTTTCCAGAGGTAAATGTTGTATTGGAAATTAGTGACAAAGAAGACTAGCCTAGCCCTTTAGACTTAGATAAAAGGGGCAAGAAGAAACAAAAATTGATTGAGGTTCTAGAAAAGGCTAGAGAGAAAGCCTTAAAAATGCTTCCAAAAGGAACTAGGTATTTTAATGATGCCAGACAAAAGTTCTTAATTGATCAAGCTACTTAAGAGAAGAGGAGACCCAATAGTTTAGAACTGCAGTCCATGATGTTGGATGACAAAATTATATAGGCTCATGAATTCATGAAGGATGATGATTTTATCAAGACTAAAGAATTCAGAAGTTTTCTGTATGAACTCAAATAGAATGAAATTTCTTTGCATGTAACCCCTGGAGACACTAATGAAAAAGTGTCTGAAATGGTGTAGAAGCTCCAAGCCTATGATCCTAATAGTGAAAGCTTCATTGTAGAGGAGGCTAGGGAATTGGTACAAAGGAGTTGTATGATAGTTTTCCCAGGATGGGATATTAGTTCATCATTCCTGCTTAACCAAATGAGGAGACAAGAAAACTCAATCTCTTATGAGGAGATTAATTTATTTGGTGAGTTATAGGTGGTAGGATTTAATATAGATAGTAAGACAATGACTATTTGGAGTATAGCACTAGAATCACAGAAGCCTACCCTGACGGAAATTAAAGAGACACTGGTAGGTAATGCAATTTTCTAGAATGCACATTCAATTGCTTTAGATCAAATTTACAACCTCCAAACCATTGCTACTATGCTAGAAAAGAACAAGATTGATATTCTTCAAGAACAACTAGTGTAGACATATGAAAAGTACCTTGACACTAGGAAGAAGTATGAAGAGGAAATGAAAAGAACATATGTTTTTTAGTAGGCTTTGGAGGAATCAAAAAAGGAGAATGAAGATTTGAAGAGAAGAAAGGTCAGTAAGGCAAGTACAAGAACAAAATATTCAAAATGACCAGATAGCAAAAGAACCACATCTAGTAGGAGATATGGATGTGAATGAGTTTGAGATTAGTAAGGATGTAGAGATCAAGATAATGAAATAGTTTTTGATTCATAGAATCATTGCCTTAAAGAGAGCCTCTATAAATGTACATAGTATGTACAACACTTTGTAGAGTAATGAATATGAATTCTCTAAGGCTTTATCACTATTATCTCCATTATTTTCCCAGTGGGGGCCATACATTCAATTCTTTGATAGGTTAGTTCCTTTACTCACATAGAAAAAGGAACTACCCAAGGAGATCATTTTTCCTATAAGGAAAATGATAAATCAAGTTAAAGAATTGAATTCATTCTTCAATGGTAAGATCCAAGCAATAAGGGGAAAATTGAAAAGCATAGCATTGGGTACCCCAAATTACATTCCAACAATTTTGAGCAAGGAAGGGTATGCCAAATCTTGGTAGGCATGGTCTGAATCTTTTGATCTAATATTAGACCATCCAAGATTTCTAGCATTTTCAAGGGGTGAATCAAGTGCTCAAGTTGTATATGATATGATTGATATCACATACAAAATTGAAGAAAATATGAAAAAAATTACTAGAGAGGTTAAAGCCATCACAAATGAAAAATGGACTAAAAAACATCAGTGAATTAGAGGCAGTTAGAAATATAGTGTGGCTTGTTGTGGATACAGATATTTCCATTTGGGAGGTTATAGAAGATATCAAGGTAGTATGTTCAGTAAAAGATGATTAGTAGAAAAGATGGTGGCCCCAGGGAATTAATTGGAGGATAAGTGTTGCAGAAGAATATTAAAGAGAAGTTGTTCATCATAACATATTACCTTACCTTTGCAAAATATTTGCTATGGGTAATGCTTCAGTTAGAACTAGAAGCCAGGCTTAATGATCACTTGCCACTTGTCACATTTTTTAATTGTTTCCCCTTTTTCTGTTAAAAGATGTTACAAAAGGTTTCAACAAATTGTAAATATTATCTTAATTGTTGTTATCTTTTTTCTTTTGTAATGATGTAACCTTTCTAACCCTAAAGCTTGTTGCAACTCAATTGATATAAATATGAGTTCCCAGGGCTTGGAAATGGTAAGATCTATTGTTATTTTTTAGATTAAGTATAATTTTCTTTAAGAGAACAGATTGTTCCAACTCTGTGTATTTCCATTATGTTTTGTACTCAGTAGTTCTCTATTCTCACAGTGTGATGTTAATGTTAATGAAAAGTGTCATATTTTGAGCTGATATTATGGCCTTTGCAAATGTCTCTATTATCTCTTTTTTTATTATTACACAACTAAATCAAGAGAAAGATACAAAAATAACATTATGTCAACAATAGAGTAACAAAAATCTTGAACTCATTTTTTGTAAATTGTAATTGTAATATGATTGAATATGGAAGAACTAAAGTAGAGTATAGCTATAAATTCCTTAGAACTGAATGTTACATTACTAAATCACAATTCACTTCATTGAATCAGTCTCAAATGTGATACTTCTATATCCCATATGGACTCCAGATCCTAAAACTAACTAGTACTAATAGGTTCCTCTTTATTCTAAATTAGGACTTCAAAATCCATAAAATCTCCATCTTCATGCTGAATTTGAGACCTAAATTCATCATTTATGTTGGAATCAGTAGTAGCACCACCATCTTTTGAAGTGTTGTAAAGGCCTCATATTTCACTCGTGGAATTCCAAATGGCCAATGACCTATCATAAGGAAAATCTCTAACATTGTATTGAGTTACAAACAACCTCAAGCAAGTTTCCAAATTTTTGTCTAGTTTTTTTCTTACATTTGATTTCAAAAACCCTAGTGCATTAAAAACTCTCTGATCTTCCACCAACCTTAATATCATTGTTTGACATAAATAAACAAGTTTGAAATATTTTGATATTGAAGTACACAATTCTTCACTCTAATTTATCCTTTTCTAGAGCCTTGTTATTGCACCAGGATCGAATAGATTCTCAACGTTTTCCATCTAGTGTTTCATACACAATGCAAAAATTTTATATTTTTTTAAAGATTATTTTAATCTAATATTCCTTGTATTAGTTGTCCATTGCAATCTATATGCTTTGAAAATTGTGTTATCAATTCGTCAAGTTTATTATGAAACAACTTTGCATCACTTTGATTATGTCTGAAGTGTTTCCAAAATTGAGGAAACACACAACTCATGGCTTCAAGAATTTTTTCTCAAGGGAATCTTTCATGAATATCACTTGAAAGTTGGTAGGAAATAGACTTCACATTTTCACTAATGGATTTAACAATCTTGTCAAAATCATCCTTTCTAACTGGTAGTACTCCACCTCTCTTGGTTGTTTTAGATTGGTGCATTGGTATTTCAAATCTTTTCACAAACACACATAACTCATTTTTTCCATTGAATTGTAAAAAAATTTCAGCATGATTCAAATCTGTAATTATCTGCTACCTTGAAAAAATTGGGCTATAACCTAAGAGATCTGAATACAAAGAATCCAGAGCCATGCACGTCATTTTACATAAATCACTATACTCATGAATATACATAGTTCTATCTCGGGATTTCTTAACAAGTTTTTTCATTAAATCCAGCATGGGTAGAAGACTAGCTAAAGTTAATAGGTTCTCTATATCACTTAACTTATTTAACAAATCAGGAGCTTTACCTATTGTAAGGCGTTGCTTATATAGAACTCCAATCAAGGATTGATATTCTGCTAGAACTTGTTCTGGCAGTCCATGCAAAGATATCCATCTAGTCTCAACATCCTTGAGAATCTTATTTCCTTCTATTACTCTCTCAAAAAAAATCTTAAATTCTACAAAGCGTTTAGGACTTCTGCAAAAGTAGTAGTGGAGCTCACAGATTAGATATTCAACTTTTGACACTGTACGAAAACTACTTACAATCTTATGTGCTAAATTCTTTTGGTGGACCATGCAGTGTATGCCAAGCATGTAAGGTGCAATACTAGTTTTTAATCTTGTACAAAGTCTAGTCCTTTGCCCTTGCATTACTGCAGCTCCATCAGCTTCGAAACACACTAACTTCTTTGCAATTGTCATTTCATCCATACTAGCAATTTCATTCAAAGCTTTCTTAACTTCTAAATATAAATATTTTGCAGTTGAATTGGCCCTCATTTTACAAACATGAAGTAGATTAGCTTGATGGACATGATATTTTACAGTATATACATGCATACAGACCCAACATATGTTATCTACCATAGTGACTTCATCTAAGGATAATAAAAAGAGCCTAGATTCTTTTACTCTTTCTTGTACATTTTTCTTTTCCACCTCAACAAGATAACTTGCAATTTTCCATCCAATGTATATTGACCAATGTGACATAGGATAGTGAGGGACTCTATAAAAAGATAATAAATTACTATATTCTGAAAAGTCTCTCATAGGATGCCCTCTAGATAGAATATGAAAAATAACACTCATTTGAATGTTCTTTTCCAAGTTTACATCATTGACTACATGTTGAAGCCTATCCTTGATTGAATTACCACTACTACCACTACCAATTACTACTATTTTCTTGAAATGCTCTTCATATTCTATGGCATACTTAACATGAAGGCATTCTTCCTTTTATTTCCATCTCAGTGCTGTTACTTCCTTTCCATCTATGATTTTTTTTTCATAAACCTTACCAATATGTTTTTCTATAGTGTCAATCTTTAGCTACAACTTTTTCTCTCTTTTAGTTTTCCAGGTACAAATCATACACTTGCATTCTGTTGGTGGCTCATCATTGTTTATGACTGGCTCAATAAACCAATACTTTGCTACCTAATCAACCTAGAAAGTCCTTTTTATTTCCCACTCCCACCCCATTTTTACATTCCTTTTTCTTTTATTCCTACCAACATCAATATTATCTTTTTTTACAACATCTTCTATTGTTTCAAACATTGTTGTCCTTGTTTGATGCATTTTGATTTAATTGAATAACAACTTGATCTTCTAGTGGTGGTGAGGTATTGTGATTTCCTTCTGCACTTGTAGTTGCACAAATTGGTGGACCAGAAACATTGTCAATTCCAAAGAAATCCTTTATGGTAGTATCTCTAAGTTTTGGCATTTTGATGTAAGATTAGTCCCTTCACTCCCCTTGGGGATCTTACCCTTGCCATCATGTAGCCTTCCATTGACAACCCCTTCAATTTCACTTCCCTAAGACTGAGCAATATTAGTTAGAGACTGACCCTCCCCTAACATCTCAATCCATTGACAATCCATTTACTTCCTTGAGAATAAGCAGTATCACTTTTAGACTAGTAATTGAAACTTAAAGAGAAAAAGTTAAAGTTCAAATCTGATTTCTGATAGTTGGTGAATTGACATTCCATGATAAAGGAAATAAAGGTGGTCAATATCTATGTATGCAAGCTTTAAAAATCATTAACATCACCACCAACTTGCAACATTGCATCCACTTTTTGAAAAATTGCTAATGAAAATGAGATACAAAAGGAAACTGTAGATAAGTTTCTTATTAAATTAAACTAGATAAGCTCAAGGAGAGTATTTTATAGCACATACCACCAATTTTGGAAGCTATCTCTAGAGTTTAAGTCATGCTCGTGATGTGTCCTATGCTACCAAAAATTTGATGGAGTTTCAGCAATGTTTAGTGAATGTCTCATTGTTTGGGCAAATTTGGATTTATACAAATTAATTACCAATTTACCATGCCAAACGAGCTGACTCCTCCATGACAAAATGAAAGTATGTTGGCGAAATGAGCCGACTCCTCCACTTTAAATAAGGTAAAATGAGTTGACTCCTCCATAGTAAAATGAAAGTGTGTTGGCAAATTCCCCCCATACTACATGAAATGGAAACTTGAAACTTGGTAAACATTACTCGATTAGCATTACTTGGTCGATTGCATGAAAGGTGAATACCGCCAGGAAAAAACTCAAACGTAAAGTTTTCCTTTGTGATTACTAAACTAAAAAAATTTAGGCAACCAGATAAACTTGACAAAGCTTGGCGACTAGGGAAACCATGGAAGGGCTCACAAATTGCCAAAAATAACACTAGCCAAACCTTGAATTCACCAAAATATGAAAATTTTCCACTATATTATACCCTGGCAAGTGATCAAGGTAAATTACCTGAGGGAAACCACCTGAGGAAAAGTAACCAAGGGAAATTACCAAGGTGTACTACCCAAGGGAAACACCTAAGGGAAATTTACCAACCAGGGAAAGTATATAAGGGAAAGTATCTAAGGGAGAGCACCTGAGGGAAAGTACTTGAGGGAAAGATTTAAAGGGAAAGTACCTGAGGAAATGTACCAAAGGGAAACACACAAGGAAAATTTATTGAGGGAATGTACTTGAGGTAACATATCTGAGGAAAACACTCAATGGAAAGTGTGTGAGGGAAAGTACCTAAGGGAAATTTTTGATGCCACAATGTTGTTTGAGGAATGTACTGAAGGGAGTGAGATGGAGATGTCGAGGGGAAGATATAATCCACTAATTATACAAAATAATAGTCAGACACAAGCATATGAAAACATAGAGATATAACAATTTATTTTCAAAATGAAAAATATTATATTTGTAAAAAAATGATGGCACTCTAGATGTATCATATCCAAAGAAAAGTAATACAAGATGGAGTGGGGTGAGGGTTTAATCCCACCAAAACTAAAATAGCCAAGTAGGGAAGATCTTCCACTTCAAAATGGTGAAAAATACATAATTCTAATAGAATTTTTTTGTACAAAGAAATAATCCAAATCACATACTAACAACTTTCTACATGCCACACATAAATATGCCTTTAGAGAAAACTTCCAATGATTTACAAAGAATGCTGACATAACAAATACCAATGGATAATTAATAAAAATTGGGACCCTTTATTAAATAATTAAAAGTCAAAATAAAATCATTTAAATTTTCAAACCGTTAATTATTTAAAGTATTTATTAAAATTGAGGACATTATAGAATTGATGCAACTATTGTATAGGGTGCAATGGGTGAGTGCATGAATGGAAATGCAACTATAGCTCCCTTAGCTAATCCACTCTCAATTGCTAATGGTTTTGAAATTAAAATCTCAAATTGTCAACTTGCTTTCATCTCTCTAGCTATGCCCATAGATTCTTTGAATTCATCCTTGTCCAGACCATTTTCTTTCAACTTGTCACTTATTTTCTTGTCAACTTTCTTCTAATATCCTTTCTATATAATTGACTGTCCACTTTCCTCACTTTCTCTTCATAGGTGCCCCATCTACAACACTACTAATTATTCTCAAATTCAACACTTATCTTCGCATAAACCTCATTCAACTATTTTGTTATTTCATTCCCATAGGTTCAATGAACTTGACTCTTGGCTCAACTACTTATATATAGGTTACATCTATCTCAACCATAAAAAAATCTCATCCTTGTACTTTTCTAAAATGGAATGTGGAATTTTAAATATCCATTTCATCTTAGCTTGGAAACTCTTCATCATCCTTGAAATTACTTTTATGATTCTCTCTTTAGGTTAATTTTATAACAATGTGCAATCAATTTCATTGTGCACTTATTGGAGTTCCATTCATACTTAGGCATTCCACAAAAATTTCTCATAAATTGAAAGAACAAATGTGTCAAAAAAGACTCAAATATGAATATTTCATTTTTGGTTTTCTTAATTTTGTCTATATTAACAACTAGCCACTACCTAAGAATCACACACATGTTAAATCTTTCTCTTCCTATAGTCATCATGAAAGTTGCATGGATGAATCTAGCAAGTACATATTTCATTCTTGTACTATAGTTCATCTTATATCTAGTTATCTTACTAATCAACCTTAGATCAAATTGATTGATCTTATCTCCTTTTGTGTTTCTTCTATCAAATATTGATCTAATATTGGTTTCAACCAATTTCTTGAAATTCTTTTCATTTATACGGATATATCTTTCATTACTTAATGTAGTCAACTCAACTTGTGAATAATATCATTATCAATCATTACTAGAATGTATCCTACCTAGAACATATCCTCATGAATTTGACTCAAATTTACCCTTTTCTAGTCATGTTGGTCAAACTTCTCAAAGAACTTATGCTTGGTAATGTTTAGGTTTTCCAAATGATCAAAGCTTTATTTGATTTATAGGTCATTTTTTCACACTAGATTCATGTCTTGATGGATGTAGTTCTCTAGTTGTCTCCAATTGTCTCAAACTTATAGTGTATGTATGCCCATATATCCTCTATATGTAATACTCTACTAGGTACTTGGGAAAATACACTAGGCAGATCATCTTCAAGTGAAATGAATGGGTGTTCCTTAAACTTGTACCCAGGTCTTTCACTCACAACACATATAGTTGGTGTTGTCATTCTTTTCAAATTATAATTTGTGCAAGTGATAAATACCTTTAAATTCATAATACTAGGGCTCACAAAATTTTCTTTCCAATTTTCTTTAGCACACTTCAATTTTCCCTCAAATTCTCTTCTAAGGGCTCCTTAACTTCTTGCATGATCAAATGGTACTTATAATTCCAATTTCATCCTTTAAATCCTTTGAAGTTTACTTCTACATTAAATGCACAAATACACAAGCTTCAAAGATCTATTATCACTAACCAGTAAACATATTTCACTTTGTGCACTCACATATGAACTCAAAATCATATGTGCACTTAGGTGCAACTTCCTTACATCCATATCTACCTCATATTAACTTTGCAAACTATAATTCTTTCTCAAAGGGTTCATATAATTTTCTAATATCAATTTCCTTATAATTCTCTAAAGAAATGATTGCAAGTATTTCACTAGACTTTTTTTCTACCCAAATTTATGAGCTATTTGGTGTCTTAGCTTTAAGAAATATTTTTTTGAAGTTTTCTGCATGCTCTTTCACACTTTCTTTCTAACTGTCATTGCTATTTTCATTTCTTTTGACATTTTTCACATTCCTTCTGAAGTTTGGTTGACTAATGTTATTCCTCA
The DNA here is from genome assembly GCA_028749045.1 of Cupressus sempervirens. NCBI lineage: Eukaryota > Viridiplantae > Streptophyta > Pinopsida > Cupressales > Cupressaceae > Cupressus > Cupressus sempervirens. The sequence goes on from CM053787.1 coordinate 74,073,760, forward strand.
TGTTGCCTCACATTCTCATTTTATTCATCCTACAAAATATTTTTTTATGTCCCATGTTGTTCCAAATTTGACATGCTATCACATTGTTTCCATAGCTAGGTTCTAACTGATTGATCTATAATCTACAATCTCTAGAAATATGTCCAAAATTGTTGTACTTATAAAACATGGTTCTATTCCGTATAACATTGGTTCCTCTAATAGGTCTACTAGCTCTAGGGTTAGTACCTTGGTGCATATTATCATTAAATCTAGGTCTTCTACATTCAGTAGCTCTATGTACATAAGCATAACAATTATAACCAAAAAAAAAAAGGGTTAGTATACTTACTTATACAATCCTTCATATAACCAATTTCATTGCATGTATAATATTTTCTACTAAATTTCTTCCTCACTCCATTAGGTGGTTCAAATTTTTTTGGTACATCTTTAGATTGATTAGACTCAACCCTTTTTAGATCTTCTTCTTGTTATTTAGTTTTTTGGATCACAACATCTAGTCCCTAAGTAACCTCTAATTTCTTTAATGATTCTCCTTTATAGTATCCAAGACCAATCTTATCATAAGGCCATGATCTTCCCATCAAGATTTTCACTACTTGAATAGGAATGTGTTAGCTCTATTTTCAAAATTGCATTGTGCTTCTTAAGTTCTACATTTTTTAGCATTGAATATTCAAGTTCAAATGTCATCTTTGTGAGTTTGGATTTCAAATTTGCATCTTAGATCTAAAATCTGATTCAATCTTCTTGTCACCATCCTTCAAATTTAATTTTAGGTTTGTAATCTCTAGCTCATGCTTCAAGATCTCATTCTCTTTCTCAAGCCTTGAGACTTCATGACTATCCTTGATCTAATCTTTACTCTCTTTCTTGGATCTGATTGATTATATCTTGTCTTTCATTTTCTCAATGTAGTCTTTTGTGTTTTCATATTTTCCTTTAGAATATCTCTTTCATCTCTAATTACATCAAGTTTCTCAAGAGATTATTTTATATTCTTCCATAACTAATTCATATCCATAGTGATCATACTCAAGCTATTAGACATTCTATGTGTAACTATGCTCCGATACTAATTATTACAAATATGAAATATTGAGAGGGGATAGGGGGCTTGAATTAGTATTACACAACTTTTTTCTTAACTATGGATATCATTCACAATTTTATAACATACACATGTGAATATACTGGAAAGTAAACATAAAAGTAAATGAATGCAAATCACAACACTATTATTTTTTAACTAGGGAAAACCCTAGTGGGGACGGTACCTATAAAATGATCTAGTAATCAAAAGTATCATGTGAAAGATATTGAGCCCATTAGGTCTCTATTACATTTGTATAGTGTCTCAATCCTTGTTGGAAGACTAGGCCTTATTAGAATCCTCACACCTATTAGGAGTTGTCGTTATAATTACAAAATGTATGCAAGATGACCCCACTGGCAAAACATGTAATATATATATATATATATATATATATATATATATATATATATATATATATATATATATATATATATATATAAAGCTCTTGACAATGCTGATATCTTCAATATCTGATTTAACCTTTGTAGCTTAATGTACAATCTTCACATATACTTCCTTGTATTGCTCTCAACATCAAATTTGCATCATAGAAAAAAAACATTATAATGTCATAGACGTCACACAACTTTGTATCTAAAATTCTATACTTTATACCATGTAATACTATCCTATCAACCTTCATCTCTTCACACATGTCCCAAAATATAAAATCACACTTTGATCACTTAGGTTTATCATTTAGGATGTCATCCCTAATTGGTTAAGTACTTATTTTGGTAAATGAAATAATTACTTAACTTAAAATACCTCTTTTTTAAAGTCTATCATGTTTTACCTATGCATACTAATGGGTGTGCAAACTACTTTTGTTTTTGTACATTCTTTATAACTTTTGCCTTGTCTTAAGCCTATTAAAACCCCTATTTTGCCAATAATTATTAAGGAATATAGTGCATATAATAAAGGCTTAAGGTTTGAAATATTTCTTGAAAGAGTGGATGTTTAATGCATAAATATTGATATATGTTGGTTCATTTTGCTGTAAGAACTAGACATGCAGGAATATGGAGTCAGTCATTCAACTAGAAGAATAGTTTTGAAGTTGTCATTTTATTACATTAAGTTACTAGTTTTGAATGGCTCAGTTTTGGCCATATGTTATTTTAGTTAGATTGTTTTATAAATTGTTATGTATGGCCAGCAACCAAAACAAACTATTATCTATGTTCAGGAAATGGGCCAGCGACCATTCTAGGTAGTTATCGATATGGTTGAACATTTTAAGCTATATAAGTGAATGTGACTCAAAAGATATATCATATCTATAATCTATGAAAATACTCTATTCCATATTATCTTTGAAATTCTAAAGGATAGTTTTCAAGTAGCAATGGGTGTTTAGAATATCTCTCACCTAGCGAACCAGAGGAGGGACCCCTCTCGGGAAACTTGGTGAGATTCCTATAGATTGCTTTGTAATTATTTCAGTATTATTGATTTTGTGTGTTTCTTTCAGATTTGATTGTATGCATTTACAAGAAGTTTTCTATATATATATATATATATATATATATATATATATATATATATATATATATATATATATATATATATATATATATATATATATATATATATATATATATATATATATATATATATATATTGCTAATCAAAACATTATAGAGCTTGTTATTTAATCATGAATTTAATTGTTTAATGGAATCATTGGTTGTGATAGTCTTATAAAGGATTTGTTTGATCAGTACATAAATCTATTACATAATACTATTTGCTCTATTCTTCCTACTACTCTCATTCAGCCCTGGTATTTAAAATATTATTTTTCGTATTCCTCTGATCATATCCTTCCAGTCATTGAGCCATAATATTCACAATACTCACAACTTCCTATCACCATCTATAATACTCTCTTTCACCCCTTATCATACTTCCTGTTGCATTCTATATTTTGAACCAGCCTGTTAAAAACAACTTCCTACTGCTATAAAACTTCTTGTCGCAATCTAAGTAGATTTCAATTCTTATTAGACAGAAACTTTGCAATAAGTATTCGTTGAGATCAATTTTTTAGAAGAGCGTGATTAATTGTTTAGAGGTGTGTTAATAGCATTTATACACGTATTGTGTTTAATTATTTTAAGGTGTGAACTTTAGATTATAATTTATTTGGAGAAGTAATCCTAGGTGTGTGATAATTTAGATAAGTTCAATTTATTAGCAAGTAGTAATTTTCATTCATAAATCTCTTGATTTATTATCTTCACCCCTTGAGCAAACAACCATGACATCCCTTGCAAGTCTACAATTCCTAGATTGACATTCTTAGGGTAATTTCGATTCAACTATATCTGTATAAAGGCTATCCAATTGAACCTCAGTTTTACCCAACACATATGTTCAATCACTAAATCCTTAATATCTATGTCTGTACTTATCATAATGACTCACATTCTTGCATGCAGGTTCCTCATACCTTATTCTTACATTCCTCAACTATGCACATGCCAATCTGTAGTCTATCAACTTTGCAAGCCAAAACTATGTTTGTGCTAATACTTAAATTATGTGATACTTAGACAATTTTCTAAGTTATTAACCCAAAACTATATATTCATTATATGCTAGCTTTTATACAAGTAATATGTTTTCATAAATAACAACCTAAATACATTTTTGTATTCTCCTCTTTCCAAAATTGCTAAGAAACAACTCTTATTGTGGCATTTATATAGGTGAGGTCCTTGTAGACCTTGTAAGTGCAAATGGCATAGACCAAAAAATATTCATAATGAATTCTTCCTCTATTTTAGTCTGAACTATTGTTTCCATATATGTACAAAGTATAGGTGATGATGCAACTAAAGTTAGAGTTTTGATGTATTGGATATTGTAGGGGTGTTAGGTGTAGCTTCCATTTATAAAGGTTTAACCAACAAAATATTGGATTACCTACTAGCCTTCATCTCTAACACTATCTAATTTATTTCAAAAAACTCTTCCTTGATCATCTTAGTATCCTTCAAGATGTTTTTCATCACACTATCAACTTTCTTCTTTGTTACCTTACTAGTGAGTTCTTGTTGAGCTTCACTCTACTTTCTTTCATAAGTTCCTCATCTATCACTTTTCTCATCAATGTCAGACTCAATAATTTCCTTAGCACAAGCCTCAACCAATTTCCTAGTTAATTCATATCCAAGTGGCTCAATATGTTGGAAATGATCACATGGAACTGGTAAAGAATATTCTCAATCATTGTTTTGTCATTGATGTCAAACTTGCTACTTGCAAGAATGACAATTTCTTTAGTGATCCAAATACTATCAATTGGTTGATTGACAAGGAGGAGGCAATCAATAAAGATGTAACTAGAACACCTAGAGAAAGGTTGAATTTATGTTATTATAATGAAGTACAAGTATCAGCTAAGCTATTGATGAAAAAGTGTACAGATGACATACTCTAAGACACAGAGAATGGGCACACTGAAACATATCAAAGAGAGGAAGTCGAGCAAGCTATTAAGTGCCAAACAGATTCCTAGTTGAAGCCAAGAAAGTTCAACTTCAAGTGCTAAGTGAAATCAAGTGCGGAGCAGAATAGTGTGCCAAGCAAATACAAGTGCCAAGTAAAATCAAGTGCCGAGCAGAATCAAGTGCTGAGCAGATACAAGTGCCGAGTAACACAGAGATGTCAAGCATCAGTAAACCAATAATGTCAAGTTGTTGCATTATTTTAAAAATCGAAGATTTGCTAGATCTAAGCTGACAAGGTTGTTATCTAGAAGTATGTGAATTAAATAGAAGATAAGAGTGATGAGCTAGTGGCACAGAACACCATGTAGAACATTTTTGGAGAATACAACTGCAGTCTAGATGAAGTTTCTAGATAAGAGCAAGATATAGGGTAGATACATTGTATTCTCCCTAATTCATTTGAAATCCTAAAATTGGAAAGGGAGAATCGAGCAGCAAAGAAAAATTAGATTTCTATTTAAGGAGTCATAAGGTCACAAAGCAATAGAAGAGAGAGGAGGTCAAGCATGAAAGCATAATTGCTGAAGGAGGTGCTAAAGAGAAAGAAAGCAACATTTACTCTACTTCAACATATGACCATAGATATGGATGCATTGGTATGATGAGTAAGAAGGCTCAAGGAGACGAAGCTTGAGATGTCAAGCTGTAAGAACTAAAGTGATTAAAAGCCAAGCAAAAGGACTAAACTGAAGAGTGATTTGAAATATGCAAAGTATGTTCTAAGTTGTATCAGATCAACAATCTATTATTTTTGCTCTCTAGCAATTGTAACAAATAGTTTAAATCCTATGGACTTAGGTTGGTTTAATAGCCATTTTGTAAATCCTTTAACAGGGTGACATTCCAAGTGAATGTTCTAAAGTCCTTTGATCAGGCCCATTCCTAATAGTATGGTGAAATCCTCTAACAAGGTCACATTTAACAGTGTGTTGTAAGCTTTGAACAGGGTATCACTTTAGAAGAGTGAAAATCAAGTAGCATGTTACTGGTGGTTTTTCCCAAATTGGGTTTCCACGTAAATCACTGTGTCATGTGTTGATCTTGCATCTTTTATTGCTGCATATTGATTTACTATAATTTGCTAGGATGATTGATTTAAGCTTGGATGGATGAAAAGTTTATAGGCTCATTATAAGTAGTGAAAAAGTATTATTAGGGCATTTGGACCTTGGATAACTAATTCACACCCCCCGCCCCCCCCCCCCCCTCTTAGTTATTCTAAAAGAGTTTTAACAATTGGTATCAGAGCCAAACTATTGATTCAGTTTAAAAAGGGACTATAAGTAGAAAAGATCAAAATGCCTAAGAGAGAAGTTCCTAAGCTCAACAAGGACAACTTTGTTGAATGAAAAAGTTTTATGAAGCTACATCTTGGATCCATAGGAGATTATGCCCAAAATTTAATTGCTACTGAACATGTTGATCCAACTGGTACTCTTACTGCAGAAGATTTGAAAAAAAAATAGGAACACAATCAGACAATGCTAGAGATTGCCTCTACACTCAACTATGCTGAATTTGATGATATCAAAGGATGTGACATTGCATTCAAAATGTGGAAAGCCCTATCAGACATCTATGGAGGAGATCAGAATGTCCAAAGAGCAAAAAGAGAAAGCCTAAGAGGAAAGTTTATTGATATGAAAATGGAGGAAAATGAGAATTTTGCTTAGTATGGTGTAAGAATAAAGGAAGTGGTAAGTGCAATAAGATGTTTGAGTGGTCAATTGGATGAAGATACTATTAATAGTAAGTTCTTGAGAACCTTTCTCCCTATCTATGCTATTAGAGTATCAGCAATACAAGAACTAAGATGTGTACTAGGAAATAATCTAAGTTTTGAAGGTATAGTGGGTAGACTCACTGAGCTATCTAACTTTGACAACTATAGACCTGAGAACATTGAATCTGCTTTCAAGGCCAAGCTATCACTAAAAGATGCTGAACAAATAAAATCAAAAAAAGGAAAAAATAATAAAATATGTATCCAGCGACAGTAGCATTGATGAAGAAGATGTGGAACAATTGGAAGCATTGCTAGCTAGAAGATTTCACAGAGGCAAAGGAAAATTCAAAGGTAAGATGCCTATCGTTTGTTTCAATTACAATGAAGTAGGACATATTGCTACAAGATGTACACAGAAATAGGATTATAAGGAATGCAACAAGTACAAGTACAAAAGAGAAGATGAAAAGAGAGATTACAAAGACAAAGGCAAGAAATGTTATATTGTTGAAAAGAACTCTGATGATAATGATGATGAAGTTGTTTATGTAGCCATGAAGGACCAATTTGATGAAGAAGAACTTACAACACTGGTAACATGTATGAACAAAAATGACAGAGTGATCATAGACCATAACATATAAAGACCATTTTACAAAGCTCAAAGTCAAGAATATTCTCATATAGATTTTATAGTGTTTTAATTAGATACAGTATATTGTAATTAAAAAATTCAACAAGCATGCATTTTAACACTCAAAAACATGCCAATTTTGAGAAAGAAAAAATATTATATCATATCATAAAAATCTAAAAATTATATGATGTTCTAGAGGAGAGAGTCCTCTTTTAGCATGTATAATTTTTCTGTTGGTTAGAATAGATTTTTTTTAAAAATGTGGTGGGAGATGAAAACTATCAATTTCAAGTGAGTTGAAATTTGAATCATTATAAAAATGAAAAGATAAGTCTAAAGATTATTTTTATTTTTGATTGTTCTAGCTATATATGCTATCTATAACATAGTCTAAGATCAAAAGGAAATAAATTTATTTTCCTATAGTTTTGTGGTGGGAACTAGACCCCCAATTTTCAACATTTTTCAACAGCTAAAAAATTATCTATAAAACCTAGGAAAATATAACAATTCTTTTTGCAAATAATTATTAAAAATTATAATCCTAAACTTCATCTATTTCTACACATTTCATTACTTTACTTCATTTTGAAATTCAAAATAATAATACAAATTTTATTCCATTGAAGGTGAACAATTATACGTTTTCTAGCCTTTTCCTTTAAAAAAGGGTAACACAAATTTGTGCTTTCACCCATGGAATATCTAGTGATCTCTTCACAATATGAAAGAAAAGATATATGACTAAAGACTCAAAATATAAATCTTGCATATCTTTTTGCTTCTTTTTCCTATTAATATTGTCAAATAGTAGTTATTTTGAAATCTCACACAAGTCTACCTTCACTTTTTTCACACAAATTTTGTATGAAACATGGATGAATCCAATTGATACCTCATCTTCCCTTGAACTAGAATGTATCTTATAAGTTAATATTTTACTTAAGAATCTTACATCATCTTGTTTGATCTTACTAAGCATCATACCTATACCATTTCAAATTATTTCAGTGTTATTGATGTAGGAGCATCCAGAGGTATAAGGGCAATCCTATGTCACCCAAAAAAATGCACCTAGACATAGTTTCCGTTTCATATGTTTTCATTTTTGGATACCCATTTGGGTCAAATAAAGGTCCCAACTCTCACAGTTCCACTATCAGTGTTTTAGGTTAGAGTATTTAAGCACCTTGAGATACGTGTAAATGCTAAAAAAATAGGACTATGTAATTAAGCCATAATTATGATGAATCAAAAGATGTAAACTAGAGGGAGGATTAAAATTGTAATTTAGAACGTTCTAGAAAAAGAATCAAGTCAAAAGGTTGCACGGTTTGAAAGTTATCGTAGTTTTTCAATTTTTGGAGACCTCCTAAGAATGATTCAAAGTTAGGTTCGAGGCATTAAATGACCTCATACAGGGCCAAAAAATGGGGGATGAGTGAAGCTGTCCATAGGACTATAGAGTACTCTAAGAGCTTTTCGAAAAGTTATGCCTTTCGAAAGTATGCCTACCATTTCTAGATACTTCTAATTTTGTACCAACTTCTAAAGTGACTTCTGGAGCCTTCCATTTTGGCGGTGGATACCAACTAGAACTTTCTAGAATGTATTCCTAATCCTTAACCCTTTGGGGTCTATTTAAGGACATTTATGGCATTGTAAAAGGTAGTTCAGAGTGGAGTTTGAGAGAAGGTACTGGGAGAAGAAATTATCTCCAGATTTATGCTATTGTGGGCCCATAGGGCATGTTTTGGATTCTATTTTCTCTACACTAAGTGTACTAGCATATTTTCATAGTTAATAAAGTTTTCCCTTTCTTTTTGTGTCCACTTTATGCTTAGGTTGTGTCCCCATCATTTATGTTGCAGTAATTTCTTCACATTCTTCTCATTTATTGAAATCATACCCTCATTACTCAAAACTATCACTTCACAAATTAGGTTATTTTTAATTTTGATTTGTTTTCCTCCAACCCAAAACATTTTGTCATGTATTCTATTAAATACGATCCTAGACCATTCCTTATTAAAGCATTCCCCATAAAAGATATATTGTGCAACATTGGTTTTGGGGGGGATGAATCAATAGTTTCAACTTGGACCCATACAAATTTCACCACACATCCATCTCATACCTTAACAAATAAACTGAAATAACATATAAAACATGTGCATCTAAATCATGTAACATATAAGCAATCACACACATATGACATAGGATATGATTACCCAGAAACCCTCCAGTGAGAAGGTAAAATTGGGGTGGGGATGACACCCACAAATCTTCACTATTGTAGTAATAAAGTGTATCCAATGTAGGTTATAATGTTTTGATCATGAAACATGATGTACCCTATGAAAGTTATGCCCTGTTAAAGGCTTACAAAGACTATTAGGTCTCACTTTCTTAGAGGATTTCAACACCTAGTTAGAAGTGTGCCTGGTTAAAGAACTTTAACTTAAAATTAAGTACGCGCCCTATTAGAGGATTTCATATAGCCTATTGGGACTACTCTGTTAAGAGATTTTGACTAAAATCACCTATTAAAATGTCTCAACATTGGCCATGTGGTTAGCACTTGCTTTCTTGATAATAGATCACTTCTAAATTGATGTCTTTTCAATCCTTCTTGATCAAATGTCTCTCTTTTGTATCCTTTTCCTTCCTCTATTCTACTCTAAGTGGATCTATAATGTAATCTCACTTCATAACTTCTAAACCACCATGAATGCTCTATTTGTTCATGCAAACTATTCTCTTCACTTCTTCAACATTGATAGAAAGTTTAGGGTTTTTCCTCCTTAAGAATACTTTAGTGACTGAGGATTAGGTTTAAATCTATAGCTAAGATTCATCCATTTTTCTACTTAATCCTTCCCATTTTCTGAATGGTTGCATGTAATTGAATAGGAAATCCAACTAAAGATTCATCCTTATCTCCAAAATATCAAAATGCATCTTTAAGTTGACTCAAAAATAGTTTACATAGTTGTTTGTGAATTTACAAACAAATATGTCAAAACTATTTCACTTGGCATCTGAAGTCTCTAATGCTCACCATGCACTAATCTTTATATTATGACTTGGTATCTATAATGCTCAGTATCTATAATGTCCCTTGTTTAAATACTTGGAAATTTAAAACAATAATTTAAATTTGAAGTTTCTTTTCTCTTTAGTTTTACCAAGAAATGATCTTAGATGAATCTGACAAGGTAATGCAGATAAGTATACGAATGTAGTATGCAATTCCTTTATTGCAACTGAATCTATTTATTAATTTGACTTTTATTAGATAAGTATTGAATGCTTGCCTTAGTTACGGTATTGCCAATTTGATTGATTATCGAATGCTTGCAATTACAATATTATGGTCACTATCTATATTTCACTTTAATGATTTCCAACTTCAATATATTCACCACTATGATGGATAGTAATATTACCACTATTATTAATATGTTTCCTACAGTGCTGCAGTGCTACCTCTAACTTGCTAGTAGATGCTTTGCACCAAATTCCAATGGTAATTCCCTCCAAATAGAGCCAATGAGATAATCTTTATATTTATCTAATGTTTTTGATGTATTATGTATTAATGCCAAGCCTGATGATGTCGTCCACTCCTTCCTATTGGTTTCTTCCCCTGATATATGTAAATGTCATGAACGGTCTCTGATCTACTATATGTATATTTGCACCAATAATGTCAATGGATATTTTATTTAATCAGAGCAATTTAGATATGGATGAATAAATAAGAGAACCCTCTTCCATGCCCCTCGATGAGAGGAATTGATCCCCCTTTTATACTAGTCGAATGAAGTGTTGCTTTCAAGAGATGTGTCCTTGTCTCTTCTTGTCAACCCCTTCTCTATATTCACAAACTTTAATTATGGCATTCTTGTCCCAATTAGCTATCAATAATGTCTCTTGATGAAAACTAATACCAATCGATGTCAATCCACTACCATAGACCCATGAAGTTCTTGAATTTCTCTTGGTACATTCGATTCCATCAAGTTATGGTGTCTTCATATGCAAATCGCTAACTTAGAGTAATCTCTTTTCTATGTTTTGGTTCTCCTTCCAATTCAACGCCTCTTTCTCATATAACAAAGTCATATGCTATGTTTTAATTAAACTCTTGATTCATATTACACTTCTTACTTTGACTTACACAAATATTAAATTATTATAATAAATAGAAATGTCTTCATAACATATCTCAATTAGTAAACTTGGAGAACAAGATTTCCGCTTTTCAAAAGGGAGATGTTTAACTTATATTTACATAAGTTTAGATTTTATATATTCAGGGTTTGAATATACAACATTATTTTAATTTTTATATTTATTATTATTCTTAATACTATTACATAGTATATTTTCTTTATTTATAATAATATTTAATTCTCAATTATATTATAATATTATCCTTGAATATGTTCATTTCATAATATAACCCATGTAGGTACGTTCTAAAATTATTATTGGAATTTGATATTATTTATAATCAAAATATTTATTTGTTATAATTATTATATATCTCATAGATTATTATATATTATATTTAAATATATCAAAATATATGTATTAAATGATTTTATATCATATATTTATCTATCTATATTAATCTCATACTATTATTTTTAAGTCTTATTAGAATCTATAACTAGGGACATCACAATATCCACTTTTTACTCAGCTCTTGAATCACTCGGTATACACTATCTGCTTGACACTTGAGTGACTCAGCACTCACTATGACTCGACATGGTCTAATATATACATCATGTTCTCAACATGTACAACTTGTTTAGCATGAAATATGTAAATAGATTAAGTGTGTTGACACTCACTTGTCAAAACCAATCTGATATCAACTATCTCCCCCTTTGACATGAGTGTCAAAAACACTTGATTATGCATTAACATCCTTATCCTTACAAGCATAACATATCTATAAGTTAGCTTATATACAAATCTTCAAAATGTCAAAATTTTGTAATAACTTTTATACCTCAAAATTTGATAACTCCCCCAGAGTTGATATGTTTGTTTTGTATCCAAATTTTGGTACTCCTGCTGAGTAAATCTAATACTCTCTGACTTCATGTTGAGTATGCCTGCTCTTCCCTTAGCTTGTTTTGTCTTTACTCTACCCTTTGTCTTACTTTTTTCTCCCCCTTTCCTTACTCTTCCCCATTTCTCATTCTCCTTATTGTAGATGCTCAAAAATGGTTTGCATTTACAATTTCATCAAAATGAAGCTCCATTGGACATATAGTGCACTCTTTGAAAGAAAAAGTCTTCTCTTCATTCTAACTAGTCCTCATCTCATCTCTTTAGTCTTCTTTTATTCATATCTTCATTCACCCCATGATCATGTATTCTAATACGCCAAATCATCTTCATCTTGCATTCCTACATTTTGACATCATCCTACATTGTCTATCAACCTTCTAGGGCTCTCCACCTAGTCCAACCTTAGTTTGACCAAATGTGACCATGTTTGACTGATTTCACTCATGTTATAACCTCTTTCCATCATTTGGGGCATGCATACAAAGTTTTAGGTCATTTAGAGTCCAATCGGTCTATTTTTGGCCCCCGTAGCCTTCTAGGGTGCAATCTACATTTTTAGAGCACATTTGGGCTTCCCATGGGTGCACTTGGTACTATAATAGCACACTTAGGCTTACCAAGTGCACACTAGGCACACATGGGTACATTTTGGGTGCACTTGGAGCAGTAGGATACTCAAAACTACTCCTAGAGCCCCTATGTTGCACTCTGGAGGCCATAACTTTTGTGTTTCAACTCCAATTTTAAAACTATTAGTTGCATTGGATTTGTATCTTCCTTTTGAAAAAATTGAGCTATCATTTTTATTATTTTTTCACTATCTTAAGTGGTAACCCTAGAAAATGCTCTCGGGCCCCTGAATTGACATCACTTTTCATACTAATTCATCCCATTTTCTCATTCCACTAACTCTGATCTTTTGGCCAACTTGATTATATCTCAATAGTGTCTATCATCATTCATATCATCTTTCACATCAAATTTTACATCATTTTGGAACCATTTGAACATCAAGAATCAATTCAAAACCATTTCAAATCAACTTGAAACCATTTCATATCAACTCCAAATCACCCAAAATAAACTTGGAATTACCCAAAATCAGTCTTAGTCAACCAAAACATGTCAGAAATCCCAAATATATCATCATTTGTCCAATCCTAGGCATTGTTGTGTCTTTTAGTGTCTTGGAAACCTATCAATCTATCAAATCTTATCAATCTGACCTTAGTACTGTCATGGCTCTCAGTGCTAGGTCAAACTATCATTCACATCATTCGATCTTTGACATTATTGAGTCTCTCAGTGTTAGATCATGGCATTATCAACCATTTAATAATATTGATAGTGCCCATCGATGTTGTTATGATCAAACCTATCAATCAATCTCGATCATGTAGCATTTACAATGTCAGTTAAATGTTACATTTATGTCATGTGTCTTTGGCATGTTATCAATTTTGATTAGTTGATCAATTTGACCATGATTTTGTTCTATCCATCATCATCCTAGTCAATCTCCATTATCATCACACTTTTTCAAAGGATACTATCACACTTATTTAATCAAATTGGCCAATCATCTACTAACTCTCTCTATACGATTAAATAACCCATAATTTAATCCTATCATTCTTACTAATTATTATTCCTAATTTTCATCCTCAAAAAATTAATTAATTAAATTAATTAATTGATATATCATTCAAAAATCATGGAAATTCACAATTTCCTAAGTCATATTTTGTACCATTAATTCCATTTTTACTAATTTCTATTTGTGTGGAATAAGGGATTTATAGTTCAAATATTCCACATAATATTGACATCATCATGACACATGGATGTGAGACCTCATGGATTCTCCTTTGACACTTGGCTAAGGTATGTCATAATCTTAGCTTCCATTGTCATAGATTCTTGGCTTTAAGTGGGTTTGAGGTGTCATATGATGTGTCATAGATTCTCTTCCATCATTATCCAAGTTTGACTTCCAAGCATCATACAATCCTAGATTTGGCATCTTGTGTCATATGCGTCATGGATCCTCCAAGGAATATCTTGCCATGTCACATATTCAAAGGTGACAATTCCAATGCTCTCATCCTCCATGTTGATTATAAAATGAGCATTCTTTCTCTCATTTCCAGTCCCTAATTCTTAAGTCTTTTCAAGTCCTTAGTTTTCTCATTTTTTTTACTCTTGCTCTCACATTCAAATCGCGTGTTCAAGTATTCTCATAGCATTATCATCATTATAGGATTTTGCTTCATAATTGTGTGGATTATAGGCAATTTAGAGCTACATCATATGGACAAGAAAGAAGGACATGGGAGCTACAAGTGAAAGAGGGAGTTTTTAAAATTGCTTTGCTTTCTTTATTCATTTGGCTTTCATGGCAGACTAAAGGGTGTTAACATATGATTATTGAGTTTGCGATTTGCTCATAGTATGTTAGACATTTGCCCATTTTCTTGTCCTACACTTATATCTCTCCAAAATTCTTATTCTCCCCCAAAATATTTCTCCACCTTTATCTTATTCTCCCCCTTTTTGAAACTGATGTCAATGGGCTATACACTTATAGTGTGTTTTTCCAAAAAATATTTATGGACATCTAATATCATCTTGAGAGTTGTATCACAGTTCTCACATGCAACATTTGATTACTTGATTTGGCATACTAGCTTGGCAGCAAGGTGAACTAGACCATCTAGTGTAGAAAGATTTGGGTCTTTCTTCATTAGGGTTTCAACATAGTAGAGTTCCTTGTGCAAAATTTCCATATGGGGGGTGAGAGTTGCCTAGATGTTAGTCGGTTTGGCCCTTATATTGGCCTCATCTGCTATCAATACAACTAACTGACTCTGGGTTTGAAGCAATGTCATGAAATGCTTCTCACTTTGAGCTAGATTCATAGGTAGTTTGACACCTAATGAACTTATCTAACTTTCCAAGCTCAAGATGTGACTTCTAGTCTCTTGGGTGAAGAGTGAAGGATTACACAATTTAGTGTACAATGAGAATATGTTCTCAATTACCTTCTTCACATTCTCAAACTTGGTTGCCAATGCAACTTGTGTTAGTGCTATTTCATCTAATAGTTTCTCATTTACTTTGTTTTGGAACTTCTTTTTTGACCATTCTAGTAATTTAGCTTTAGTATCCAGGTCTTCATTACTAACCTTATCTACTATGTCTATCAATTTTTCTATTAGTAGACCTAATATTTTCTCATTCACTTTGTTTGGAACTTCTTTTCTGACCATTCTAGTAATTTAGCATCAGTATCTAGGTCTTCATTACTGACCTTCTCCACTATGTATGTCTATTGTTCTATTAGTGGCTTGGCCTCATTTGAGTTGGCAGACTAAATGCATCTTAAAATATGTATTTAATATCTTGTAGTGCCTACTTCTGTCTGTGCCTCCTTATAAGCATTTCTTGATGCTTCTTCCTTGCTAAGGCTTGTTGCAATGTGCACATTTGTTCTATGGTTATTGTATCATAGTCATACTTCAGAAAAATGATTTCTTCATCAAGGCTCACATCTCCATACTGTATGACTTCTTTTCCTTTGATGAACTTGAGCTTAGCACTAAGATCTACAATTTTGTAGCATCTGTACTTAGCTTCTAAAGAGTTTGTGTGGAAGGAGTGGTAGATGCTGGTAAGGTTACCAGTGCTTGGATGGTAACTTTCTCCTTCACTTTAGATGTTAGCTCTATCTCTTTAGGCTTACCCTATTTTGTCACAATGACTTGACTTGCACCTTTCTCTTGTGTTGTATGTGTAGATAAGTCAATCTATCCTATTTCTTGTTGTTCTATAGTAGAAAATTATGTTTCCACTATGCTCATCTCTACTATATCAACCTTGGAAATTGTATCTTCTGGTATTTGGACTTAAAGTTATACATTAGTGACTAGAGGGATGATAGAAGGTGATTCTTGTGGTTTCACCTTTTCCTTTGCAATATCAGTCATTGGCTTCTGTAATTCATCCACACTAACCAGTACAAGTTTATCACACAGTTTTGCCTCTAGTGTAGACTGATCTAATATCTTCTTATCTTCCTTAGTAATGGGATTGATGTTCTAAGTTGATAGATTAGAAACATCCTCAATAGTTACTATTTTAGTAGTCTCCCTTGTGACATGTTGAAAACTGGCACTTGGAAATTGTGTGTCTTGCACACTCTGTTCTTCTGGCTATTATGGATTAGCTATTGTCTTTTCATCTATTTTCATTTCTTCTCTTCCCTCAATAGTTTCCATATGATCATCTTCTTCATCATCCTTCACTTCAGTGGGTGCTTGTTCTCCTTCCTTAACTGTAGTCAAACCATAAGTG
This sequence comes from Cupressus sempervirens, assembly GCA_028749045.1. Lineage (NCBI taxonomy): Eukaryota > Viridiplantae > Streptophyta > Pinopsida > Cupressales > Cupressaceae > Cupressus > Cupressus sempervirens. The sequence continues at coordinate 74,090,187 of CM053787.1, forward strand.
AGCTTGAATATCTATGTGGACTTCTTAACAACATCCTCAATATTATTTTGTAAAATGCTAAAGGCTCTATATTTAGGTTTAAACCTAACTACATAATTATTTATAGCCTTAGCAATCTGTGCCTTAGTAAGTTCAAGCATCACTTGGGCTAGAGATGTTTCTCTAATTTGTCTCTCCAAGTTTAGACAATAGTGCCATTTTTGCTCAACTCTATCATATAGACTCTTTGACATTGAGTTGGCAATCTCTAGAGGGGTTGTCTTAAATTTTTCCATCATAGCATATATGGTTTCTTCCACTTGATTTTTCTCCACTTTACCAAGATTGTCAAAATCAACATGACTACATTCTGATAAGTTTGTACTATTTCTAATATTTTCACATAAATTGTCTAAGTCTGAGAGATGATTATGACTTACCACCTTAAATTGGTTGTTGTCATCTGACTCTATTTTCTCTTCATCAGACTCAACTTGTGCAACATATTTTCTTCTTGGTCTCTTCTGCTCTTGAGCTCCTTGTTTTGTTGGTTCGATCTTCTTCTTTGCCTTTTGAGTTGTTGCACATATACTAGCCCTTGTAGTAGGTGTAGTAGGCTTGGCTTGTCTTGGTTTTATAGTTTTCTTAACTCCTTTCACTGGTTGTGCCTTGACCTTTCTCTTCTTTGTATCAGTGGGTGTAGGTGCTTCCTTAGCTTCTTCTTCCTTGGCACCTTCGGCTATTTTAGCCTTCTCTTATGGTTGATCTTCACCCATACCTTGAGTTAATGCAAGAGGTTCTTGTGCTTGTATTTCTTCTTCCTCTTCATCCTCTTCTTCTTCTTCTTCTTCCTCCTCCTTCGCACCCTCTCCAAACTTAACTTTCAACTTCTTCACTATCTTCTCCTTTTTCTTCATGGAAGAGGTAGTCTTCAATTCCATGGTAATTTTGGATTTAGCCATTTCATAGTTTCAAAATACCTTTTTAGTTTTATCTACCTCTTTTGCTAGTAATGCAATTATAGCTATAGAGGCCTCATCCACATTTATTTCATAACCAAGTGGCCTCAACCATCTCATTCTTGGTGTAGCAGCTTGTACAAAAGTGTAGTCGGCATCCACTAAAAAAATATACATCAACATAATGTTTCTCTACTAGTGACACTAGTATTCTGAACCTTTTCTTCATTGACTATTTGCAATCTTCAAAGTAACTAGTGATCACAGGTTTTAAGTTTTCTCCTAACTGCTCAATTTATTCACCAATATGTACTATTTTTGACTTGTTAGTTTTCCATGCAATTTTTCCAAATGTTGAATAGTTGTTTTTCACATAAAAGAATATACAAATCAATATGGAACAAAATTTTCATTGTGCACTCTTTGTCTTTCTGATTACTCCAAGGTTCTCCATCAATTATTGCAATTATAGATCTACTAGATCATATGTATGATCTTTCTTAACAATTTTATATCTCACATCCATAGTTATATAAGGAACACTATTCAATCTACTAGATTGATAGAACTTGTGTGATATAACCCTTATAGAAAAGTTTATCAGAGGATCAGTGATTGTGTTAATTTTCATGCCTCTCTTGTTCCATACAGCTCCAACATTTTTTCAATTACCTCCTTTGAATCACTTCTAAGTGTCTTAGGCTGATCTAGGGTTGGGTAACTAGTAACCCTATGAATTATCCTTTTAGTTATCTTGATAGGTCCATTGTCCAGTCATAATGAACCATCATGAATTTGGCTAAGCACTATCCTAATCCACTCTATCTTAAACACATTTGGAAGACCTAGGGCTTGTGTTAATCCCTTCTTCTCTATGATTTTGAATTCTTCTTTTAGTACACCATTATCACAGAGTCTAACATATGCTTCCCTAATCTCCATATCCCCAATGCTACTAGTCTTACAGTTATAGCATTTTCTTATATCTTGTATCATTAAAACATTTGGTGAAATCATCGAAAATGCACTAGAAGGGTCTTGCTTATAAGTGATATCATGAATAGCTTTTAAAATGGGTTGTTTTACTTCATTATTCACTAATTAAACATTTAAAATTTCCTTTCCTTCTACATTCTTTGAACTTGATGCCATTGTGTAAAACTAGGTTTTTTGGAAATTAAAACTGTGTAGCTTGGCTCTTGATAAATACCTTATAAAATTTGATGAATTGGTGTTGAATCATTGCTTGGATCTTCTACAACTATTTGGAATGGATTTCTAGATCACCTTGTACTCTATTCACTCTTTATCAAATTTAAACTGATGAAAAATGAGCTAAAACTGATCAAATACCCTTTGAAAACCCTACAATAAATGTTGAGCGCTTCCACAATTGTAAGCTCAGCATAAACCAATTTTAGGCTCACTTGGAAACTATTGAGATTTCCATCACTCGAAAAACACTATGATCTTGACATCAAGTACCCATTCTATTAGCTCATCATCTTCTAGCATTCCACTTGGCATAAATAGGAAGCTTTTCATGCTTGGTGGTAACATGAAAAACTTAAAGATTTATCTTGGATTCCTACTAACATATTACATCTTTATTCATGCTAATGTAATATTTCTAGTATAAATTTTATGGAACTAACGTATGATATAACATTTGAATATCAATCCCACATACCTCTTGATTACCTAGTTTGAAGAAGTTTGATCACCTCACCCATTGGGTGAAGTAATCCCTCCTCTATTTGATGTACTATAATCATCTTTCTTTTTCCATGTCTTATTCATCTCATCTCTAATTTGTTCAACATCTGCCTTGCCTTTGCCTTTATCAAATTCACAACTTTGTGCTTTTGGCCTTGTTGGACAATATCTACTTATGTGACCAATCTTCAAATAGCTAAAACATGTGGTTTGACTCAACCACCTTTGGTGGTTACAACTGAAGTGTGTCCTAATATAATTCTCAGGAACATGTCCATATTCTTGACAATAATCATAACTATACCTTGTATTATAATCCTAGTTATAGGAGTTGCCAATTTTCCTTACCTTTTTTTGCATGTGTTGATGACCACATTGGTTTGGATTTGCATTCAAAAGCTCTATGTCTATATTTCTAACATTTATAAAAATATCCTTCAAATCTCTATGTGTACATGGTCTTGGCTCTATATTCATGTCATTGATGAGCTTGCTTATTGCACTTGTGGTAGTGAACCATATTCTTAGGGTTGATAATGTGATTTACAATCTTCTCCTGCACACATTAGCATTATGTCCTTTCTCACCACAATTGTGACAAGTAAGTTTGGAGTTCTTACCTTTGTTGTTACTTTCTTCTACACTTTTGGATGATTCTCCTTCTTTAGTACTTGTGAATCCCAGTCCAAATGTATCATTATTGGATCTAGGGTGTTAGTGAAGTAGGATCTATAACTTGTAATAACACTTGTGGATATTTTATGTGTTTTCCAAGTTACTATATGAATGAATATATATGTGAAATAAAGAGGCATGTCTCTTTAACATATTAACTTACATTAGTTATATTTATAACACAAGTAATATACCCTCAATATATTATAATTGTTATATATATATCACTCTTAATATAAGTTAATTATTTCGTATATAATATTTTTCATATATTATATATCTCATATATATAATATAATTTATCTTACAAAATTACAACATAACACTCCCTCTTAATGAAGAAGGATAAAACACATAGATATTACATCATAGGTAATATTTCAAAAATAATACATATAGAAAATCTTTGATCACTAGATTTCTAGAATATGATATCATGTAAGTATTGGCCTATTATAATATCAAAAAATGATATTCACCAATTACTATTTGATAACATGAGCATTGGCCTATCAAAATATCAAGGCAAGATATACACCAAGTACCAAAAATATATCTATACAAGCAACTTGTAGATAATCAAATTAATGATATCAACTGCCTAGTTGTTGATTAATAAGATAAAGCCTTTACATGAAACAATTTCATAAAAATGAATCATGCTACAAGTTATTGTAAGGATGTCACTTTACAACAACTTCTCCTAATACAAGTGTTAATCATTTAGAAGTTGTTACTTTTTCATGATGTACATAGGGGACAGGCTCATACATGTATGACATAAAAAGTTCACATGAAGCCTCCATGAATGTTGTAATGTGGTGTTGTCACAAAATTCACCATAAAACATATTAGAAATAAGGTTTCTCCCTCTTAGTTTGATATCAACTTTTCTAACCTCTTAGCACAAGGTTCTCTCCAATGAAGTATCAAACTTCCTCTAAATATATTATCATCCTTCTAACCTCTTGGTAGAAAGTCATGTTATGATTCCTTAGTTCAATGGTTATCCTAATAGCAAAAGGCCTTCCAACCTACATACATGAGACTTTATCCCATGAATCATAGTCCTTTAGCTATTATAGTTTCTGACTAGTGGAGAATCCATCAATCAAGGTCTACTCCTTCTAAACCAAGATCATCAAAAGTTTGATTTAAACATTTATTATTTTCTACTCCCTCTCCAAGGTCAGACTCCCTCTCATAATTTTAATCAAGAATATTTTCTTCAAAAAACTCACATTATCCAACCTAATCATCAAATGATTTGTGAATCCTAAATCATAGCTTCTTTGAAGCTGCTATCATAAGATTGAGTATGCACAATGTTTGGTAGCATGCCTAATGTACCAATCTTCTTTTCCTACAAGAACATCCTCCGAGACAAAGGAAAAGATCAAGGAAAATAGCTCTTTATAGTAATTATAGAAATACAAAATAAGAGAGAGACTACACTGAGTAGATACATGCAATACCCGAGGATAATAAATACTTATTTGCAATAATAATATAAGTTTCTCCAATGAAGGTCCATATGCATCAAATCAAGAAATACCTCCATGTATGAATTTGTCAAACAATTTGAGTACGTCTTTTCTGCTCCCATATAAGGAAAATTCAAATGGGAATAGAACATTGGTTATCATTCTCACTTACAATGTTAGATTCCCACTCTTATATTATTGAGCATACTCAGAGATAGAGAAAAGAACCAAAGCATAAGGAGATAAATAACACTTTTAATACATAGAAGGATACATGTAAGAACCTGATTGCAAAATTTTTAAAAAAAATAATAATAGTCTTGAGAGAGAATACTTATCTCACTATTCTAAATCACATTGGGATAGTTCCAAGTGATTTCAGAACTTGTCTTTACTTGGACCCAAGGTATATTGGATTTGTTTCCATTGCATAAATACCTCTTAAAATTGTAAATTCCACCATTCCATGCTCATCTATATCTATTCTACACAATGGAGTACTTAATCTCAACACTCTCAACACAATATAGCTTTATAATTATGGCATGAAGCTGGTTGGTATCTGAATATATCAATCATTGTCTTATCATATCAACTACTCATTGTTTTTAGTGTTGTCTTTATTTTATGGCTAATAATACATGATAGCTGACTTTTGACATTCCTATCAATTGTCTTCATTTCTTGTTTAAAGAAACTTAAGAGATTCAAATAGAATTCCATTATTTTGTAAGTGGAAATGGAATAATAATTAGTATTTCTCCCCCACAATACAAAATTCCCACTTTTAAATTTTGTGCTTGTTTAATCACAGCCAGTGATTTATCCTTCCAACTGTTTAGTTTTACCTTGTTATATTCCCATATAACACAATGGACTTCTTATATTAATTTTCTCCATTTAAGCTTTTCTTGGTGGTGGATTCCTCAGCACTTGCATGTCATGGGAGAGTGCTAACAATGTTGTCTATTAGGTGTACCTTTGTATTATTCAACAGTTTGGGTTGTGGTGATAGGAGGGACCACCATTTATATTCTGAAGGGTAGGGGTGATTAAAAATAGTTTAATTTTTATTTGCCACCTTTGAATAATAAGAAGAGCACACATATGAACTATTTATAAAATGCTTCTCTTCAAAAACATAAGGTAGGTCAACATTAGGGATTTCAAACTCCTAGGTTGACATTAGTATGACTAGCCAACACTGTACAAACTTCCAGAAGTGACTAAGAATCCAACACTTTAATTCATATTTTCCACCATCGAACACTAGCCCAAAATTCATACATATACAAAAATATGGTGAATGTAAAGAGATGCTAATCTTCCCCTACTTGCTATTATCTATTATAATTTCAATACACAACTACAAATATGCTCCTATCTTACAACTTAGTACATTGGACAATATCACTAAAAGGTTATGGCTTGTCTTCGTAGAAGACTTGATTATGCTAGGAAGACTACACCTTCAATTCAAATGTTCTCTAAGAAAAATTGATAATGGTTCCTCCTGTATCAGACCAGGAAGCTCTATGACTATATGTGAAGTTACTAAATATCATTGTGCTTGTAGAATGCTCTATTAATCATAACTATTCCCAATATTAGAAGAGGAACCATGATCACTGAAACTTTAATTATTGCAGGTCCACAACAATGTTATTTGCACCTATATATGCTTCCTTTTCTATTTCCATAATTTATATTATCACACCAGCTAAATAATACTATTTCTTCATGTTCATGCATTTGGTTCTTGTCCACTCCTTATTTTGTTGTGCATTACACTTCCAGTTTGTAACATAACAAGTTCAAAAATTTCATAAACTTATACTTTCATAATTCCTAAAGATTATCATCTATCATTATGAGTGGGTGTGCCTTTTCATATATCATCTTCTCTTTTAGGTTAAAGCTAGGAGTTGAGAGGTAGCCGTGAAAACATTAACAATGTAAACCATGCATTGGTTATCATTGATGTGATTAGTCTATATCTAATCTCCTATCCAATATCACTTCATCTCCAATAAAAATAATTTACAAAATCATTCATGCCATCAAGGACAAGATATCTCACCCTCAAGGGGAAGAGACGTTATCCATGCATGCCTCAATTTAACATAAGAGTTAAAAGAATATCCCCATCCATCAAACTATAGTCACAAAAAAAAAATGAAGCATTGCACTATGTGTTTCTTATGTACTTGGGAAGATGAAAGAATGGGAGTGCAAAACTTATGCCTTCGACAAATTTATCGGCAATTTGGAACCAATTTCTGACATATATTATCGAAAATTTAAACTTCAGCTCCCTCCTCTTCACAAACTCAACAAGCTCACACACATGGTTTATATCTGTAAGGATCTTTAAGTAGCAAAGTCAGACAAGATGTTTCCATATGTATGCATCACCCTTCCAAATTTCATATGTTTTTTTTTTAAAATTTTGAGCCAAGGTTACCATAATCTCAAATGCATGCTTAGATCACAAATCAAACATAAAAAGTGTCAAAATAGAGAGAAGGTTATTGCAACAAAAAATAAGGGAATGTTTGTGTCTAACAAATTCATTCAATGGAGAATCTTCAAATTGACTCCCAGATTTTTTTTGAAAGCGTACACATTTAGAGGATATTACTAGTGTATTCAAAGTTCAGATGTAGTGTATAAAATTGATAACGAGCCATGGCTTCCGCATATTGAAATGGGAATATAATCTAAAAAATTCTGCTCATACCACTTTGTTAATGGTGTCAAAGATATTTTGTATCTCAGGGAATTGAACCTGCTCTAATACCATGCTAGTGAAATAGGATCTATAACTTGTAATAGCACTTGTGGATATTTTATGTTTTTTTCAAGTTATTATATGAATGAATATATATGTGAAATAAAGAGGCATGTCTCTTGAATAGACATGTCTCTTTAACATATTAACTTACATTAGTTATAGTTATAACACAAGTAATATACCCTCAATATATATATATATATATATATATATATATATATATATATATATATATATATATATATATATATATATATCACTCTTAATATAAGTTAATTATTCCATATATAATACTTTTCATATATTATAGATCTCATATATATTATATAATTTATCTGACAGAATTATAACATTAACATAGTGGATCTCAACAATTGCTCAAAGTATTTGGTGGCTTCATTTGGCTTGTTGAAACTTTCAACAATTTTTTTTTCCCTCTTTAGGTCACTCTAAAATTGTTCATTTTGTAACTTCAATATAGTTATCTCAATGTCCTTGAGATTTAGTTCATAGTTGGTATTCATTATTTGACTTAGACTATCTAATTGTATGTTGGAAATCTTGGTTAGCTATGTTGACTTGTCTTCTAGTCTATTGCTTAGAATTATTTTGTCTTCTTCAATTATGGCTTTGTCTACCATAGCTTTCTTCTTTTGTTTAGTCACCTCACATAGTAGTATGGCTTGTGATTCTTGCTCTAACTTGAGATTTATGATTTCCTTAGCTTGGAATTAATTCTTTTCCATCAGATCTACAACTAGTGCATCAAATTCATTTGAGTATCCATCTGTAAATAACTTAGTAGTGTCTATCTCTTTGTATTGTTTGTCATTCTCTGCAATAGCAATTTCTTTCCTTCTCTTCAAAGACTTTTTCAGTTCTTCTCTTGCTTTATCTAGTTGATATAGAATGAGTTGTATCTCAATTCCCTAATTCTCAATAATCTTTTCCAACTTGTAGACTTCCATTTCAAGATCTTTTCTCAAAGCTACAAAGCTTCTCTTTTAGAGAACAAGGCTCTAATACAAATTGTTGGAATTATAATAGGAAAGATAAACTTTTGAGAGAGCTAGGGTGAATGTTAGCAATATGACCAATCAATCAAATAAGGTGAGAAATATAGTTGTCATTTATGGCAACATATGTTTCTCAATTTAGTCATGAATATTTGTGAAGGAAAATTGTCTAAGTATTGGACAATGTTACAACAACATGACAAGATTTGTCAATAATATAAAATTTCCTTGGAATATTCTCTTGCACAATTGACCCTAGATGCATAATGTCATCTTGATGATGCATACTAGTGCACATGTCCATGCGAGAAACCTAGTTCAAGCTATGGAGGAAATACTTATGCAGATACCTCACAGTGCAAAATAGAGCATGTCAGCAAATTGACTTGTATGCCTTGCAAAATTTTTTGATTACTAAATCTTGATGAGTCGAGTAAGGAAGAATTTATTGATATTTTTGATATAAGTAAAGAACTTCAATTGTGAAGTTAATAATGAATGCGATATTATGATATGTGATGTGAAGCAATGTTATATGAGATATTATGCAAATTGATATGTGCATAATCAATCTTTGTATGGAGAATTGACAATCAAAAGAATTGCAAAGTATAGAAAGTGATCTAGTATTGTATGCATATCTATTCTCTTGAAGAAGTTATTGTATAGTTTCATGTTAGGGAAGTGGGCTCTTCTTGTATGCATTTGTATGTGATCCACCAACTCCTAGCAGGGTTGAGGCTTCTAACAAGGCCTAAACTCCTAATAGGGACTCAAGACATTATACATTCTTTATAGACTCCTAATAGGGCCAATATCCTTAACTGCATTCTTTTATATAGTGAATCATCTAGTGGGTTTCATCCCCACCAGGTTTTTTCCTTGGCCACGATTTCCCTAGTTAACAAAATATTGTGTTATGAGCTCTCTTTGTGCATGGTTGTTTATACTAGTTAGTTTTATTGGTTTACTTCCTTATACATGTATTAAAGTAGTTAATAATATCTAGTTGTGGGAAAAAAGATTTAAAATATTGATTCACCCCCACTCAGTATTATCTATTTTTAACAATTGGTATCAGAGCTTGCATATTCAGAAGAGGCTTAATAGCTTGAATGAAATCCCTATGGATATGAAACAGTTGAAGAAGAATCTTGAAGAATATATTGAACAAATTGATCTCCTTACTAATGAAAGAGATGGCCTAAACTACAAATATAAAGATGCAAAAGCTTGCATTGGTGAACTAAAGGACAAGATAGACGACCTAAAGTGAAAAGGACCTAGTGAGAAAACTAGTGATGATGATATTGAAGATCTAAAGAAAGAAAATAAGATCTTGAAATATTAGTTAAAAATAGTTGAACTCAAGCTAAGTCTTAAGAAAAATGGAGGAAAGAATGACTTTGAAATAAAAGTTGAAAGCAGATCTAAGATCCCAGTTAAGCAAAGTAAAATCTGAATTGGAATCTATCAAGTTAGAGCATGTAGAATTAGAGAAATACAACACTATTGTGAAAGGTGAGTTGGTGAAAACCAAACAACAACTTGAGAAATTATATACTAGTAGTGAAAATATTGAAGAACAAATATCTGTACAGAGACCTAGTTATGACAAGATTGGACTTGGATTCTTCCTTGGACAATCCACCAAGAAATCTATTGTTAGAAAAGAACCTAATACTCTTGAAGTCAAAAAGGATCTAAGCATAAACAAAACAGATGATACATCTAAAGACAAGGAGAATGTTAATCACTCTAAGAAATCTAAAGAATCTGATCAAGATGTGGGTAATAGAAGAAAGGAATCTCATGCCTGATGTAATGAACTTGAACATACTAGAGATGATTTCAAAGGCAACAGAAGAAGATCTCACAACAATGAAAGTGGAGAAATAAGACAAATTGTTTGTTACAAAAGAAAAAATATTCAACACATAGAAAGGAATTGTAGAGCACCTAACAAACCAGAATAATGAAGAAAGAAGGAATGTACTTGTATGCCAATTATGTAATAACTTTGGATACATAGAAAATTTCTATAGAATGGATAAAAGAAACCTTAATAGGAATTAGAATTACAGAAGGAACAATAGAAGAAATGATGACAACCTAAAGGAAGAAATGAAGGAAATATTTTTAAATGCAAGAGAAGCTGGAAGTTTTCATACAGTTTAGTAAGAAACTCATCCTAATGTACTTAACAAGATAGTAAAGTCACTTATTGTCTGTGACCCATCTTTGAGAATTCTTAGTAAACTAGTGTGTCAATTAATCATAACTATTGTTAGAAAGAATATCACAAGTCGTGCAGTTACCAATATATACTAAACATTGAGAGGAGTCTACAGTAAAGTGTGCATTGCTTAATATGATCAGTATAAGGATATATAAGAACCTCTCTGTTATAAAGAGACGATATTTTGGACTAGTGGTAGGCACACATTTAATGTGAAGTATAGATTGCAAAAGATTTAAAGGATACAAACTAATTTACGAACATCATTTTCTTGTGTGAAATCTTAAGTGCAAGATTGAAGAGAGATTTGAAGTGTTGAAGAAGTTTGGAGATACTCAAGATTGCTTAAAACCCTAAAATGCAAAATTAAGGTATATTTTGAACTTGTTGAGAAAATTTTAAGAAATGTCAAGACAAGAAGTGTTTAATGTCAGTACTAGACCTAGATATAACTTCAAGAAACACCCATTTTTTTCTCTTCTTGATGACCCCATTAGAGCATTTTTGCAAGTACCAAAAAATGTTCTTCATGTTGAGGACATAAGAGGTTATATTCACTATAAAATAGAAAGCATAGGAGATATTAACATTCATAAGTAATTGGAGAAAATGTGCAACAATGATTTGTCATTAAAATTAGAATATGCATACGTAGAACAACTTAACCTAGTTAAGCATATGTTCTACACAGACTTTGATAACCATGAATGGAAAAGAATCATTCTGAGTAGAGGTCATGAAGACCTTCTATGGTTGGGAGATTCAATCATATGAATTGAAAATGACCTAATTCACAAGGTCAACAGGTTTGAGCAATGAAGGATGCAATCTTGTGAACATAAAGAATGTGCACAAGTTAGTTGAAACAAACCTCAACACAAGTTTTGATGGAAGAAATATGAAGATCAACTCTATTCAAGATGATGGAGTGAGAATTTTTACTAAAATTTTGGGATATAAGTTTAACCATGGATCTAGGATATATTCAATCCCTGCCAGATTTCTTCATGCAACTTATGTGATGGTAGTAAAGGGTGAAAAGGTTAATCTATGTGATATTATCTAAACTTAGTTGTTGGATAACATATCAAAAATCAAGAAATCTAGGAGTGCAGTCTTTAGGTTTGAATCCCTATTGACTCATATATTCTTCTATGTAGTAAAGATGTTTCCTAGTATCTCAAATTGGAATGGAAGTGAGTGAGCAATGCAGACTATCACTCATACATACAGAACTAAACTAGAAATAGTCAGAGATAATGATATTGATAGAATGATGAAATCATTCCAAGCTAAAATGAAGCAAATGTATAGGATACCTCCAACATTGGTAGAGAAATATAAGGATGAACTATGGTTTATGGTAGAAATAGATTTCACATGCATGGAGGCAGTAGTTCCTTGAGTAAAGTTCATTGAACCTATGGGTTATGAAATGAGTGATGAACTAATTGAAGAATATGCATAGATAATTCAACACTCAGAAGTTGATTCTAAATTCCCTAGATGGGGGACATACATTGAGAAGATGAGAGAAGTCAAAACAAGTCAAATAGTCATGGACTCCAAGAATAAGGTAGAAAAAGTAATTGATTATATCTTAAAGGAATTAGGAATGCCATGAAAGGAATTTGAAGAGGTGAAAGAGATAGCCTTGGAAATCAATGCTAGTGGTTAATATAAACTATTGAACCCTACACCTATTGTAGTGGTTGGACCTATTGAAGAGGTCATAGTTGCACAGACAAGTACACAAGCACCTATAGTACCATATGTTGTAATTGGGCAACAGCAACCTGTAAGGAATCCAAAGAAAATAGAGGAAGTGTTATCACCAAGGAAGTCCACAAGGCTTGAAAAAACTAAACTTGAGAAGAGAGTCAAGAAAACTACAAGTGGACCAAGCAAGAGGAGAAGAACCTTGCAAATCAGTTCCTTTGAATCTGAAGAAGAAACTAGTGATAGACTAGTAGAATCAATAGATTAGGAAGCGAAGACTTCAGGAGGAAGAAAAGCATGGAAACCAAAGGTAGAAAATCTTAACATAAAAATTATTAATGACAATAGTTTTGTGCAATTGAATAAGTATTATGACTTGTATAATAATATGGATAGAATACACCTAGAGAATATTGTAGTTAGAAATATGATCCTAAAATATAAAAGGTTTGATAGCATAAGAGGTCAAATACCTGAAGATTTGTACAATAGACTAAGAAGTAGGAAAAGTAGAGTAATTAAGGAAGATAAGAAAATAAGGATAAATATAGTGAAAAATTTAAGTATAGCAAATAATGAGAAAGAGATAAAAGAAATTATGAAAGGAATAAGACCATTATTGATAAATAAGAAGAGATCTATTCTTCTTATGGGAGGAAATTATGAAGAAGTGAATGAGGAAACTCAAAAGGCTATAGTCAGATACATGTCTACTATGCCTAAAGAGTTTAAGGAGAGTGTGCAACCAAAGAAGGCAAGCCGTATGCCTAAGGAGAATAAAAAGAATGCACAAATAGAGGAGATAAGTCCTACTATGTTAACAGTCAGTCCACCTCATAGTTCTAAGCAACCAAGTGATTCACCACACATTACCATTGGCAATGAATCTATGCAAGTAGATAACACCAATATGATAGTGGATAGAATTGAAGACCCATTTAAAGATTTTGACCTCAACATTGTTGGCAATATTGTTGATTACAATAGCTCATCTAATAAGGAAAAAGAATAGGAGAAAAAGGAAGAAGATGCACCTTCTACAAAGAAATTTGAATCTAGCACTAAAGCAACTATGACAAGTGCACCTTTAGCAACAATTGTAGTAAAACCATCCACACCACCTACATGAGCAATAGTAGTCACTACAACAGCAATACAGTCAAATGAAGAAGATGAGACACAAAACCTTATATCTTATTTAAGTAAACTCCTTGAAAAGAAGAAATTAGTCAAGTCTATTAACAAGACTTTAACCTCAGTTTTGGAAAAATTGGAGAAGACAGTAAGTTCTGGTTATACATCTATAGAAATTCAATAGAGAGTAGCAATTTTGTGCCAAATCTTTGATAATGATTTACAATGCTTACAAATTTTGCTACAATTCAAGCATAGATTGAGCATGACGGTAAAATTCTTAATACCATGTGTACAAATATAAGAAATGATATAGAAACATTAAATAAATGCATTAAGACAGAGTATGGAGGAAGGGAAGTAGATATATGCTAACTGCAACATGGCATACCTTCACCTTCATAGTTTTGATGAGTAAGTCAAAGAGAACATAACTAATCTTTAGATGCTCACTGATAAATTTCTAAAACATAATTAGAAATTAGAAACCTTTGAGCATATAATGCAAGCAATTCATGATAGCATTCGAGATATACAACCAGAAAAGGAGAAAGCTCTAAAAATATTTACTTTTTTGAGGGACCATTTATCCCACATATTACATTGTTACAAAATTAGTTGGATGAATGTTTGGTAGCCAAGACCTCATATGACAAGTTTGTGGCTATAGATTTGAATGCACCTGAGTTAGTCACATATGCTCTATGTGCACTAATCAATGTGTCTAATGAACTAAAAGATAGTTGGAAGAAACACCTTGCATAGTTGAAGATTAACTTCAATGATTTTTTTTTCAATTTTTGATGCAGCTTTTAAATTTTGATAGGATTTTCTTTTTGTTCACACCTTTTTCATTGATGTCAAATGGGGAGAAATCAAGAAAATTGTAATTGTAAGTTATATAGTTGTATTTTGACATATAGTAGTAAGTTTTTTCTTAACCAAGCTTTGTAATTGGAGCTATAAGGGATGTAATCTTTTTTCAAAACATGCATACAATGTTGTTTTCTATTGTCTTATGATTATTCACTTTGATTGGTATGACAACATGTTTGGGACTTAGCCAATTTTTCCAAAATATTACCATCAATGCCAAAGGGGGAGATTGTTGGAAATATGACTGATCAATGAAATAAGGTGAGATATGAAGTTTTCATTTATAGCAACATATGTTTTTTAGTTTAGTCATGATTATTTGTGAAGGAAAATTGTCTAAGTATTTTGTTATAGTAGCATGACAAGATTTGTTGATAGCAAAATATTCCCTTGGAATATTCTCTTGTGTAGTTAACCTTAGATGCATAACATCATCTTGATGATGCATAATAGTGCACATGTTCATACGAGTAACCTAGTTCAAGTTATAGAGGAAATACTAATGCAGATAGCTCATAGTGTAGAATAGAGCATGTCAGCAAATTGACTTGTACGACTTGTAGAATTGTTTTGATTATTGAATCTTCATGAGTTCACTCTAAGAATGATATGTGAGCTGACTAAGGAAGAATTTATTGATATGTTTGATATAAGTAAAGAACTTCAATTGTGAAGTTAATAATGAATGCGATATTATGATATGTGATACGAAGCAATGTTATGCAAATTGATATGTGTGTAATCACTCTTTGTATGAAGAACTGACAATCAGAAGAATTATGAAGTACAAAAGGTGATCCAATATTTTATGTATATATATATATTCTCTTGAAGAACTTATTGTATAGTTGCATGTTAGGGTAGTGGGCTCTTCTTACACACATTTTTATTTGATCCACCAACTCCTAACAGGGTTGAAGCAACTCCTAACAAGGTTGAGGTTTCTAACAAGGCCTAGTCTCCTAATAGGGACTCAAGACACAATACATTCTTCATAGACTCCTAATAGGGAAAATATCCTTAACCGTATTCTTTTATATAGTGAATCATCTAGTAGGTTTCATCCCCACCCAAGTTTTCCCTTAGCCAAGGTTTCCCTAGTTAACAAAATATGGTGTTATGAGCCCTCTTTGTGCATGTTTGTTTTTACTATTCAACTTTATTGGTTTACTTCCTTATGCATGTATTAAAGTAGTTAATAATATCTAGTTGTGAGAGAAAAGATGGAAAACACTAATCCAACCCCCCTCTCAGTATTATCTATATCTAAAAGTGAATCAATACTTTAAACTTGAAGCCATAAAACTTTCATCACACATCCATCTCATGCCTTAAAAAATAAACTGAAATAACATGTAAAAAATGTATATCTAAAGCATGTAAACATATAAGGAATTACACAGATATGACACCAAATATGATTACCTAGAAACCCTCCAATGAGAATGTAAAATTGGGGTGGGGATGACACCCACAAATCTTTATGACTACAATAATAAAGTGTATCTAATGAAGGCTACAATGTTTAGATCATGAAACATGATCTACCCTATGAAGGGTTTGCCCTATTAAATGCTTACAAAGACTGCTAGGTCTCACCTTGTTAGAGGATTTCAACACCCTGTTAGAAGTGTTCCTAGTTAAAGGACTTTAACTCACAATTAAGTAAGCACCTTTTTAGATGATTTCATACAACCTATTAGGACTATTCTGTTAAGAGATTTTGACTAAAATCACCTATTAAAATGTCTCAGCATTGATCTTGCGGTTAGCACTTGCTTCCTTCATAACAGATCACCTCTAAACTAATGTCTTTTCAATCATTCTTGATTAGATATCTATTTGTTGTATTCCTTTCTTTCCTCTATTCTACTCTAACTGATTCTATAGTGTAATCTCACTTCATAACTTCTAAGCCACAGTGAATGCTCTATTTGTTCATGCAAACTATTCAACACACATAGAAAGTTTAGGGTTTGTCCTCATTAAGAAGACTTTAGTGATTTAGGACTAGGTATGAATCTATGGCTAAGATTCATCCATTTTGCCACTTAATCCTTCCCATTTTCTGATTGGTTGCATGTAATTACATAGTTAATTCAACTAAAGATTCATCCTTATCTCCAAAATATTGAAATTCATCTTTAAGTTGGCTCAAAAATGGTTTACATAGTTGTTTGCACCTTTACAAGAAAATATGTCAAAACTATTTCACTCGACATCTGAAGTCTCTAATGCTTGACATGCATTAATCTTTATACTATGACTGACATTTGTAATACTTGGCATCCACTATTTAATTAGCTCCTGAATCAATCGGCATAGACTATTTTCTTGGCACTTGAGTGACTTAGCACATGAGTGGCTTGACACTCACTATGACTCAGCATGGCCTAATATATACATTTTGTGCTCAGCATGTACTACTTGTTCAGCATAAACTAAGGAAATAACTTAAGTGTGTTGACACTCACTTGTCAAAAGCAATCTAAGATTAACAAGTTTTCCCTACGTGGTCAAAACCTTCTTCAAAATATTTATTATCCTTGTAGATATAGTTAAATTCCCTAAACAAATACATTTCTCCCATGCTTTCAAATTTATAGTGAATGTATGAGCTCACATCCTCCATAAGCAATAAACCTTTACTAATTTGCAAAAATTCCTTTGCGAGATCATCTTCCAAGGGTAAAATTGGGTTTCTCTTAAACTTGTATCTTGGCTTCTCTAAAATATCATAAAATGGAGAGTTTATTTATGTATTTAAAAAAAATATATATCTCTTCAAAAAATGACCTTGTAAATAGATAAACACCTTTGAGATTGTAAATTAGGGTTCTTATGGAAATTCACTCAAATTGCTTCCAAAGTTCTTTGAACCTCATTTCAATCTCTCTACAGAGTTTCTCCAAGCCTTAATTGATAAAATGGTATCCAAATAATTCACTTTTCCTCCTATTATTCCATGCATATACGTCCCTACTTTTTGTGAGCAAAAAGTTGGGTCCCCTCTTTTTTTCTTTTTTCTCTTACCTTGCTTGAGGTAAATTTTTTTGTTTGGTTTCAATTTTTAGTGTTTGGATTTCCACATTCCTATCTAGGATATGGGATCCTTGCGAGTGAAAAAAGGAAGTGAGTACTTATGGCTTCGAACAAGGGATTCTTGGTCTTCAAAAAGGGTACTTTAAGATTAGATGAGAGTTTTTTCTCATTTGTCTTTGACAATGGGGAAATATTTCTATGGTCCTAAGGATGGCTTTGTAACAAAGCTCATTAATTAAGGACAAGTACAATTAATACACCTCTTTAGTATCATGATCAATGAGTTATTTAAGACACCTAAAAGGATTAATTTTCACTTTTTTTGATTATCACAATTCTTCTCCACAAGTAAAAGTTGTCATTTGAGTTGTCACTCCTCCTATACGTTTTCATTTTTCAAGTTCACGAGGGTGTTTTTCTCAAGGTTATGTTGGTTCTGATTCATGTGTAGATGAAGAAAGGTCTTTGAATTGTGGCATTCTTCCATTCTAGTGCTCCAAGTTGGTCTTTTCTCCCTCCTATGTTTTGTTCTATTTGCAGGTTGCATCTTGTAGTCTTTGCATGGTCATTTCTTTTCTCTCTTTTGTCTTTCTTTGTAGTCATCTTTCCTTTCTATCACTTTTGTGTATTTCATTTTTTGGAGTTTTCATAAATCCTCTTTCACTTGAGCTCACATGTGGTTTCTTGTTATTGGACAAAGCCTCTTTGGCTCTAACCTTTGCATTTATGCAAACTAGTTTGTTTTTTTTTTAGTGAAATGAGCTATGTAGTCTTAGTTTTTTGAACTCCCATGGGGTATTTAAAGTTTATATTGTAAATATCATCTCTTTTTAGTAAATTAAGTTAAGTTATATCGCTCTTCTTTCCATTTTTTTTGTCTAGTGGTGTAGGTTTCAATTTTGTGGTTTTCCTAGGTGCTTGCCCTTCCTAAAAGTTCACCATCTAGGTATCCTCTAGTACCCTCTTTTAGTCTTTTTTTTTTTTTGTTAGGTAGGATCTCACTAGTTGAGTTTTGTTTTACATGATTAATGGTTCACATACATGCCTTTATGGGTGCTTAGGTGGTAGTTTTTTGCTTTGAAAGATAAAGAGTATGGGTATATTGTCACTCCTATATGCACACGTGAAAACTTAGTCTTAGTCATATATGGTGGTTTGTTGGCATGAAAACAATGACTCCATGGTTTTATAGGGTGCTATGAATGGTGCTTTTCTAATTTTTCTCGTCTACCCTAATGCAACATTCTTCCTCAAGCTAAGCATCTTGCATCACTTATGACAAGTTTGCTGGTATTTGAATTTAAATGGTTGTCACATCAAGAATACCTAGAATTTATTAATTCGATATGTCATGCGAGTGAATTTTTGTCAATTGCATAAGGAAAACTCATTTTCATTAGCCACATTATTGGAAGTCTTGTCTAGGAGACATATTTTTGGGTTTCTAGTAGAGAGAAAGTGATATGCAATGGTAAGATATAAACTATCTTTGTTTGTATTCATGAGGTTTGAAATTGCAAGCTTATGAGCTTTGGGGATTTTGTCCCCCACTACTTGTTAGTGATAGTTTTTAGGCTTCCAAGGCATGACTTTCAATCACCATCCTTTTTCCTTTTATTAGAAGTTAGTATGTTTGTTTAGGGTTTTTGGGTTTTATGTCCTTCTCCATTTGGAAAATTTCTAAAATCTTAAGTCTAATTAAAAGGATTACTATTTTTGAAAAGTGGATTATGGTATTAACATGTGATTGCTCTTTACAGGTGCTAATGGGTACTATCTTTCAAGGATCGAAAAAATTGTTTAGGTATCGTAGTTGGATTAGGACCAATGAAAATTCCAAAAGATGGAGACCACATGATAAAGAGGGGATCTTTGAGAAGAGATTGAAAATAAATTCCTAGAGGGTTGTAGATCAAATTAGTCTTCAGATCCAAACCATGGAAGGACTAGTTGCCAACATAGGAGACAAGGTTTCTCAAGAAGAGAAGCTCTAAAAGTAACATGTTTACAAATGGAAGGATGCTTTCAAAATCATTACTCCATGAGGGTGTGTTTAAAATGTTCATCTTCCTTTCTTGATGAGGCCTCTCATTCTATGTATGACCATTCTAGATTCATGATATGGAATAGTGCATAACGAGGATTCCCCTACAAGAAATATTTTGAGCATGTAGGGATCCTTTTGGCTGGCTTCAATACTTTCTTAGAAGGAAGAGGCACCAAAAATCTACTAAGTGTAGAACTGGGACCATAATTTTCTTTTGCTCATGACTTGGTTAGGTGGTCTTGCATTACATGGTAGTCGACATTCACTATTTAGTATCCTAGAATCTTGAAGCTCAAGTCTTTTAGATATATGGGTGGATGTGTTGGGTTCCTCCCAAATCTGACCTTTTGCCACCATTGTTGGATGACACACTTATTTATGACATGACAAACAATTAGTGATGGAAGATAAAGAATCTCCTTTTTTCAATTGCATGTTTCCCCATGTACCTATGAATTTAAGATTTTAAGAGAAGTGGAGTGCTTTTTTCATTTTGTGGGAACCTTGAGGAGTTAATTGATAGATATTTGATAGAAAAAAGCATGCAGAGAATCAATATTAATGGATTAGATTTCCTTTCAAAAATCCCCTTCCTTATTCCCTACTTCTTTTCATCCTCCTTCAATGGATTTTCAAGTATAATTTCCTCTTCCAAAACTATTTTTGCATGAAGGTGGCAGTAGATTTTATAGACCTTAAAAATAAAGGAAGAAGTTGAATTAATTAGGGTAAGATGTTAGTTTCTCACCTAAAGCTATAGATAGTTGTCTATAAATATAAGAAGAATGATGATTTTTCTAGGGTCGGTAAAATTATTGATTTTATCTTAAATTTTATTGTAAAAAAATTTTAATGAATGAAAATAGTACTACCTTTTTATTTTCCTACAATTTAGCTTCCTTGAAGCATTGTTTCACCTGATGCATGCTAGTATTTATAAGTTGTTGTTAGAGTGAATAAACCTTGTAGTGTTTGGTATGAGATTCATTCATTTTTAAAAGTAGTGAGGTCTTTCTATTTTGTTATTTTTATCTTCCTTAGCTTGGATAAATCTAAATGATTTTGTTTACTTTGATACTATTTCATTTGCAACACTTATTTATGTAAGATTGATTGATCAAGCATGCATTTAAGTTATCCTACCATCCAAGCATGTATTTTTTATAGTAATAAGGCAAATGTAGACTATCGGTAGATTAAATATCTAACCTTTTAGCCTCTTTATTTTTTGTTATTTTCTTTCTATAACCCATGGTTCCACTCTATGATAGTTTCCCAACCTAGTTTGAGTGATCCATTATTGAAACCAATATGTGGAAAAAATACTGAAATATTTTCCCAACTTATTATACATAAAGTCGCCTCCTTATCCAACTTTTTTAATTCCTTGCATGATTAAGTCCCGATCTATAGGAGCTTGGGAGTTGAGAGTATTTAGAAATGTTTAGAATAACTGGGGGGTAAATTAGTTACTCAAGGTTAATATGTACCACTTGAACAATAAATCAATAAACACTTCATTGTTCTACTTATCCTATTGTTGCTTGGTCTATACTGTAAAACTATCATAAACATAACTTGCATTGTATAATGAAAATATTATCAAATGTAAATACACCTGAAGTATTCATCATAATTTTGACGCTAGGATTTTATGTGGAAACCCTATTTGGAAAAAACCACAAACAACATGTCTCTTTTTTCACTCTTGCAAAGTGAGCTCTATTAAGAGCCAACCCTATTAAAAGTTAAAAAACAAATTGTTAAATGTGATTGGTTAGAGGATTTAATCACCCTATTAGGAGTGGCCTTGTAAGATGACTTTGATCATTCCATTTAGAATATCATCTAGTTAAAGGATTTACACATACTATTAAGTCTTCAAATGAATGTTTGGTCAACCTTTGTTAAAAGAATTCCAATAAAAATTGTTTATCATGACTAGAAAGAAAACAATAGGTTTTGATCTGTGTGATTGCAACTTGTTAGCATGAATACTGATGATACTAGTTTGGGGAGTATCTTGAGCATTAGAGAGTATTGACATGTTGTATTCATGACTATGTTTGTCATTAATGTCAACATAGTCTAGTTTCTATAAAGACTAGTTGAGTAGAAGATAAGGATCTTAGTGGTATAGAAAATGGTTTGATTGTGGTGATGCACAACTATAGACATGTTTGGCATAGTGTTTTCATGATGTGATCAAGCGCACAGTGTTCTAGTCGGAGACGTTCAAAACATGTACCTAATTTACAAAGAGCAGTTTAGAGATAGAGTATTGGGAAAGAAGTTATTGATGTTTGTTGTCTATCTTACTTCTGAGATGTAATGAAGAGATGCATAGTCAAGCAATGATAAGGGACAGTCAGCTAATGATGTCAGCAAGTGTGCAAGCCCAAGTATCACATGTGTGAAGTTTTGTATAGACCATGAGCTGATGGTGATATTGTAATTGTAATTAATTAATTATCTTATTATAATTAATTATGAAGACATGGTATAAAGGAAAGATGTGTTGCTTGCTTGTAATGTTTGGAATTGATGTATTGTGATCATTATTAAAATGTGAAGTTTGAAAAGGAGTAGAGTGCTTACTAAATGTGTGTAAGTGATCCAAGGGATTATCAGATGCAATTTTTGTGATCTAGTTAAAAGATCAAAAGGAGAAAAGGTCCAATTGATAGGATAGAGAAAGAGGAAGGAAAAATACAATACCATTCTATTATTCTACAAGGAATAATATAGAGATCATTTGGACAATGGGTTCATTGGTCTTGCCCTTGAAGTTTGGGAAGTGGATCTATCTATCTTCCACAACTCCTATTAGGGTTGGAATCTCCCTACAGGGATTCAAAATCTCTTAATCAAGACTCATATGTACTAAATGTATTCATAGGCTCCTAACAGGGATTTAAAGTCTCCTAACAGAGACTCATATGTACTAAATGTATTCATAGACTTCTAACAGAGTCCATCCTCTAACAAAGAATATTTATATTAGTACATCATCTTGTGAGTACCATCCCCACTGGAGTTTTCCCTTTGATCAAAGATTTCCCTAGTTAACATATCTAGTGTTATTGTGTATGGGTATCTTGTTGTGGTTTTAGTTTATATTATTCATATGATTAAGTTCGTTTAAGGTTAATAATTGTGGTATTAGTTGGGTAACTTATTCAACCCCCCTAGTTATATTAGTGTTAGGATTAAACCATGGATAGAAATAACTATTACATGAGAATATAACCAATATCAAAAAATATTAGATCACACAAAAAAGAACACAAGACACCAACATTTAACGTGGTTCACCCAATCCCTAGGATATGCCCACCAAATAGCAAGTCCAATATTTTACAATCCAATGATTACAACTTGATTACAATTTGTAATCCTTTACAGCTTAATATCACTGCAAGAACCAATTTCGCATCACCTTGTGAAACAATGCCTAACCCTAAGCCCTTTTTATATAAGTATTAAACCGTTTTAGGGTTATAATTAATAATTACATATCGGCCCAAAATCTTGATAAAATAGGGCCCAATTTTTTTTAATTTATGAAGTATGTATAGTACTTTCCTAATCAGTAGCCACAATCTAACAATCTCCCACTTAGGGATCGATCAAGCTCCACACTAAATAAAAATCTCCCACTTGGAGACTGATCCTAGAGAAATGCCGCTACCACATGGGGCTTACACTAGATCAAACCACCCTGGACTATGTTGTTCATTGATTGCTATTTAGTCAAGAAGACCAACTGAAGTTGAAGAGGAATTCATCTTCTCCCTTGTCACTACCTTGGTAAACATATCCTTTGGATTTTCATCTGTATGTATCTTGTCTAGCTTTAACTGTCCACCCTTCAAAACTGACTGAATGAATGGTACCGCAATTGTATGTGTTTGGTATTGGAATGTAGAGCTAAATTATTCACAAGATGAATGACACTCTGACTATCTATAAACAAATAATTATCCTTTTGAAGATGTCTTAATTCTTCCAAAAAGAATTGAAGTCATATCATCTCCTTGGTTGTCTTTGTAACAGCTACATACTCTACCTCTATAGTGGATAATGCATTAACCTTCTGTAACCTAGAAACTCAGCTCACAATTGCCCCACCAATAGTAAAGACATAACCTATAGTAATTTTCTTGGTATGAATATCCCCTACCAAATTTGAGTCAACATAGCCCTATAAATCAGTACTAGAGCCCCCAAAGTGTAAGCACTTATTGGGTGTTCCTCTCAAATATCTAATAATCCATTTGACTACATTTCAATGCTCAATTCCTAGATGACTTATATACCTACTAATGATTCCCACTGCATGTGCAATAACTGGCCTAGTACATACCATAGGATACATTAAGCTTCCTGTAGCTAAAGCATATGGTACCTTGGACATCTTATCCTCCTCTTCTTCTATCTTGGGACACATCTCCTTAGTCAACTTCAAATGACCAAGTAAAGGTATGCTAATAGCTTTAGCATTCTCCATAGAGAAAAGTTGCAACACCTTCTCAACATAATCAACCTGAGATAGTGTCAATTTCTTATTCTTCCTATCTCTGCAAATCTTCATACCAAGAATTTTTTTTCCTGCCCCAAATCCTTGATAGCAAATGCATGTGCTAACTATCATTTCAACCCCTTAATATGATCCATGTTAGATCCAGCTAAGATCATATCATCAACATATAAACATAAAGTAATGTAGTTGTCATCATCAAACCTCTTAAAGTGAACACAATAATCTAAATAACACCTATTGTATCCATGCTCATGCATAAAACCATCAAATTTTAGATACCATTGCCAAGGTGCTTTCTTCAAGCCATATAAACTTTTCTTCAATTTGCACACTAAGTTCTTACCTTTGATCTCAAATCCCTATAGCTAAGTCATATATATCTCTTTATCCAAATCACCATGAAGAAAGGTTGTTTTAACATCAAGCTACTCTAAATGAAAATCTTCATTAGACACAATACTAAAAACAATATGGATAGAAGTCATCTTAACAACAAGAGAAAATATCTCATCAAAATCAATTCCTTTTTCCTATGCAAATCCTTTTACAACTAACCTGACTTTAAATATTTTCTTATCTCCTTCCTCTTCTTTCAACCTGTAAACTCATTTATTCTATAAATCATTTTTACCTATGGGAAACTTGCATAAATCCCATGTCTTATTCTTTAGCAAAGAGTTTATTTCATTTTTCATTGTAGACTCCCACTAAATCTTAGTATCCACTTGCATAGCTTCATCATAACATTCAGGTTCACCAACATTTGTTAATAAAATAGAATACAAAGAGGGAGAATTTTTTACTAGAGGTATAATTTCTCTTGTTGACCATCTAACATTCACTAGTGTGTGTGTTATTTATTGTTACAATTGTTGCACATCATGAGAAATGGTTGGAACATCATCTTTTGGAGTATCATCCAACTCTACATAATCATCTTCTTTCTTCTCATGTTGCTGCAACAAATATTTGTACAACACTTTCTCATTGAATATGACATCTTTTCTTCTTACAATTTTGTGATTTTCAATATCCCAAAGCCTATAACCAAATTCATTAATATCATATCCAAAAAATAACACATTTCTTTGACTTAGCTTCTAGCTTGGTTCAATTTTCAGAATCTATGTGAGCAAATGCTTCTCAATCGAAGGTTTTGAGAAAAGAATAACTCACCTTCTTACTAGTCCATGCTTCCTTTGGAATATCACAACTAAAAGGAGTAGAGACACCTCTATTAATCAAATATATAGTAGTATTGATAGCCCCTGCCCACATGTATAAGGGCAACCCAACATGCAACCTCATGCTCCTTGCACACTCCATTATAGTCTTATTCATGTGTTCAGCTACTCCATTTTCCTGTGGAGTCCTTGGAATAGTTTTTTGTCTACAAATACCATTAGTGGAGCAATAATATTCAAATTCATGACTGCAATAACCACCATTATCAGATCTAAGACATTTTAATTTCTTACCAGTCTCATTTTCAACCAAGCATTTTTGTTTCCTTAAAGTTTCAAATATATCAAATTTATGTCTAAGGAAATAATTCCATACCTTTCTAGTTGTATCATCAATAAATGTAACATAATAATGAGAGCCACCAATGGAAGATACCTGAGCTGGTCCCCATACATCAATATGCACAAGCTTTAATTTCTCCTTTTTATTTTCTTTCACAATCTTCACAAAACTCACTCTCTTTTTTTTTCATACACAACTTTCACAGAAATCCATATTAACACATTTCAGACCTGATAAACTATTCTTTGAATGAAGTACTTTCATTCCTTTCTCACTCATATGTCCAAGTCTGTTGTGCCACAATGCTATATTAGAATTTAAAATAACTATTTGTTATCCCTACTCAATGGTAGAAACTATCCTAAACATTCATTTTTCTCTAAAACAATTAAAGTAGAAGGAACAATATGACCTTTACAAAGATATAAGGTGCCTACTTTCACAACTTTTGCTACTACAATGAAACCTTTTGAAATCTTCCAATTTTTATCATTAAAAGTAACTACACAACCCTCATCACCGAGTTGCCCTATTGAAATTAAATTCCTACTTAGCCTTCGAACATGTCTCACCTCATATAGTAGCCAATAATTCTCATTCTGAAACTTAATCTTAACTTTTCCCTTTCCAAAAATCTGACAGGGTTCATTATCCCCCAAATAAATAAGTCCAAAATCCCCTTGGACATAATCAATGAAGTAACCTCTATGAAGTGTAGCATGAAATGAAGCACCAAAATCTAAAATCTATAAATCATCAACACTTTTTAAAGAAAGAAGCAAAGCATCCTCTTCAGATTTTTTACTTACCACATTTTCCTCCTTGTCTCCATCTAGTTTATCTCCTTCATTTTTCTTTTGATTCCAACAATCCTTCTGTTTATGCCCTAGTTTCTCACAATACTAGTAGTCATTTGGTCCTCTCAATTGAGACCTCCCCCCCTTTGACTTTCCTCTTGATTTCTCATGATTTTTAGAATTACTTCCTCTCTTAGTCATTCTGCCTCTGATTTGTGCATTCAAAGCACTTCCTAATTTAGATCCACCTGAGAATTTCCTATGAGTTTTTTCACTCAAAATAACACTAATCACATCTTCATATTTTAGGGTACTAGATCTAGGAATAGAATTACTCATAGCCATTACTAAGCCATTTCAACTTTTAGGCAAAAAACTCAAAATCAATAGAGCCATAATTTCTTCATCAAAATTGATACCCATAGAAGATAACTAACTAGTAATAATATTACACTCATTTAAATGATCCACAAAAAATCCACCTTCTACCATTTTTATATTAAATAAATGCTTCATGAGAAATACGTTGTTTGAAGCGAAGGGTTTTTCATATAGTGTCACTAGGGTTTTTATCAACTCTTTTGTTGTCTTCGCTTTTGTCATCTTAAATGACAGCAATGGTGCCATGCATAATCAAATGCTTCCAAGTGCCTTTCTGTCTAGAATATCACATTCATCATTTGATATAGATCCCTAATTCTTGGCTTTTCCTTCCAATGGCTTTGATAAATCCTTCTGATAAAGATAGTCTTCCATTTGCATCTTCCATAACTGAAAGTTCTGCCCATTAAACCTATCAACTCTCAACTTACCCTCATCTGTTGTTGCTTCCACATGACCATGAGATTCCCACTCAACCATGAGACTTTCCTATAGAGGATAACTAAAAAATAACCTCTCTTTGATACCACTTGTTAAGATTAAACCATGGACAAAAATAACAATTACATGCAAACATAACCAATATCAAAAAATTATAGATCACACAGAAAAGAACACAAGACACCAAGATTTAACATGGTTCACCCAATCCCTAGGCTACGTCCACCAAATAGCAAGTCCAATATTTTATGATCTAGTGATTACAACTTGATTACAATCCATAATCCCTTACAACTCAATATCGTCGCAAGAACCAATATCATATAACCTTGTGAAATAGTGCCTAACCCAAAGCCCTTTTTATACAAGTATTAAATCACTTTAGAGTTATAATTAATAATTAATTGTTAGCCCAACATCCTAATAAAATAGGGCTCAATTTTTTTAAAATTTATGAAGTATGTATAGTACTTTCTTGATCAATCACCACAATCTAACAATTAGTGTACTATATATTCTAACAATTGGTATCAGAGTACTAGGTCTTTGAAGGAAAAGCTTAAAAACTTTGGGAGATTAGTGGCAAGTTATTTTAGTAAAGATAGTCCTAAGTTAGATAGAGGAAATTTTGACACCTAGAAGATGGAGATTCTTGGTGAGTTATCAAATTTATGTAAAGAACAGAGCATTGCGGTTCAAGATCTAGAATTTTTTTGTTGCATACAAAAGAATAGGAGCACAAGTAAAGATAGATTTAGATCTAAAGAAAACATGAAGATTAAAGAAGGTATTTATTTTCTTATGAAAAGAGAGCCAGAAGGTATGAAAAATTTTGTTTGTTGGACATGTAAATATTTTGGTCATTTTTCATCTAGATATCTTAAGAGAGTAAAAAAATCTAGAAAGAGTTCACTTTCTGATGAAGGTGAAGAATTTAAAGAAAGTACAAAAAAATCTTGAATGACTATAATGATAAAGATAATGAGCCTAAATTTCTTTAAAAAGATGAAATAGTAGAAGAGATAGCTTTGGTAACTATTGTTGATCCTAAGGCTAACCATGAAAATGTGGATGTTATCTTAGAGATTAACAATGATTTATAGAATGATGTGCTAACTGTTGAGAAAAGAGGAGATAAGAGATCTGAATTAAGAGAAGAGATAAGAGTTGAAATATCAACTACTACCCCTAACAAAAATTTGACAAAGAATCACCCTCCTAAGAAGATAATTGGAAGCAAGGACAAAGATGTGACAACAAAGAACAGAGTAAATGAGGTGATATGTCTAATATCTCAATTTAAATCTAAGAGCATAGATGAAGCAGTTAAAGATGATCATTGGGTTTAAGAAATGAAGGAAGAATTGGATCAGATAGTGAAGAATTATACATAAGAGTTAGTTCCAAAACCTAAAGACAAGAATGTGATAGGAACCAAATGGGTATTCAGAAACAAGATGAATGAGCAAGGAAAAGTTGTGAGGAACAAGGCTAGACTTGTATGCAAGGGATATTTATAGCAAGAAGGCATAGACTACAATGATACATATGCACCTATAGCCAAAATGGAAGTAGTAGGGATGTTCCTAGCTTATGCAACAAAAAGAAATTCAAGGTTTATCATATGGATGTTAAATTAGCTTTTCTGAATGGAGAACTTGAAGAAGAGGTATATATTGAGTATCCTAAAGGTTTTCTTTTATTAGAAGACAAAAACAAGGTATGAAGATTAAATAAATATTTATATGGTCTAAAGCAAGTAGCTATAACCTAGTATGAAAGTTTGGATAGTTATTTGGAAAAGCTTGAATTTTCTAAAGGTGCAATATACAGTAACTTATATTTGAAAGAAATTGAAAATGGTTTGTTGACTATTGTAATATTTTTTGATGACATCATTTTTGGAGGTAATGATGAAGCAAGTGATAAGTTTGTTAAAGAGATGAAGAATGAGTTTTAAATGAGCATGATAGGAGAAATGAAATTTTTCTTAGGATTGTAGATCGTATAGAATAGTGATAGTATTTTCATTTCACAAGATTAGTACTTGAAAGATTTGTTCAAAAGGTTTTATTTGGAAAGTGGTAAAACTATTGGTCCACCTATAATAGATGGTTAACTAATAAGCCTTCCATTATCATCTTTGATCTTGATTTTATTAGACACCCTTCAAGGAATCAATCCACTATTCTCATTAATACCTAAGCCTTTTGCTCTAATGTACTTATCAATAACAACATCATATCTACAAGCTTCATCTCTTAGCTTCACATTCACTTATAGTCATGCATTTCTAATCAACTGTTCTCTGTATGCCTCTCTTCACATACAAGCTTCACTCATACACACACACACACACTCTTTCCTTAAATAGCCAATTTCTACCTTACCATTTTCTACATCCACCATAGATCTTAGCGTTTACAATTAGATTCAACTCAATTGACTATATATGTCCATCTTCTTGATCTTCTTCTAGAAATTTCTCTAGAAATTTTCTATTAGGCCCTTACCTAATCCTTTCCTTGAATTCAATGATCCAACTCAACAATCTTATCTTTATAATGGTTTACATCTCCCAATAAATCAACTAAGTCGACTTGATCTCATGATTTCTTTGATTTCATTCTCATACTACCACTCAAAAATCTCTAAATTATAACTCTCAATCATCATTGAAATACTTAGTTACTATAAATATTTTTGGCTTGGCATAAATTTTCTTGCATGTTTGATGCTAATGCTCAATCAACACTAGATTTTCTCGATACTAATTATATCTCAATTGACACTAGCATTACTTAGCACTAACTATATTTTATACTTCTCCTCAATTTGGCTTAGCTTTCTTGACATTAACAATCAATTTTCTTTATCAAATTCTATCTAATGAAATATCCACTATAACTTCTTCTTAATAACTTGACCTTTTCTCTAGGTGCTATTATTATGAGAAACTTTTCAAATCCTCTTCATCAATCAAAATAGATATGAAATTTAGATTAGGTAGCAATATATCTCATCAATATATTTGACATTAATGACAAAACAACAATTGTTCCAATTGTAAGTTTCCAACAATCTCCCTCTTTGAAATTGATGGCAACGTCTTAAACTTCTTAATACTAGTAATAGCTTAGTCACTATACAATCCAAAATATTTTTTTACTGATAATCTGATTTTTCATTTTTGAATTCCTCTCTTTGAAATTTCTCTTAGGAGCAATTACTCCCTCTTTTTGTAATCTCTCCTTGTCTAAGTTTTTGAATTTCTCCCTCTTAAGTAACCTCTCCCTCTCAGACAATAATTCCAAAGATGTATAGATATCTCAACTTCAAAGTCTTCATACATCTAAATTATGTAGATGTAGCATGTTTGGTTCTATGATTGATCTATTATGCTATATTGAATTATGTACCTTATGCACTACCCAAAGTAGAGTTGTATTGCATCATTGTGTAGGATATTCTAATTAGTATATGTGATGCAATGCACCTTGTCTGCTTAAGTAATTTTGATTATGGGAATCACCCCTAGTTTACCTCTAGGATATTTATAAGCATCTTTAGGTTAGGGTTTTGTGAACATGTCAACAATCTATTCCTTGGTATTTACATATTCTAGCTTCACTTGTTTTTCTTGAACTAATTCCCTCAAGTAGTGATACTTCATAGCAATGTGCTTTGTCTTACCATGCATCAATGGATTCTTTGAAATGTTGATAGCACGTGTTATCACAATAGATAACCACTAGATCTATGATTTCTTCTTTTATACCTTTCAATAACTATTTGATCCACTATTGTTTTTTTTTGTCATCAATATTTTCTAGCCAATTTGATTCAGTAAACAACCTTATTTCAAACATATAATTTCTTTTGTAATACAATCCATAGTCTTATGTACCATTTAGATATCTCATTATCCTTTTCATTTCCATCATGTGATTCTCTTTAGGATTTTTTGAAAAATCTAGAAACTATCCTAACTACCAAAGCAATATCTAGCCTATTGTGAACAACATATTGTAGTTTTCCAATCATGGATTTGTATAGGGTCTAGTTCATATCAATAGAATCATCTGTCTTAGATAGCTTATGTCCAATAGACATAAATGTACTCACTGGCCTAGAATCTTCCATACCAAAAGACTTTAGTATCTAATTGGTATATTTGGATTGCATAATGAAAATACCAAACTTTGTTTGACACACTTGTAGCCCAACAAAGAATTTGATTTTACCAAATATAGACATTTCAAATTCCTTCTTCATTTCATCAGCAAATGATTTTCATAAAACTTCTCTTCCTCCAAATATAATATCATCAAAAAATATTTCAGATAACAATACTTTATTATTCTTACCATTCTTAAAATATAATTTATTATTATCATTTGTCCTTTTAAAACCAATCTTCACAAAATAGTTGTGTAATCCTTCATACCATTCTCTTAGGGCTTGCTTCAATCCATAAAGGTCTTTGTTTAGTTTACATACCATGCTCTTCTTATTTGGATCTACAAATCCTTTAGGTTGTTCAATTTATACTTCTTCCTCCAATATGCCATTTAAAAATGCAGATTTGACATTGATTTGATATACTTTGAAACTTTTGTAGGCTAAGTATACAAGAAGAGTTCTAACACCTTCAAGTCTTGCCATTGGAGCAAACATTTCTCCATAATCAACTCCTTCTTCTTGAGCATAACCATTGCATACCAATGTTGCCTTGTTTCTTTTTATTTCTCCATTCTCATTGAGCTTGTTTATGAAAACCCACTTTGTCCCAGTGACATTTTTGTCTTTAGGTCTTGGCAATAAGGTCCAAGTATTGTTCTTCTCAATCTAGTCAATATCTTCATTCACTGCCTGGATCCAATATTTATTGTCTAAAGAATTATTTATTGACTTGGGCTCAAACTCACAAAGTGAGCATGTATTATCTTTGAGTCTTCTTCTTGTCATAATACTTGATTCAGCATCACCAATGATTTATTCAAGTTTATGATGTCTTCTCAATATTTTGCTAGCACATGTAGTCTCCTTCTCCAATCTTCTACAAGTTCATTTTGAAAATTAATCTCAAGTTCATTTTCTCTTCCTTGCTCTAGTTCTAGTTCAGCATCTGCATGCTCGATATTTTCTATCTTATGGTTGGCATTTCCTATCTAAAACTCAACATCTTTAGTCTATTTCTCAGCACCCACTCTCTTATGTATGACATTTTACATTTGTGTTCCATCATTTTCTATCTGATGGGAACTTGTAGCTTGAATTATCTATTCACTTTAAGTGCTGGGAGCATTGTCATCCACATAGATGAATGTACTATAGTCTTCAGGTTCTTCATTACATGAATTGTCACTTCTTTCTACAAACTTATCAACTCTCACATTTTCACTTTCCACAACATTGTTAGTACTAGAATTTGAGCACTTATAAGATTTCCTTTTAGTGAAATAACCTAGAAATATGCCTTCACTAGTTTTCACATCAATCTTTCCATTCCTATTATCTTTTAGTATATAGCATCTACTACCAAATATTTTTAAATATTTAACATTAGGAGAATAACTATACCATAGTTCAAAAGGTGTAGCATTTGTACCTTTCTTGACTTGTACTCTATTCAGAGTATAAACAAAACCACTCACTACTTCTCTCTAGTATTTCTATGTACAATATTTTCCATCGTTAATGTTCTTGCATAACCTAGTATTGATTTGTTTCTCATTTCAGCTATTCCATTTTTAGGAGGGGTCCTTAGTGCTTACATCTATCTTTTTATTCTTCTACCATTGTAGAATGTATTGAACTCATGTGAAATGAATTCACCACCTCTGTCAGATCTCAAACACTTCAGACTCTTCCTCAATTCATTTCAACTCTAGCTAAATACCACTTTAAAAACTAAGTATTAGATTTACCTTTAAGAAATATCAAAGTCATCATTCTAGAGTAGTCATTCACAAATAGAATGAAAAATTGATCTCCATAGTAACTTTGAACACTAATGGGTCCACATAGGTCAATATGAACCAATTCCAAAATATCTTTAGTAGTATATGCTTTTCTCTTAAAACTAGACTTTTTCACCTTTCCCAATTGACATTATTTACACATAGCATTATTAGGCTTCTTAAGTTTAGGAAACCCTCTTACTTTCTTCATCTTATTGATCTTCACCAAATTGTCAAATTTCACATGGCATAATCTTTTGTGCCATAATTAAATATCTTCTTGTTGTGAAATCAAACATGTCCCATTTGATAGGTCTAGATAGAGTAAGTCACCCCTTGTCTACTCACTTGTTCCAATTAGCTTAACATCACCATCACGTATCTTGACCTTTCTATTTTGAAATTCAACTCTATAACCTAATTTTTTCAATTGTAAAACACTCAACAAATTGTAGTTAAGTCCTTCAACTTAGTAAACATTGTCACATGTTTTCTTGTCAGTTAGTTGAGTAGTACCTTTATCTTTTATAACACATGGGATATCATTACCAAATTTAAAACATCCACCATTTTATAGACCAATATCTTCAAATTTATCTGTATCACCAGCCATATGCTTGGAACATCCACTATCAATTATCCATCTATCACTTTTTGTTTACATAAGAAATTAATGCAATTTTCTCATCTTCATCAAAATATTATTTCATAAAAACATAGACATCTTTATCATCATTACTTTCATATTCATTATCATTCTTTTCTATCAAACAATGTACTAAGAGTACTAAACATTCTACTTAGGTTAGTCAGGCACATTGATATAGTTGTAAGGCCTAGTTCCAGGATTAGGCATAATTATGAGCCCTTGGCTAATTAAGGTAAAAAATGGTCACTAAGCATAAAATTCATAGGATTCTAGGTTTTTCAATGTTTTTAATATTTAGATCCATGTTGGATCACTTGCATAATGTTTGGACCAAGTTTAGTCACTAAATTTCCAATTTTGCAAATTTTATAAAAGTTGCTCAAAAAGTTGTCAGTAACTTTCTTAAAAGTTGTCAAAAAAATGTAATTGATTCTCCCAATGGCTAAGACAATTTTAATTGGTGATGTAACCATTGGGATTCCCTACAAAGCACTCATATACAGGTGGTAGGGGGAATATGTATTTTGGCATTTCAAATCAATAAACCATGTTCCAAGCCATTGTACGAGTTGGTATGGATGTGAGGGTATGTGTTAGTGATTCTAGAAGTTGTAACATTGATTTTTTCTTTCTTTTGCATCAAATCTAATGTTTTAATCAAGTCTGGGTTGAAGGATATCATGTTTTTACTCTCACTACCTATAATTCAACCTTAAAAACAACATTCCTCATAGGGCTTGATAGTTTAGGCACATTCTACCGTGGGAAATTGATGCCCCTTAGTGGAATACAAGTATTATCAATGTAATTTGATATTTTGTAGATTAGTTTCTATTAGATGCAGAGGGCTAGATTTTTTGCCATACCCTAGGTATGCATCCCTATGTGTACACCAAACAACATTTAAGGCTAGTCCTTCTTATATTTTGATTGGGGATTCATCAAGGCTTGAAACCATGGATTTTAGATTATTTTGAATGACCATACATGTCTCCATGCTTGGTTTGAGTTTTGGCATAGGAGAAAGAGTACTTGTGGTGAAAATGCAACCCTAATTAGGCTTATTAGCCCGGTCCGATTTTACAAAACAAACAACCTCTATGCATTCCCATCCTTTGGTGCTGTAGCATATTTCATAAAAACCAAAAGGGTATCAGAATCTATAACCAAACTACCATCTCATTTGGAGATATTCAAATTGATGTTCCATTTTCATTCTAGGAAGGGCTACAAGCCAAATCTTTGGGTTGTGAAGCAACTTGGTGTTATGGGTTGTTTTTGATCGAAAGAACCATCGAATCCTTGTGAGAAAGACCTAAATAGGCCAAAATAGTGATTATAGGCCACCCTTAGTCTTTGTATCCACTTTTTGGGGTTTGATCCCTCATTTTTATTAAGGGAATCCAATAGTGCATTTGGTGTTTTGGTGCTTAGAACCTTGGTAAGATTAGTGATTAGGTTACCTTTCCTTGTGGGGTTGTGATAACTTTCCCTTAAGCCCTTTTCTATACCTTTGATAGGTATCAAGCACTTGGACCCTTCACCTTGGGTGTTGAGGGATTTGCAAATATCACCATTTCTTGTTGTTTGAAGGCCTCTATTGTCC
Organism: Cupressus sempervirens; assembly: GCA_028749045.1. Lineage (NCBI taxonomy): Eukaryota > Viridiplantae > Streptophyta > Pinopsida > Cupressales > Cupressaceae > Cupressus > Cupressus sempervirens. The sequence goes on from CM053787.1 coordinate 74,125,774, forward strand.
ACTATTGTATCAAGTGGTATCAGAACCATGTCTGATGCAATGAGATACAACCACACCACAAAAACACAAAAACAAGAAACAATAATGCTAGCTCTGATGTCAAATTATAATTCTTGATTCATAAATATATAACTGATTACATGCAATGTGTTGGGTTGTAAGGCCTTCCCAATTATGGCCAAATACAAAGCAAATAACAGTTCTAAAAGATCCCTCAAGATCCAAACCCAAGCCCTAGCTAGTATAGATCCACACTCTGGTAGAAACCTCCAAGGAAGATCTCAACTTGAGCTCACAAGCCCACCAAGCATACTCCTTGTTTTCCAAGATGCATCGACTAGCCCTTCTCCAAATTCTCTCTTCCAAGCTCCTCTACTTCTCCATGATGGATCAATAATGCCTAAAGACTCCCCCCACAACCCATACTTATACCAATATAAGCCACAAGTTTTCCTAGAACACAAATTAAATACAAATACATAAATTAAATGTCACAAGTCGGCCTCCTACAACAATTAAATTCTCAAAATTGATGTCTTAGTAAAATTGAGATATCTCCTAGCTCCAAATGAATTAGAACTCGAGCTTCAAATAGTGGGTAGAAATCTAGGCCCTCTTCAATATCTAAAATTCTCATCTTTTAACTCATTGTGAAAAATTAGTTATGCATCCTAAAATAGAAACCAAATTCCCAGACCATGCCAAGCAACCAAAGACCATGCCGAGCTTCCAAACCATGTCAAGCTCCATAGACCATGCTGAGTTCCCTAGACCATGTTGAGTTCCATAGACCATGTTGAGCTCCCATAGACCATGCTAAGCTCCATAGACCATGATAAGCTCCCAAGACCATGTTGAGCTCCTTAGACCATGTAATGCCCCGTCCAGAGATCCTTGGAAACAAGAATGAAATACAAGCCAAGAATTTTTTTTTTTTTTACAAGTATGAATGCACATGACAACATCATATAGGGATCAAAAAGATCGCAATGGAAGACTTCACCACAATCTTGGAAACCAACAAATCTTTGAATGCCACTACCAAACTGACACACGTGAACAAAAGCCAACAACCACCACATACAAGATGAGGGCTCAAGAAATGACCACTCATCAACAAAACACTGAGCTGGGGTAAAATGTAGAATCCTAAAATTTGGCTAAGCTTGAAATCCTAAAACCTTAAAAATTGGCTAAGTCTGAATTTTTGAAGCCCTAAAATTTCTTAGAATCTTTATCTTATCTCCAAGAGGTCTGAAACCTATCTCAAAAGATTCGTTGCATATATTAAAATATATCTTAAGCATAAGGACTTATACGTCAACTTATACTTAAATAATATATTTTAAACCCCAAAGGACTACAACAGAAACATGTAAAAAAAATAAAAGAAAACAACATGAATCCAAAAAGCCACAACATGGGGTCGAAGAATTCCAAAAATGGTATCCAAAACAACTCTCAAAAAGTTCAGATCAAATCGAAAAGTGCCTGCTATCGGCCTACGCATGTTTGTAAAAAACCCGTGTGATACTTTAATACAACACTAAAAAGTATCACATAACACTTTTAGAGTTTGAGTGATACTTTTCTCAAGGGTGTGTGATACTTTCAAGGTATCGTATGACACTTCTCCAAAGGAGGTGCGATACTTTCCAGTATCGCACGAGATTTCTCCAAGAGGCATGCGATACTTTCCAGCATCATACAACATAGTTTCTATGGGTGTGCGATACATTTTTATGTCACACCATGCTGATAAAATGTCACCCATAGAAACACAAAAACACTTAAGGAAAACACAAAAGGGAAAAAACAGAGAAAAATTGAGTTTAGAACCTCCACACCGAGGATTACTAGATCCACATAGATCAAGGAACAAACACTTGAGTGCATAATCAACAAGATGCCAAGATCGAAAAGGAGATACATCTATCTATCTAAAACTATAGCAAGAAAGAACATACTGAAAGAAACATCACAGTGAACACAAGCAACATCACAATGTACAGAGATAATGCATAAACTATAAGTCCTGGTCAAACATCTCAATAGGCTACTAAGTAGGGGCTGACATCATGGCGAGTCGCTTGGCATCCAAAAGCCCAAGCTAGTATAGGTAGCTACTCTTATCAATAGAAGGCACACAACTTAGGGCAGCAACTCTTCACAATGGAAGGCGCACAACCCACACATTTTATTATCTTGTATTTATTACCACCCAATGTTTTAATTTAATTATCACTTATATAAAACTTCCTCTACCAATCAGGGAATAGTCACTAGGTTACAAGATAGAAGCCCCTCCATATGCTACCCTACCCTACCCATGCTCATCCTACGAAAAGTTCCCGTGGGCATTCATACTCCCATCCCAACCCCAATGATAATAACTCCTAGCAAATCCACGAAAGATTGGGCCTTGCAAGTCACCCAAAAAATGTATGCACACGTACTCGTGTGTGGCGCACCACCATCATGAAGATCAAAACACAAGGACAAGATGAGAACACAATGTAAAGAAAACACCCAACTAAAAGCAACATGGGAAGAATGGATTCTACATGAATCCCAAAGCCAATAAAACCCTACATCATGAAATCACTCAACCGGCCTCAATCCAAGAGTATGGATTCTACATGAATCCTAATGATGTAACAAGATCATACATCATGAACTCACTCAACCGGCCTTAATTTGAGTATATGAATTCTACACGAATCCTAGCATTCACAAAACAAAAGTAAAGGTCTAAAAGAAACAATAACAACAGGTATAAAATCACTCAACTAAACACAACATCAGGAGTACGGATGCAACACGCATCCTAATGCAACGTAAAAGTGCAATAGTGGTCTGATTGATATCCAAATGGATCATCAAGTTCCACAACCCACATAGTGCTAAGAAAACTCGAGAAAATAGGGTGGCACATAAAACAAGGTAAAAACTCCAAATTTTGGAAAAATTGCAAAATTAAAACCCATTTGGCCTTTGGGCACAAAAACCCCAAAAATTCAAAAATAATCAAATTCAGACACCGTATGCAAAAATGGCCAGCATAACAACGTAAAACCCCAAACCCTCATTTCAAAAAATAAGGAAATGTTCATACCCGCCCAATTGGGTAGAACTATTATACAAAAATGGAGGGGAACACTAGTTCTCAACCTCCAAAAAAATAGCTACCAAAAACAGAAGCAAAAGCAATAAACCAAGAAAGCCCTACCTCACAGCCAAAAGGTCAAAATGAGAATCTAAACCAGAAAATAAAAAGCTTGCAGAAGTGGTTGAAAATCATGGCAATCCAAGGTTTCCCTAAGCTAGATCCAACGAGCTCAACCTCATGACGATCCCACGCCCGTAGCTCCCACAATGAACAAAATAGTAAATTCTCATGAAGAGGATTTTGGGTTTTACTCTCCAACTTTCGAATTCAAAATTGAGAAGTGAGGAATTAAATTTATTTTTTGATATTTATTCAGTTTTCAAGTGAATAATCAATTAGGGCAAATAACTAGCCAACCTAGTTAAACCTCGAATCAACCCAAACAAAAACAAGTTATTTCTAAAAATAGGAATTCATCTATGGCAAAGCTGCCAGAAATTAAAATAAATCAATTTAAAAGCTTGAAAACCCAAAAACACATAAATTTCCTTAATAACTTTTGCGACAATGCGAACCGCTAGATGCACAGACATGCTTATTGCTCTAATCACATAATGCAAATGAGTTCGGATTTAATAATCACTGAAAGGTTTAATTAAATAATTAAAATAAGGATACATCGACCATACAAGGATGACACTGGTAAAATATGAATGGTTGAATCACTAAATCCATGTGCCACTGCCAGGGATATAAATCCTACACACTAAACAACACGATCAAGTGCAATTGCATATAATAACATGGCCAAAGCAATAAATGCATTAAATCACCTAATTTAACCATTTATTTAATTATATTAAAATAATCTATTTACATCACTCACGTTTGCATAAAGCATAACAATGCAAGAATGAAGTAAATGACCATAGCATTAAATCCATCACCTAACATAATCAGAGCTTTGTCCAAATACTAGATAACCAGATATCATCATAAAACACACTGTCATCTCAAAATGGCAGCATCATGCAATATGATCAACTGAACAGCATAGAAGTCTAATATCTATGATACTAAAATCAAGGTATAACATCTAACCCTCGGGTCATCTCAAATGTAAATCTTCACAAAGTAACACATAACTCTCAGATCAAAATATCATAAGGTAAATGTCTGCAGCACCTAAACAAATAATCCGACATGAATAATCCATTTCTAATTAATTAAGAATTAAATAATGATTGTTTAAAGAATCAACAAAAGACACTTAAAACACATAAGCAAACACAATCATAAACATGACTACCCACTGCTACAGGAACCTAGTCTAGTGTAGCATGGTAATAGTACACAGTGCAATCTCTACATACATCTCAGGGTAAATACGGAACAACCTCATGATACCACATCGATCTTGGTAACTACTGGCACAAACCTCAGTAAACCAAAAAACACATCATAATCTCATAAATCAGTCAAAGCATAAACAAAAAAACTAATATAGAAACATAAATCCAAACACTTCAATAGTGTAGACCACTCATGGTCACAATCATGATCCAACACAACAAAAGATCAAAAAGGTTGCATCCATCAGGATGACTTACAAAAGTCAAATGGGAGAGGCACTACAGGCCATGGCAAGATCCATAGACCATGTCAAGCTCCATAGATCATGCCAAGCTCCATAGACCATGCCGAGCTCCCAGTGTATGCCGAGCACTAGTATTCACCAATCTCCATAACCCTTAACCAAAATCCCTCTCAAACATGTAGGATTGCAAGCAAACCCAAGATGCTCCTGCATCAAACACCCTAGGTTCGAAAAGATGTTCTAGTAACTAGAAGAACATCTTCTGGGATTCAACACATAAATCCCAAATTGGTTCTTCACATACATATCCTCTGAATCTTCAACTTGTACACTCTTTCCCTTGTTTTTCTTCTTCACATCCACCACAGGTGTTCCATAGGTCTAATTTCCATGTTAATCCCCAACTTTCTCAGAATTTGCCAACTCAACTTGGTCACCAATACTCAAGTTCCTCCTACCAAGCTCTTCATTCTGCAAAGGAATCAGGGAAAACTTCCTACCACCTTTCTCAATTGTAAACACATTCCTAACACAATCATGCATAGCCCTGCAATCATACTGCCAAGGTCTACCAAGCAACACATGACAACTATTCATATGCACAATATCACACAACACTTAATCCTTATACTGCCCAATTTGGAAATCAACAAGGCATTGCTCCCTCACTTCCAAAGCATGCTCACCTTGTAACCAGCCAATCCTATAAGGATAAGGATGTCTCATTTTCTTCAAACCAAGTTTTTGAACCATCTCTTCAGCAACTAGGTTATCAGTACTACCACCATCCATAATCACTTTGCAGACTTTACTACCAAACTTACAATGACTTTTAAACAAACTAGTCCTTTGACAAGAATCTAATGTCCTCTCACCAAGCAATACTCATCAAGCCAACAAACTCTCTCCTTGCTCAGGCTGACTCTCCTAGACTTCAACCTCATTCACAATAGTAGTTGTCCTCTCACAAACCAATTGGATGTTCAAAAGATCTATGCCTCTCTTGACCACACTTGAAATAATTACCTCTAAACCTAGCTCCACCTGTCCTTCTCCTTGGTTCCATAGGTTTTAGTTCTCCTTCTTCTTTTGTTTTAGCTTATGTTAAACTATCCTGCTTCTCCTTCCCTTGAGAACTACCTTGATTCTTCCTCTTTAGTTTCTCCTTTGCTCTCAAAGCATACTGATAAGCATCCTCAACTGAAGAAATATTCAGCATACCAACCTCATCCTTAATATTTAATCTCAAACCATTAATATATCGTGCTACCTTCTCTTTTGACGATTCTCGATGCCCAGACCGAATAGTCAACTTATAGAATTCTTCTGCATAATCTTTCATAGTCATATCCTTCTACTTCAGATTTTGCAACCTTTTAAATAGCTCAAGTTCATAATCAACAAGAATGAACTTAGCCTTCAACTTAGTCACCATCAATTTCTATCTAGTGATCCTCATTTCACCTTCCTCTTCTCTATCTCTTTGTAGTTCTTTCCACCAAAGAGTAGCATGTCCCTTTAGCTTAGTCTGTGCCAACCTTACTCTATGTGAATCCTCAATATCCTCAAGATCAAAGTAGTCTTCCAATTCACCAATCCAATCAATCAAGTCTTTAGGATTCAAAGTGCCTAAAAAATTAGAAACCTCCATTTTATGCTTTAGCTTCAACTGAGATCCAAGTCAAGCAAACTGACCAACCATAATTCCAATAGGTCTCTCCACATGATCAGATCTATCCTCACCACCAGATCCAGTAACGTCAAAGGCTTCAGCAACTTCCTCATAACTACCTTCAGTACCCACATGCCTATACACCACCTAAATCACTCACAATTTTAGCAATCATTGCACTCTTCATTGATGTTATCTCTGCTTTAACATTGTTAAACTCAAATCTAATATCTGCTTTAACGTTCTCTAAAATCTATTCTTCTATAGCATCAGTAAGATCAAAAATTGCCCTAGGGTCCAATCTTTTGGGAGGCATCTTCCAAAATTTTAGTAAAATATACCTCTTCAACCTAAGTCCTAGTGAAAACTACCTCAACTTTGGCGATTTGTCCACACACTCAGGAACAACCTTTTCTCTAATACCACCTAATGTAATGAGATACAACCATGTCACAAAAACATAAAAACAAGAAACAATAATGCTAGATCTGATGTCAAATTACAATTCTTCATTCATAAATATATAATTGATTACATGCAATGTGCCAGGCTATAAGGCCTTCCCGGTTACGACTAGATAAAAAGCAATAATAGTTCTGCAAGATCTCTCAAGATCCAAACCCAAGCCCTAGCTAGTCTAGATCCACACTCTGGTAGAAATCTCCAAGGAAGATCTCAATTTGAGCTCACAAGCCCACCAAGCATTCTCCTTGTTTTCCAATTCGTAACTACTAGCCCTTCTCCAAATTCTATTTTCCAAGCTCCTTTACTTCTCCATGATGTATCAATAATGCCAAAAGACTCCCCCCCAAACCCCTACTTATACCAATCTAAGTCACAAGTTGGCCTAGAACACAAATTAAATAAAAATACATAAATTAAATGCCACAAGTCGGCCTCCTACAACAATTAAATTCCCAAAATCAATGTCTTAGTAAAATTGTGATATCTCCTAGTTTCAAATGAATTAGAACTCAAGCTTCGAATCATAGGTAGAAATCTAGGCCCTCTTCAATTTCTAAAATTCTCATCCTTTAACTCATTGTGGAAAATTAGTTATACATCCTAAAACAAAAACCAAATTCCTAGACCATGCTGAGCAACCAAAGACAACGTCGAGCTTCCAAACCATGTCAAGCTCTCAAGACCATGCTGAGCTCCATAGACCATGCCAAGCTCTCAAGACCATGTCAAGCTCCCTAGACCATGCCTAGCTCCATAGACCATGTTGAGCTCCCTAGACCATGCTGAGCTCCCAGACTATGCTGAGTTTCATAGACCATGTTGAGCTCCCAAGACTATGCCGAGCTCCTAGTATATGCTGAGCACCAGTATTCACCAAGCTCCATAACCCTTAACCAAAATCTCTCTCAAACATGTAGGATTGCAAGAAAACCCAAGATGCTCCTACATCAATGTCTAATCCTAAGAGTGAGAAGATCCTTGTAAGGGTCACAAACAATCAGTTATCAAAGATAGTGAGCGAACAAAAGGCTACAAATAAGGCCTTAATTTAGAGGCTTTAAGAACTTGAGAAGAAATTCGATGACAAAGACAAAAAAAAATGGGTCTAAAGATGAAGAAGGGAGTGATGAAGAGGAGGATGGCTTTGAACAACACATCTCTGCAAACCAAAGGCCTCTCATAGATGCCTTGAAATCCATGGGGAGGAGAACCATGCAGGAGAAGATAGATTTGCCAATTTTCAATAACAAGATAAATGCAAATTTAGCCTTGGATTAGATATAGGCTTTGACAACATTATTTGAATGTGATGGTATCCCTAAAAAATAGAGGGTAAAGATGGAAAGATCCAAGTTTAAGGGGGAAGCCCTAACTTGGTGGAACTTCATCCAGATAGAGAAGGTGAAGAATGGAAAAAGCATGATCAATTAATGGAATAGGATGAAAACCTTGATCAAAGAGACATATGTGCCTAAAGATTATGGAATATAACTCCATAGGAGGAGGTAGAGTTTGAAACAAAAGGACATGGATGTAGGCTCATACACAAAGGAGTTCCTAGAACTATGTATGGAGACCAATATGGTAGAAGATAAATTAGCAAGGTACATGAATGGCTTGAAGCTACCCATTCAAGAGGAATTAAGCCTACACTACCCTACCATAGTCAATAAGTGCTATGAAATGACACTCAAGGTAGAGGAAAAATGGAAGAAAAAGAAAGACTTTGGCAAAGGAAAGAATAATGTTAGTGGGAAGAATTTTAGAGGCAAGGGCAACTCTTGGAACAAGGGACAAAGTAGTGGTAGTAGTAGAAAGATCCCTAACCAAGGAGACAAAGAGAATAGTGACTCTAATTCAAGAGGAAACTATAGAGGAAGAAGACCTTTCAATAGAGGAAGGAAAAATGTAGGAAGAGGTAATGGACCATTTAAATGCTTTTAATTGCAACCAACAGGGACACCATCCAGGAAGATGCTCTGAGAAGAGGAACAACAACAATCAATGTGAGAGGAGAGTAGCACTTGTCAAATAAGATAAGCAAGAAGACAATACTTATGCTAGAGACTTGGAACTAGAAGAGGAAACATGCTTGATGATGAATCAAATCTTCTTTCAAGTACCACAAACCCAAGAACCTCCATAAAGGAAGAATCTCTTCAAGACAAAGATCAAATGTCATGGAAAGGTATGCAATATTCTTATATATTCTAGTTCAACTAAAAATCTTATATCCTATGAATGGTTTAGAAGTTTAACCTACCTAAGAAGCCACATCCTTACCCCTATCATGATTCATGGTTGACCAAAGGCCAACATACTCCAGTCACAGAACAAGCTTGGGTAGAGTTTTTTATTTATGATTTCAAGGACAAGTTCCTTTGTGATGTGGTTGAAATGGATGCCTCACACATCCTTCTAGGTAGGCTCTAGAAATTTGATGTAGATGTCATACACCATTATAGAAAGAAAACCTACTCCATCACTAAATATGGGAAGACCTTCACTATGAAGCCCTTGCCAGATAAAAAATCTAAAAAGGAACCTACTGTGATTATCATAGGAAAAAAGGAGATGTTAAAAACCTTGAAAGAATCTGAAATGGAGCCATTTTTTTAATCTCAAATACCAAAGATAACATAAGGTCTAATAAAAAAGAGACCATACTAAATGAAGTTGTATAACTATTGCAAACATATAAGGACACCTATAACTGATTTTCGTAATCTTGTTGGACACCTATCCTCCTAATGTGCCCTATCTTTCAAGCCCACCGACATACCCGTGGTCGAGCCAGATCACACCCTTCCACTTCGCATAGCCATCATGGTATCCAACTTTTTTGTGAAAAGAGTAATGATAGATAATTGATCAGCCTTGAATATTTGCACCCTAAAATTCATAAAACAAGCTGGGTATACTGAGGCAGATATCATCAGTGAGGTTATCACCATCAAAGCTTATGACAACTTGGAAAGAACCACAGAAGGAACTATTTTGCTGCCAATCAAGGTTGGGCCAGTCATCCAAGAGACACTCTGCCATGTTATTGATCTAAACCTACCATTTAACATCCTCCTTGATCGCCCATGGATTCATGCCATGAAAGCCGTTCCATCCACTTACCATCAGTGCGTCAAATTTCTGCATCAAGGCACTGAGGTAACCATCCATGCCAATCCAAAACCCTTTGCTTACTACAATGCGGTTGAAGCTTCATATACAAACCATTGCCTTGGAATTGATATCGACACATCCATCACCAGCTCATCCCACACTTATAATGACCCAGAAACCATCCTCGCCTCTACCCTGTCTATCGTGAAGATCAATAACAAAGGTTGTGGAGAGTATAGTCTGTCAGATGCATTTGCTGTCGGGGCACTCCCACTTGATCCACATGCCCATGGACGATCGACATATCATAAAGCTAAGGAGATTCCACCTCCTCGATACAAACAGTTTGGCCCAACAACCTTTGTATCCTCAAAAATCCCTCTTCATGAGGAGCTCACTCCAGATATCAACAAATGGTTACATAAGGATGCACCTCAAAGAAATCAAGCATGCCTTGATCACTTCAGCCAAAAGTATCCCCAAGAACATAAGCTCATCACTGAAAAATGGAACTATCAAGGTGGTGGTCTAGGACCAAAAGAAAGAGGCATGTAGTGCCCCATCGATGCACACAAGTGGGAATCGAAGTCAGGTCTTGGCTTTGGCATACCCACAACTGGGGGCACCAATGAGAATGGTCACGCTTTTTCAAAAATTCACCACAACCTTGTCAAAATTGAAGACATTCCTGAGGAAGTTAAAAAGAGATCCTACGACGATATCCTAGACTGAATCTCCCTCAAAGACTCTGTTCTCCAAGAACTATCCATCCACCTCATTGACCTACCACTCGCCCATCCACAACTCATAGATTGGGACCAACCAAGTGTCATACACATCGATGAGTTCACATCAGAGGAGGCACTTCTAAGATTCATGGGAGCTGAAACTCCTCACAATAAAACAAAGCCATATTCTACCTATATCTACAAGCTAGATCCCAAGGGGTATTTTGGAGAAAATCCCCAACCTAGTTCCAATACACCCAAAACTGGAACTAAGGTGAATCTAAGACTAGCTAAGGAAACAAAGAGAACCCCTCAGCAAGAAAATCCAGAGCCACAAGAAGAACATGAGGATTTAGCATTGCCTCCTCAAGATAATCGACCAGAGGTGTCTTCTATTCTAATTAAGGATACTCGAGAAGTCAACATTGGTTCTTCAGAGATCCCCAGACTTGTTCACATTGCTGCATCCCTATCACAAGACCAAGCTGACCTCCTCTTTGAGGTCTTAAGAGAGAACATTGGCCGATTTGCATGGTCATATCAAGACATGCTAGGACTTGATCCAAAGCTTGTAGTTCATCATCTTGCAATTGATCCAAAGATCAAGCCCGTTAGACAAAAGCTTAGAAAAATGCACCCCAAGGTGGCATTATTGGTCAAAGTTGAATTAGAAAGAATGTTAGATGCTAAGGTTATCCGACCTATCGACTACTCAGAGTGGATCTCCAACATGGTCCCTGTCACTAAACCTTCTGGTGACATCAGAATCTGCACTGATTTTAGAGATCTTAACAAAGCTTGTCCAAAAGATGATTTTCCCTTGCCCAACATAGATATGATTGTAGATCTTACAGCTGGACATGAAATTTTGTCCCTCATGGATGGATTTTCTGGGTATAATCAAATCAAGATTGCAAAAGAGGATCAGCATAAGATAGCATTCACTACCCCTTGGGGAACCTTTTGCTACAACATGATGCCTTTTGGCCTAAAGAATGTTGGGGCTACCTATCAAAGAGCTATGCCAGCCATTTTTCATGATCTCATCCATAGCATTTTGGAGGATTATGTGGATGATATCTTGGTCAAGTCTCATACCTTCATGGATCATCTTGCTAACCTGGAGAAAGTCTTTGATAGGTTAGCCAAATATCATCTCATGCTGAATCCCAAGAAATGTGTCTTTGGTGTCACATCTGGCAAGCTTCTAGGCTTCATAGTTTCTAAATGAGGTATAGAGATCGACCCCAAGAAGGTCAAGGCTATCTTAGACATGCCTCCTCCCCAGACACTGCGACAGCTTCGCTCTCTTCAAGGAAAGCTCCAATGTGTTCGGCGCTTCATCTCCCAGCTTGCAGATAAGTGTACACCATTTTCACATTTACTAAAGAAGGATGAGAACTTCAAGTGGGATCCTTTATGTCAGCGCAGCTTTGACCATCTCAAGCAGTATCTCATCAATCCCCCTATCTTGGTTCCACCAGTTCCTGGTCATCCCCTAATTTTGTACATATCAGCAACACCTACTGCTCTAGGGGCACTTCTAGCACAACTTGATGACTACAACAGAGAAAGCGCCATCTACTACATCAGTAGAACCCTAGTTGGTTATGAACTCAATTACACTCCTATGGAAAAAGCTTCTTTGGCAGTTGTTTTCTCAACTCAAAAGCTTCACCATTACATGCTAAGTCATACCATCCAACTAGTCTCCAAGATTGACCCTCTCAAGTATATGCTCTCTAGAACAACACTTACAGGCCATTTGGCCAAATGGGTTATGCTCCTTAGTGAATTTGACATCCAGTATGTGGATAGAAAGGTAATCAAAGGGCAAGCTATAGCAGATCACCTAGCTGATGCACCTCTAATAGATGCTTATCCATTGATCACAGAATTTCCAGATGAGCATATCTGTCTAATTAAAGAACAACCCCCATGGAAACTTTATTTTGATGGCTCATACACATCTCATGGATTAGGGGCAGGAATATTGTTGGTCACACCTCAAGGAGATTACATTCCAAAAGCCTTCAAGCTACAATTCCCTAGCACCAACAATATAGCTGAATATGAAGCCCTCATAGCAGGATTAAAGATAGCTGCAGAATGGAACATTGTTGAGCTACAAATCTTTGGCGATTCTTAGCTCATCATCAAGCAAGCCCTAAATGAATATCAAACCAAAGATGAAAAGCTATTACCCTACAAAGAGCTAGTTGATCAACTAACCCAACATTTTACAAAGCTTCAGTTTACACAAGTGCCTCGAATATAGAACAAAGCAGCAGATGCTATGGCTACTATAGGCTCGCTCTTGGAAATTCCCCAAGCAGCTACACAGTATGAGTTTTTAGTGGAGCAGCTCCTCACACCTGCCTATGCAAATGAGGATTCAAACCGTGTTTGTATCTTGGTTGGTCCCTAATCCCCTTGGTACCATGAGATTCACGCTTACCTTAACGATGGTATCATATCCCCTCACCTCACACGTACCCAACGCCAGAACCTCATCCAAAAATCATCCCGCTATGTTATCATAGCCAATACCCTATATCGTCGGGGTTATCACGATACTCTCTCTCGATGTTTAGACCAAAATGAGGCCGCGATGGTGTTAAAAGAAGTACACTCTGGACTTTGCGGTGCCCACACGAGTGGTATTTTCCTAGCGTGACAAATCCTTAGAGTAGGCTACTATTGGTCTACCATTGAAGAAGACTCCTGTGACTTTGTCAGAAAGTGTCTCCCATGTCTACAGCATGCAAATCTTGTGTACGCTCCAGCACAGGATCTATAGCCTATTGCACCACCTTGGCCTTTGGCTTGTTGGGGCCTTGATCTAGTTGGAACTATCACACCCCTCTCATCTGATGGACATAAATGGATAATAATAGCTACAGACTATTTCACTAAATGGGTGGAAGCAGTCCCCCTAGTCTTAGCTACAGGAGTTGAAGTCTCCAAGTTCATCTTGTACCACATTGTTTGCCGCTTCGGCATCCCATCCACCATCTTCACCGACCATGGAGGTAAATTTGAAAATCTCAACATGGAAGAATTATGCACTTCCCTCCGCATCCATCACCGCTTTTCTAGCCCATATTTCCCACAAGGTAACGGCCAGGCAGAGGAAACTAACAAAACCCTCCTCAAAATTCTAAAGAAAGTTGTCAATGATTCCGGCCATGATTGGCACCTACAAATAAATCCAGCCCTATGGGCCTATCGAACTTCCTTCCGTACATCCACAGGCACAACTCCATACTCCCTAGTCTATGGTGCCGAAGCGGTACTACCTATAGAGGTTGAACTTCCCTCCTTGCGCATATCTTTGCAAGGGCAAATATCAGATGAAGAATATAGAGTAGCTCGACTCACCAAGCTAGATCTCTTAGACGAGAAGCGACAACAAGCCTATGATCATCTCACAGTCTATCAAACTCGTCTCAAAAGGAATCTCAACAAGAAGGTGCTTCCACGACACTTTCAGCCAGGTGACATGGTCCTCAAAGAAAACATGAAAGTCCAAGTAGATCAAGAAAAGAAAGGCAAGTTTGAACCTACTTGGCTTGGTCCTTATGTTGTCACTGCTTCCTTTGGCTCTGAAGCTTATCAGCTATCTACACCAGAAGGAGAACTCTTGAATGATCCTGCTAACATCATTCATCTCAAGAAGTTCTATGCTTGAAGATCCTTGGTATACCCAGCTTTTGAAAAATACAAAAGAAAAAAATAGTAAAGAGAAATAAGCATCCAATTGTGAAAACTTGGCAATTCAAGCACCTTGGATAGGTACTTTGGTGAAGACCTGGTAATTCAGGCGCCTTGTGTACTAAAGACTAATCCATTATCTATTACTATCCTATCCCTCATCCATTCACCCACCATCCCATAAGACACACTTGCTTGTTCCCTTGGTGTTCCAACCAAATATCCAAAATCTGATGAAGCTTGTAAATACCTCCTGTACAGCTTGTAAATCTTGTACCAAAGCTTGTATTATACCTTGTAAATATTGTACCATACCTTGTCTATCCGAATCTTGTCCAAGGTTTGTACCATATTCCAGCCTATAAATAATCTTGTATCCTAGCTTGTATACTATCACGTGCACACACAAAACCCCATTTTCACTTAAGCTTTTCGCAAACCATCTACCTATCCACCTATCACCTATTATAGACATCCCATCCTTCACAAACATTTCCATCTCACAAAAACCAAAACATGAACAAACTTGTACATTTGTAACATATCTTGGTCCATCAGCTTGTATATCCTCTTTAGCTTAGTACCATTGTATCTATCCAGCGTTCGTGTCAATTCGTCCTTGATCAGCATCTTGCACCCATCACACATCTTGGTTGGCTATTCCAACGTATCCTTTAGCTAGATTTCCTGTCACCAAAGTGTTATCTTTCTTAGTTCAGCTTGCCAGACGCATCACTCATCCAAATCCACTAGCTTCAGTGCTCTCCGATAGGTCCTTGCAGGATATATCTTTTCTCATGTCTGATCTTGGTCCGTTAGTACCTTGTCCTACCCATCTCGTTGGCAAAGGGCTCTCTTTTGGATTTTCACTTTCTTTTGATTTGGGATCTTCCCTTTTGGGTCTTGAAGTATTTTTTCCAAGCAATCTCCTTGTTTCCTCCTCAAGGTTGCCACGATCTTCCATATCATGGTATGCTGCGACTAGGGCAATTAGAGCGTAAGGTCTTGATCAGGTCTTTTGTTTATTTTTCTTTTCTGCTTGTGGGTTCTCCAGTGTCGTTTCCATGCTACTTCCTCTAGGATTCATGTGTGATGCTGGGGCAATCCTTGTGTGTTTGTTTTGAGTTAGTTTGTCAGTCCTTTGGACGATTGGTGAAAAGGCCTTGATGTTCTTGGTAACCTTGGCAATTAACCAATAGTCCTATAGAAAATCTAGTGCTCAACTACATGGTGGTACTTCTCTTTGAAGTATCCCCCCGCTCAAAAAGCTTCAATGGTTTTCCTTCATCTCCATTATCCCCCATCCATATCCAACATCCGTCTCTCCTACCCCAGCTGATGCATCAGTATCCCTTTGAATCACTCATCACTCTTAGCTTTAGGGATCCACAATCCTAGTCTTAGGGATCCACCAATCCAAATCAACCCACCAAGCCTCATCTTTCGAGATCCACAATCCTAGTCCTAGGGATCTCCGAAACCCATCTTCCGCCAATCTAACTCTTTGAAATCCTGTTGCATCAGCTTTATAATCCCCTCATCCATCAACCTATCTTGGATTCTTTTTTATAGTGCTCCGCTCCTTCATCCTCTGCAATCTCTGAGATCTTAAGCTTGCTTCCTCTTGTGCCTCTGATTCTCCCTTTATCATTCTCCCATAGTGAGAGTTTGAGCTAATTCAGCCCCTTCTCTTTGCCAAACCTGTGTCTTAGCTCATCTCAATTTTTGGTACTTTTCAAGAAGTCGTCGAGCCTCACTTTCTCTCCCCGCCGCCTTCTTGAGGGGGCATCTTGCATTCCATTCTCTCCTTTTCTGCTCTAGCCTTGGGCATCTTATTTTCTTATCTTTGATGCCATGCCACTTGCGGCATCACATCAAAGAGGGGCAAAATGTAGACACCTAAAAACCTTTAGAAAATAAAGTATTTTTATTTTCTAAAAAAGTCCTGATGACATCATCATTTATTAATTAATTAATTAATTAATTAATTTTTATGCCATTAAATCCCTTTATCTTAATTAAAAATATTTAATTAAGGAATCCCTCCCAAAAATGTTTAAATCTTATTTAAACATTATTTCCTTATTTATTAATTATTTAATTAATAAATTGACCAAAAAACCCAAAATAAATAAAAAATTTATTTTTTGCCCAAAACTTGGCCAATTTCCTTAAGACCACTAACCTCTTCCAAAATCTTCTAATCCTTCTTTAATTTTAATTAAAGGCTAATCCCATCATTTCCTACCCCTAATCCCAACTCAAAATATTTAATTAAGATTAAATATTAATCCTCATGTTTATTAAAAAAGTTTTAATAAATATCTCCTCAACCCAAACCCTTGAAATAAATAAAACTTTATTTATTTCTTAAAAATCTAATTTATCCTCATTCTAAGAAGTTCTAGACTCTTCTAGAAAGTCTTCATCCTCATCCTAGGAAATTCTAGACTATTCTAGAAAGTCTTTATCCTCATCCAAAGTCTAGACTCTTCTAGAATATGTCTTTAAACCTAATCCTAATCCCCTCCTAACCTTGTCACATTCACATTCTCTAAACATGGGTTAAAACTTACTAACCCAAGCCAAAGTTAACAAATATCTCCTCCTTCACCCACCGTCATTAAATGCCATCCACTTGCCTATCCCTAAGCTAATCCTAAACCATCATAATCCATCCTCTAATCATTTGCACAAGCCTAAACAAGCTTAAAACCTTCCTAATCAAGTCCAAGTCAAAATTTCTCTCATCACCCTCAAAATATCTCAACCATAAAACTTTATGAAGTCCACTAGGTCATAAATGACTCTTACAAGCCCTTTTATTGCTCTTACAAGTCATTATGAGGGTCTTTATGAAGATTTTATCCCTTGAGCCTCCTTTGTTGACTCATCCTTCCCCTTTCCTCCATCCTCTCACCATGTGACATGTGTCACTCCTTGATTGGCTATAAGGAAGCACAATCCATGTGCTCTCTTCTCATGCAATCTGAGCCCTCCATGAGCTTTTTTCCATCCTTGCATCTTAGCCCTCAATCCCTCAAGCCTCTTGCCTATAAATTGGATCCTTCCCCTTTGCAAAATAACACAATCCATGAAGTAAAGTCATAATGCCATTTTGAGAAGCCATTTTACATCAAAACCATATACTCACACCCAAATTCCAACTCCATTTGAAGCCCTTTTTGAAGCATAAGCTTGAGCATACATCCTATCTATTTAGACAAAGCCACTCAACAAGAGAGCTTCTTATTAAGAGAGCCCATTAATGGCTCATATTCTTAATTGAGAGCTCATCTTAGTCTATCTTGAAGTTTATAAATTTTGTTTAGTTTGTAGAAGCTTTATTTAAATTTGGTTTCTATTAGCATACTAACATTGCTCATATACAGTAAGAACCTAATTTGTAAAGATGGTTCAAGGTAGAAGAAATGCAGATAATGCAATATTAGATAAATTGAGACAAATTGTAGCCAAATTAGATGCTGTGGAGATAGCCTATAGGAGAGGAGCACATCTAGATGATGTAAGTGACAATGAAGTAGTAGTACCAAACCTTAATCCAAAACCTGAAGAAGACCAAGATGAAGCAAGGTTGTTGAGAGTGTTGTCTAGGACAAATTCAAAGACTACTATAGAAGTTGTTTATTATGATGGAAAATTGGATACCAATGTTGTTTTTAATTGAATCTATGATATGGAGAAGTTCTTTGAGTATGAAAACACTCCTAATAATAGGATGATGGAAATTGTTGTTACAAGGTTAAAGGGTCATGCCTCACTGTAGTGGGAGCATTTGCAAACTGATAGACAAATGAGAGGAAAGGAAAAGATTAAAACTTGGCCAAAGATGGTAAACAAAGTAAAAAAAAAAAAATTCCTTCCCTTTGATTACCAAGTTAGCACATTAAGAAATATGCAAAATTTGAGGCAAAGCAATGCGAGTGTGAAGGAGGATACTAAGGAATTCTACAAGTTGGACATCAGATCTATATATATGGATGATGATGTTGAGAAAATTGTAAGGTACGTAAATGGATTGAGATTTGGAATACAAGATGAAATAAGTTTTGTGAATTAGAAAGTGTGGAATCACTTCTCTTGTAGTCTTTGTCATCTCTTCTTCCTTTGTACTTTCTTTTCTTCCTTTCATCCTTATCATCACTATCAAGACATCTAGCAACAATATGACCAACTTTATTGCATGAAAAATAAATAATAGGAAATTTATCTTTTTATTCTCCTCTTCATCTTCCAAATCCTTTTACAATGAGAGCTTCAAGTTCTTCAATCTCATGATCAAAACTATCACTTTCACTCTTCATGTGTTTTCCTTTCTTTTTGCTAAGAACTAGTTGTGACTTCAAAGAAACTTCAATAGTAGTAGGTATGTAGTTATCAAAGTTAGACATCTCAAAAGTAGCAAGTCTACCAATTACACCTTCTAAGGTCAAATTATTAGCTAGTGTGCATCTTAGTTCTTGGATTGCAAAGACTCTAATGGAATAGATAGGTAATAGAGTCCTCAATACCTTACTTATCACTATTTTATTTTAGATTTCTCCATTTGCACCTTAAATAACATTAACAACCTTTTTAACTCTTATGTAGTATTTTACAATGTTCTCACCTTCCATCATTCTCATGTCACCAAATTTACCTCTCATGCTTTCTAATTTTTCTCTTATAACATTGTCATCACCTCTATATATGGTCCTCAATATGTCCCACAACTTCTTTGTGTAAGAATTTTTCTTAAAGAAAAATCATCCAAGATCAAGAAGCTCAAGCGCTAGCACAATATGGACCAATAAAGTATGATCAAAATAACCATACAAAATTGAATTAGTGTGAAAGTACACTAGAAGTGCCTATATATAAAGGCCTCTAGAATGAGTAGGAGTTATCAAAATGACAAGCCTCACAACTAAGGACATCTCCACCAAGAGTGGATTATCCTCCATTGACTAGTATAGGAGTTAGTTTGATGGTGAGAGAAAAAGCTTACATAGGTGTGTCATGTAAAATTATGTTATAGACACCATGTGCTAAATTAGAGTTGCTAACTCTTGTATTGTGAACATGACAACTCATATGAGTATGCATTGTCCTAATTAAACTTAAGTATAGTGTAAATAATAATTATTTACACTAACACCCCCCTTAAGTTCAACTTAGTGGAATGAACTTAAGCTCACAAAAGCTATGATAAAAATGCATAATGGGTCCTGGCTACTAGGCCATGTTAGGTACCCAATTACAAATGCAATGCAATGAAATCTCTCTAAAAATGGAGAAAGAGAGAAAACCTCATGGAGAAAATCCTCCCCCAAAAAGAGAGATAAATACAATAGAGAAGAGATGAGTCATGTGACCGCCCTATGAAAAATCTTGCACCCCCATGAGATCTCACAAATGAAGATACTTGACCTTCGTGAAGCGCTTGGTGAAGGTGTTGGCTATCTGCTACCCTATAGGGCAGTATTGCAATGCAATCACCTATTCATGAATTAGCTCTCTGATGTATTTCATATGAACCTCAATGTTTTTTTTTTGTTGATGTTGGATTGGATGTTTTGAGATTTCAATGGCACTTTGATTATCACAATGTATGATTGTGGGTCTAGGTAGATCAAAACCAAAATCCTTTAGAATATTCTGCAACCAAATAGCTTTTGTCACCATAGTCACAACTCCTTGATACTCAACCTTAGTCAATGAAAGAGCAATAGTGTTTCACTTTTTTACTCTACCAATAAATGGGGATGGAACCAAGATGAAACATGTATCTTGAAGTAGAGTTGTGAGAATCAATATCCCCTATAGAGTCTAAGTCTGTATAACCCACTAACTGTAGTCTAGTACTAGCTACATAGCATATGCCATATGTATGTCTGCCATGGATATAGTGCAAGATTTTTTTAGTTTCCTTCTAGTGAAGTTATTGTGGCTCTTTCATGAAGCAAGAAACCATGCCAACTACAAATGAGATGTTAGAGCGATTATATGTCAAGTAGATAAGACTTCGAACCAACTATCTATACAAAGTAGCATCAAAAAGTGGAGTGGAACACTTTGCTTCTAACTCAACACCTTAAAGAAAGGGAATAGGTGCAGCCTTGCAGTCACTCATAACAAATTGAGAAAGTAGATCAAGAGCATACTTGGGTTGTGACAATTTGATCCTTGATGAAGACTGATGTATCTCGATACCAAGGAAATAATGAAGTAGACCCAAGTCTATCATCGAAAACCTATCCTAAAAAGTAGCTTTGACACTATCAATTATGGATGTTGTACTCCTTGTAATGATCAAGTCATCAACATATAGCACAAGAAGCAAATGAGAATCATCCCTCTGAAGAATGTAGACATTCAGATCAAAATGACATCTGGTGAACCGTACTAAGAGAAGAAAAGAATCCATCTTGGCATACCAAGCTCTTAGAGCTTGTTTAAGTCCATAGATAGATTTCTTCAACTTGCAAACCAAGGAAGAATCCTGAATGAATCACTATGGATACTCCATATAAATCTCCTCATGAAGATCACCATTCAAGAATGCAATTTTCACATCTATCTGATGAAAAACCTATCTCTGAGTTGTTCCTATAGCTAGTGTCAAATGAATGGAGTTCATTTTTACAACTAGTGCAAAGGTCTCAATGTAGTCAATGTTTGGTACTTGAGAGAAACCTTTTGCAACAAGTCTAGCCTTATATTTATCTACACTTTCATTCACTTCAAACTTTGTCTGATAGATCCACTTATATAGAACTAATTTTCTTCCCTTAGGAAGAGAGACTATGTCCCATGTTTCATTTCTCATAAGAGAATTATATTCTTCCTCCATTGCTTTATCCCATTTTGGAATTCATGAAGCTTCTTTTAATGACTGTGGATTAGAAGAAATTACAATATAAGCATGAGGGAGTGAGTTGTGTTGTGATCTTCTCTTCCTAGTATCTGAAAGATTCCCTACCAACGGTCCGAGTACATTCAATGTCAGCTAAGCCCATTTAGGTCTAGTTGAAGAAGATGTAGAAGGTATATCCTCAACCTCTATTGGCTAATGCCTCTATTTGGGTCATGGATGAACATCTTCCAAGTCACTATTATTACTGTCACTCTCTTCAATGAAGGAGGAAGAAGGAGTTGAAGAATTAAAGCTTAGACAATTTTCTTCAAAGTGTACACTCGTCTCATAGAATATGTCATGTGTCTATAAATCTATCAACTTGTAGGCTTTATGTGAGTCTACATATCTAACAAAGATACAAGGTTTGCTTTGAGGTTCCAATGGCTTTCATTTGTATGGAGGTATTTGTGCCCATGCTAAACAACTAAAGGTTTTGAAGTGCTTTACTGAAGCTTTCCTTCAAGTCCAAGCTTCAAAAGGAGTTATACCATCCAAAGCTTTATGAGGACTCCTATTCTAAATGTATTTAGCACAATTCATTGCTTCAGCCCAAAAGACTTGATCAAAAGACTTATGTTAGTAGCATGCAAGTAGTCATCTCCTTGATGGTTCTATTTTTCCTTTCGAAAACACCATTCTACTGTGGTGTGTATAACACTAAATGCTAAAGGTTAATTCCTTGTTGAGTACAAAATTCTATTAGTCTTGAGTTCACATACTCCACCCATTATCTATTTGAATAACTTTGATGGCTTTTCCTAACTACTTTTCTACTTGAGCCTTGAAGCTAAGAAATCTTTCAAACACTTCACTCTTATGAGCCATGAAGAATACCCAATTAAAGTGAGAGTAGTCATCAATTAATGTGAGTTCATAGCGAGACTTACCAAATGATGGCACTAGAAATGGGCCCACCACATCACTATGAACTAATTCAAGAATACATTGTGTTCTCCAAGACTTCCCCTTGTTAAACATTTTTTCTGGATGTTTCCCAAGTGTACAACCTAAACAAATACTATTTGAAAATTGGACTTGAGGTAGATCATGAACCATGATCTTGTTGCTAAGTTGTTGAAGATACCTATAGTTGAGATGTCCAAATCTCTCATGCCATAGTTTTCTTTTTGTATTTGAATGCATTACCAAGGTTGGCATTAGATTTAGGCATAAAGGAAGAGAAAGTGTAAAGCCTTGAATCAAGATTAGCTTCACCTATTACAACCATAGAATCATCTTTGATCCTTTTCACTACCACTAAATCTGGAAGAAATTCAACCTTATTTCCACCTCCATTGTGAGTGATTTGGTAGATTAAAAGAGGTTGGAGGTAAGATTAGGAACATAGAGAAAATCCTTGAATGCTCCATTATCCATCTCAACTTCACCTTTTCCTTCAACTTCCACTTTAGTACATCCCCTACAAAGATGTGAGGTACCTTTAAATGTGTCATGGAAGAAAAATCTCCCTTTGATGCACCCATATGATGTGTGGCACATAGGTCAGTTATCCATTCTCCCTAACCAACAATTTTTGTGTGTAAAGCTTTACATTTGCTCTTAGAATCTAAAGATGAGGATCCTTTCTCCTTATAAGCATTAGGTAATGGAACATTGTATTTATTCATGATGTTATTCAATCCATCAATTTTCTTGTGATAATAGTGATGTTCATCATAACCCATCTTCTTACAATAGGCACACTTATTCTTGTCCTGATTAGTGTCTCCCTTTCTATTGGTATTAGGAGAAGACTTGCCTTGTTGATTTGATGTTGATTTTTTTGTGTCCCCTTGTTTGTTATCTTTCCACTTCTTCTTTTTTCCCTTTCCTTTGTTTGAACTTTCACCAGTTGAATTTTTTAGAACCCTCATTGTTAGCCACCAATGCCTTAGACCTTGAAGACTTGAGAATCCCCATTGTTATCAACTTATCTTGTTAATCCTCTAATAGCTAAGCATAATCATCAAAAATTGAGTTTCTAATAAGAAGACCCTAGATTAGCCTTTTTGGTGTTTAAAGAAGAGACAAATGTGGAGTACTTGGATGTCAGCTTATTATCAATGAGATAAATCAACTTGTCATCTTTAATAGGACTACCACAATTAGTTTGTTTTGTTCTCAACTCATTCACCTTAATGATAAAATCCTAAATAGAATCAAAGCTCTTAGGATCTATGGAGATAAGCTTGTCTGCAATCTTGTAGACATCCTCCTCGGTCACTTTTCCATATAGGCTTTAAAGAGCATCCCATGTTTCCTTGGATGTATTATACTTCATGATCTGATAGAGGATCTTGTCTTCAACCCCTAACCTACTCACTTTGAGATACTTGATCACCTGTTGGTTCAGGAAAAGAATGATCTACATATTGAGAAACTTCTTGATTCATTAATTCACACCATTTTTTAACTAACTGCGTGGCATAGTTATATGGTGTTAATTTTGGAATCTTAAAATTTTCCATGATGCAAGAAGATAACAACAAGAAAAGAGGAACACACCACCAAGAGACAACCCCTTCGCTCCCTTTTCACTCAATCAGAAAACCCTCCAAATGAATGGTTTTGGCACTTTATATTTAGTGTGTTTACAATAGCCACTTTCTAATTTTGGCCTTAGTGGTCTTCTAATTCTATAGTTTACAACCTCTTGTTAGAGTTCAAATCCCATACTAAGCATTGTAGTTTAGATGGACAACAATTCTAAAGTTTGATCAAAGCAATACAATGCAAAAAAAGACATATTTCTGAAAGTGGTATTTCTATTCACACAAACCTATAATCTAATTGTAGACTTGGAAAATAGACAAAAAATCATTCACTTTAAAAGAAATAGAACCTACAAATGTGTCTAGATGAGCCCGTATGGAGCATTTGAAGTTGCAAGATGCACAATTGGACAGGTACAATCACCAAAAATTAAAATTTTTGACAAATTCAAGTATCAAAACCATAAAATAATAGCACTACTAAAAAATTTGGGAAATTCTAGCCAAAATAAAAAAATTGCACCAGATTTGGAGTTTGAATGACTGAGATATGGCCTCCAGAAGTCAGACTATCAAATCATAACTACATATGGAGAGGGATTTGCATAGCAAAATACTGGGTTAAATTTGATGTACAAATGACCATTATGATAGTGTAATGTAATCTACTAGTGATGGTAAAATGACTATCAAATTTAATCCTATGTTTAGATGACATCAACAAAAAATGGGTTTGTTGAATGATGTGGCAGGCCTTACAGTACGACTGATGATGTTAGCTATATTAGAAATAGATAATACTAAGATGGGGGTGAATTAGTATTTTCAATCTTTTTTCCCACAACTGGATATTATTAACTACTTTAATACATGCATAAAGAATTAAATCAATAATACTGAATACTATAAACAACCATGCATAAAGAGAGCTCATAACACCATATTTTGTTAATTAGGGAAACCCTAGCCAAGGGAAAACTCCAGTGGGGATGAAACCCACTAGATGATTCACTATATAAAAGAATCTGGTTAAGGATATTGACCTTGTTAGGACTTGTAAGAATTTTTCTAAGGGAAAAATTCACCTAGGAACTAAGAACTCAAACACAAGCTCAACTATAGACCAGAAAGAGAGAGTATGATCAAAATGATGATATATTCATTCAATATGCAATATTCAAGTAGACTAGGAGTGCCTTTATATAAAGGCCTCTGAGATACATCTAGAATGCCTTGAAATTAGTACTATGATATGTCATACAACCAGGCACATGTCCACCAAATATGGTTTATCCTCCATCAATTACAGAAGTGTGTGCGATGATGAGAGGATAAGCCTCCAAGGGTGTGACACACAAATCAGTGTTGTAGACACCATGTGCTAAAATAGAGTTGTGTACTTCTATGTTGTCAACATGACAACTCAAAAAAAATTGCAAATTCTTAAGTGTCTCACAAAATAAAATAATGCATTAACCTAAGTAAACTTAAGTGTAAATAGTAAATACGTATTTACACCAACACCCCCCCTTAAGAGAAACTTAGGGGAATGCCCTTAAGCTTATGAAAACTAGGATGAAGATGCATAATGGGTCCTAGCTACTAGGCAATATTAGGTACCCATGTACATAATGAAATGTAATTTCTCATAAAGTGGAGAAAGAGGGAAAACCTCATGGGAAAAAAAATTTCCCAAAAAGAGAGATGAATAGGGATGCATGGATGGATGGAGTAATCAAGACCCCCCATTAAGACATAAATCTAGTATATACAATAGTGAAGAAGGAGAGAGAGAAAACCTCATAAGAGGAAAAAGTCCCCCCCCCCCCATAAGAAAGAAGAGGAAGAGAGACAAGGTAGTCCCTCCCCCCAAATGAAGAGTGCTTTTTAGTGAAAGCTGCTCTAATGAAGAAATTGGTCCAAGAGTGTAGACTGATTTTGCTCCCCTTGGGAAGAAATAATGGAAAAGGTACAATCCTGAAGATGTATGTTGGCCCTGAAACCTACTCAAGTATCCATGTGTTGATGTTGATGTTCACCCCTTCCAACTGTGCTGAAAAAAATGAATGTAGATCTGACAAGGATGTCTATTGAACCTGTTCCAATGAACCATCTATCTCCTCAACTGACAAATAGACCTCCAACAACTATTGTTCATAAGGATCCACAATCATGCCAACCTATAAAGATTGATCATGTAGAGAATGGACATGAAGATCAAAGTGATCCCTCGCAACAACTATAGAAGGATCACCTTCATCAAAGAGAAGATTTAAGTCCTTAAGGTTGTCTCCCAAGTCAACTGAAGCTAGAGCTAGAAGATTAGATGTACCACGCTATGTTGGACCTTTCACTATGGCAAGGTATGTATGTGGATTGGACTGATGATGCAACCTCTCACTACAACTATCGATAGAACCCCACATGTCTGAATATATTGAAGCACTATCACTGATGTCACTATCAATTTCCACTATGTATGAAATGTGGAGAGGAGTAGAGGATAAGCTGGGTGAAATTTCCTCAAAGTGAATATCCTTCCCCACAGAGATATCATGAGTCTTTGGATCCATTAGTCTATAAGCCTTCGCATTGTCTTCATAACCGATGAAGGTACAAGGCCTAGGTGCCAATGCCTTGCAACCCTTGGAAGATAGGTTTTCCCATACTAGACAACCAAAGACTTTGAAGTGACTCACAACTAGTTTTTTTCCACATCATGCCTCAAAGGGAGTCTTACCATCTAAGGCACTATGAGGAGGCCTATTTAGTATGTGAGTAGCATTGCTAATGACTTCAACTTCAAGTGTAGGATCAGGAGACTTGGCATTTATCATGCAACTTGCCATGGTTTTGAGAGTCCTAATCCTCATAGCTACAACATCTATCTTGTGCAGACTAAATGCTTATGGATTCTGAAGATCAATCCCCTCAAGTCTACAAAAGCCCTTAAGTCTTTTGTCTACATATCTATTCTCATTGTCCACCCATAGTACCTTTATGGATTTTCTTGATTTGTGTTCAATATAATTCTTAAAGTCTTGAAGCTTATGAACCACTTCATTCTTGTGATGAAGGAAGTAGACCCAAGTGAATCTTGAAAATTCATCAACAAATGTGAGGATGTAGTGGCCTTGACTAACTGAAGTCACTGCAAAGGGTCCTACTAAACCCATGTGAACCAATTGGAGAAATACTAGTGCTCTAGAAGACTTCTTTTTATCATACTTCTCCTTGAGATGCATATTCACTAAACATGATGAAAACTCTCCCTTAGAAAAGTTGATGTTAGGTAGACCTTTGACCATATGTTTTAAGAAAATTTGTTGAAGAGAGTAGAAGTCAAGGTGACCAAACCACTCATGCCATAATGTGATTTGTGAAGTAGAGTGAGTTAACGAGGCTTGAGAAGGAGACTTAAACACAAAGTGGGAGGAGTAAAGCCTCTTGTCATCATTGACTTTCCCAGCTGCAACCATTGAATCATCTCTAAGACTGTGCACCATCACTGAATCTGGAAGGAACTCAACTTTGTGACCATCTCCAAGGTGAATGATTTAGTAAACTAATAGGAGATTGGAGCTAAGGTTTGGAACATAGAGAACATCTTTGATTTCTCCATTGTCCATTTCCACATGTCATTTCCCTTCAACTTCCATTTTAGTATCATCTCCCACGAAGATGTGTGGTACCTTTGACTGCTTCATGATGAAAAATATCCCTTTGAAGAACCCACATGGTAGCAGGAACCTGAGTCAAGTATCTATTCCAAATAAGAACTAGTGTTTTCCATAAGTGCTTGCCCTTTACCCTTTGAAGAGGATGGAGTTGAATCCTTGGAAGTACCTAACACTTGAATCTTGTTCTTCCTGAGTAGATTTTCTAACTCATTGATTCTTTTAGTCTTGCAATAATGCTCATCATGATTTGGCTTTTGCAATATGCACAAAAGAGTTTGTCCTTCTTTTCATTACTTCCCTTCTTGTTGGAAGAAGAACTGCCTTGTTGAGAGGAGGATTGTTGTGTCTTAGATTGTGATTTTTGCTTCCACTACTTTTTGTTGTTACTTTTCCCTCCTTGACTTGATTGTGTCTCATCACTAGCCACCAAGGCTTTGGTCTTTGATGACTTGAGAACACCTAAATCCGTCAAGTAAGATTGTTCAACAATCAACATTTCTATGAATGCATCAAATGAAGGCTTTTGGTAAGTAGATCCCATGGTCAACCTATGAGTATTAAAACTCAAAACAAATGAAGCATACTCTGAAGGTAGCCTCTTTAGGATGTGATGAATCAACTTGTCATCTTTCATGGGATTTCCACAATCTTTAAGAAGTACCTTATACTCATTGGCTTTGTTGATGTAATCTTGAATTGTGTCAAAGTTCTTTGGATCCAAGAGAAGTAGATCGTCCTCAATCTAAAACCCCTTTTCCTCATCCACCTTACCATACAATGATTTAAGTTTGTCCCACGTTGCTTTGGATTCTGTACAATTGGCAATGTGAAAGAAGAGATTTTTATGAACACAACTCCTAATAGCTCTTAAAGCCTATTGGTCTTGTCTTGTCCATTTAATGAGTTCTTTAGCATTAGTAGGTTTGGTAATTGTACCATCAACATAAAGACTATATCCTTTTTCCATTAATCTACTCCATGTAGAATAATTGTGTGAAGTTAGTGGAGGATATTTAAAACCCATGATGTAGAAAATAAAAAGAGCACAATAGAGAGACACAAAAACATAGTACACAACCCCCCCCCCCCCCCCTCCATTTTCACTCAATCAAAAGGCCCCCTCAAAAAAGATGCTTTTGGCACTTTATAAGTAGTGCATGTACAATGGGCCACTTGTCAAAATGAACAATGTGGACTTTTTGATTTAGCTTTTACAACTACCTTATGAGGCCCAAATCTATTACTAAGCACTATAGCCCAGATGTACAACAATTCTAAAAAGTAATCAAAGCTTTACATTGCAAAAAAAAACCCTAGTTCTGAAAGTGAGCATTTTGTCCACACAACCCTAGAATCTAACTTTAGATATAGAAAGTAGACAAAAAGTAACACATTTTAAAAAATACAAAACTTTTAAAAGTGACCAGATGTACCCGTACGAAGCATTTGAAGTTGCAAAATGTAGGATTATGCAAGTATAGTCACCAAAAAATGCAATTTTTGCAAAATTTGTGCACCAAAACTAGAAAAAAACACTGCCACTAAAAAATTTAGGAATTCTTCCTAATTTCAAAAAAAATTGCACCTGAATTGGAGTCCAGATATCCAAGTTATGGGGTCACAAAGTTAGGTTGTCAAATTTAAAAGCAATCTAGAGAGGGGTCTAGTAGGAAAATTGCAATCTAAAATTTAATGGTCAAATGTCCATCACTACAATTGTAAAATGACTAGGTTTGATGGTCAAACAACTATCAAATTTAACCTAGTGACTAGCTGACGTCAGCAAAAAAAGAGCCTCCTATTGATGTGTCATGCTGATGTGTCATCCATATAGTACAGAATGATGACATGGCATCCATATGCTAACATGTCAAAGAGGTGGCACGATTCTATGTGTCACTGTCTAGGATATCTAGCTAGTTGAGTTGGCATATCCTTGGCCTGCATGGTAATGGGGTTGACGTGTCAAAATTTGTATATGTGTCAAATCGCGTTGACTGCCAAGATGGCACTGAAAGGGCTAGAGGTATTTGATGTGATTGTACAAGTGGCAAAATAGTATTGGTCTACATGGCTAGGGGTTTTTTCTTAAAAACTCATTGCCATTTTCTATTTACAGGATAAGTTGTGTAGGTTAGAGTATCCTGCCAAAATATATTGTTGCTTGCCAAAGTCTAAAATGTGTCGTGTCGATGCCAAAATACTTCAGGAATAGTTGATGAGAACTAGAGAGAAGATGTCGATCACCAAGAGTTTACAATGTGAGATCGGAGATTGGAGTTGTTGATGCCATAATTTCAACCTTTAATCCCACATCATTGGTGGGGTGAGGCTACAGGCATTTTATAAACAAACTACCACAAGTTCAAAACAAACCAAGTCCTGCCGAGGGAATGTGGAGGGGGCCCGATCTGATTGTTGTATGCCAAAAAAAGTGGGTTGTAGCTAGGCTTATTTGTGATATGTCAGAATTTTTCTGGTTTGTGGGTGGATTTTATGACCTATAACTGGGGGTATGGCCACTATGCTAAATGCCTGTGGATTTAATGAAATAACGTGCGAGTAAATAATAAATTCCTCCAAATGGTAGAGACAGGGTGTCACTGCCCAATTCTGATAAAAAAAAATTTCTTTGCTAGGTGCCCAAAGGGAAAAAAAAAATTCTATGAATATTGATGAAAAATTATAGAGAAATAAAATTGTAGATCCAAATAAATCAGTTAAATCTATAAAAAATGATCATACCCGAACTGCAATTTGGGCCCTCTGAGTTTTGATTGTACCTATGAAATGTGGGCCTCTGAACCTCATAGACACTTTGACATAGTCTTTACCTATGGAATTATCCTGGAATAAACATGGAATAGTTCATCCAAGAAGAACCAACAGAGCAACTTGTCGCCTTCTATCTAGAAGGATTTTGCCTAATTAATGTCCTCAAATTTGAGGTGTAGGCAACTAGACCCTCTAAGAACGAAGGATTTAAATGCAATTAAGCCTATATGATATGTAAGTAATCTAGATGAAGTGAAAGCAATTAATATAAGAAATAAAAGACATTAAGCTAAATGTATGCATTCTTATTTTAAATGAGAAATTAAAAGTAATAGCAATGTGAAAGCTAGAAAGCGAAATGAGTATTTAGTTCGACATCAATTCAATACTATTCAAATTCCAAGCTCTGTAATGAGGAATTAGGAGTCTCTTAAATAGAACCTAAGAATCCATCAACGATTGAGATTAATTTAGATGGATGGACAAGATTGAAGATAAAGTTCAATTATGATGGAAGATTCCCAAATTAGAGGGAGTTAACTCACTCAGATCTAAGTGTAAGAGTTAGTCAGCTCAGATAAACTTCAGTGTGAGAGCAAGTGATCTGAGTCACTTCTAATTCGATCAGTAGTTATCTAGGAATTTCCATTTTGAATTGAAGAGGAGAATTAGGAAGAATATTTAATTTAATAAAATGAGATATGCTCTCATAAATACCTTTTTTTTATTTAATTAAATAATATCATTTAATTAATTAGAGACACTTTTTCTATTTAATTAAATAACTTCATTTAATTAATTAGGAATGACTTCCTATTTAATTAAATAACTTCATTTAATTAATTAGAAATAAATTTTCCATTTAATTAAATAATTTTGTTTAATTAATTAAAATAGGCATATTTATTAAATTAAATAAATTTAACCCCGTAGTACATTAGCCTTAGGAGAATTTAATTTAATAAAGTATGAATACTTTATATTAAATTAAATTTAAATCAAATAGGTTTAATGTGGCTAATATAAGTGAGTACTATAGGAATTAAATAGGAAAAATGATGAATGCAGATTAGTGTTTTCTGCATTTGACAATTAAGTCAAGTAGCGAGTAGCAGAATGAGAATTGTCTAGTGACGTAGGATTTTAGAATCAATCAAAAATATACCAGAATTGGTTGAGATGGCAATGAGCTAATTTTGGGGTGTTACATTTTGCCCCTCTTTGAATGAATGTGCAAGCAACACGTTTAATTCAAAGAAAATTAGAAGGCATGATGCAAAGGTGAGATTGGTTTCGAAGTTAATGACATGGAGACCAATCGATAAGTTTTTAAGGACTATCTCTAGAATAGAGCTTAATCCCAAGGAATCCAAACAAAATACCTAGATACCTTAAATTGATAAGCATTTAAAAGATTATCTCCAAAATGGAGCTTAACCTTTAAGGATCTAGATAGAACACCTAGATACCTGAAATTGATAAGTATTTAAAAGATTATCTCTAGAATGGAGCTTAACCTTTAAGGATCCAGATAGAACACCTAGATACCTGAAATTGATAGCATTAAAAAGATTATTTCCAAAATGGAGCTTAACCTTTAAGGATCTAGATAGAACACGTAGATACCTGAAATTGATAGCATTTAAAAGATTGTCTCCAAAATGGAGCTTAACCTTTAAGGATCCAGATAGAACACCTAGATACTTGAGATTGATAGCATTTAAAATATGGTTTCTAGAATGGAGCTTAACCTGTAAGGATCCAAATAGAACACCTAGATACCTAAGATTGATAAAAGATAGCAAGATCGAATTAGAAGTCATAGAATCATCCCCAGAATGAAGCTTGATCCTCAGGAGTCAGGGTTTAGACTCTCCCAATACCTATCCATCAAACTCTAAAAATATTTGTTATAAGATTGATCAGTTGATGAAAAGATAAGATAGATAGCAAAGATGCCAGATAGGACGGAGCAAGATGCCCCGAGTGATGAGATGCCCCAAGTGATGAGGACATAAGATAGGAACAAGATGTCCTAAGCAATGAAGATTCAAATCGATTTGAAATGCAAGTTCAATGATGTAATCATCCTACCCCCTCAGGAGTGAAATTGAAAGATGACACACTAGAAGTATGATATAAGGAGAATGATGAAAGATACATAAGAAATCCAAGGTTTAGCAGAATATAGAAGAGATCAGAATGATCAGGAGAAAATATGAAGAGATCAGAATGATCTTAAAAAAATTGGAAGTCAATCCAAAGTGATTTCAAGGTCCAAAAGACCAAGTTTGACCAAGAAGTTGACCAGAATTGAGCATAGTTGACTTTAGTTGACTATTTCCAAAATGAGTTTTGAAAACATGAAGAATGTAGAGTTGAAAAAATTCCAAGAATCGCAAAGTATCAGAAAGATTTGAGCTGCACAATCATTCGATCGCGTTGGTCCCCAAAATTTTAAAACGCATTTTTGAGGCACTTAGGTATGTTAGATTTTAAATTTGATCCCAAAAATGGATTCATAATGGTTAGATTAGCTAGTGGGTGATTTTTGCGCAAATTGAAGCACTTTGAAAAATTAGGTCAACAGCTGTATAAGGGCCCAAGGGGTCGTTTTCAATTCATTTGTGTTTTTTTGTCCTTTAATGATGCAAAGCCCTCTGTATTTATCTTCAAGGAATCTTAGTTCAACTCAAGAGATTCAAAATAGGCTGGTACACCCTCAAGGAACCAAGAACATCTCAAAGATTTAAAACAAAGAACCCTGACATTATACACCAATAAAGACAACATCTTCACTAACACAATCAGATGGCTATGTCTGATTGCATTGTTCATAACTTTGGTTCTAAATATCTTCTTGAAAAAAAATTTGGAGAAATTTTTCCAAACTAGGTATAGTAAAACATATTCAAAGATGGTACCCATACAATAAACCAATTACAAGTTATAGTCTTTGTATCAAGACCCATTTTCTCTGTCATAAACCAGAACCAAAACTGGTAACCCTGCCTAGGGCATCAAATATCTTTCACAAATTTTTTTAAAATAATCTCAAAAAAATTCCAAATTATCCATCTATGATTCTAATTTTCAAATCTGTAAGCCATTTATTTTTTCCATTCATATATAATTTTTCAAGCACAAATCCCTACCTTCATCTTGAATGGATATCTTAAAAAACCAGTTTCCACTAAAATCTTCATAACTTTCCCAAATCTAAATGAAAATGATTCAAACCAGTTGTAAATGAAAGATAGTTCACATATCTATCCAATAAATATCATTAGAGATTTTGAGTCTCCAAAATATGTCCGAATCACACGCTGCAACATGACTGTATTCAGCGAATCTCAAATCTGCAAACATCCACTTTCACCAAAATACCCATAACTTATTCATTTCTTCATAAAATTGAACCAAACCAAAAGCATGAGAAGAAGGATTCATCATACTATATATCAATTACTATATCACATGGTTTCTAGGCTGTACATGGCCGTACAAGTCCTGGAAACTACTCTAAAACTAAAAAAAACCAATCAAAACCACAACAATAAAATGCACCAAAAAATGTATCAAAGTATTTCCTCTTCTCCAAATTGATTTGGTTCGACCATAAAATGGTTTTTATATCCATTTGAAAGTTATAAACCTTCCTAACTACCCCCAAGACCAACCGTATACCTTTTTACATCATTTTTCTATTATTAACAACTTTCTCAAAGTTGCATTTTACAACTTTTTACGCAACTTTTACATTTTTGACAAAAAATGGCTTCATAGCCTTTACAACTTGACCCAAATACAATAAAAATAACTCAAATGACTTTAGATGGATGTCAATAGATCCATTCACCAATTAAATAAACATTTTTACATTATTTATCATATTAAGACTTCCTTTGACAACTTATTACAAATGGCTTCTCTAGCTTTTATATCTTTGTCTTCTTGAAATTTAGGTGCCTCTGCACCATACTCCCAACCTTGAAAAGTTTCCAAGTCTCTTGGAAACATGGAATCAATAACTTGCAAGAAAAAATATTAGATCAAAATCCTCATCTTTTCCTTTGCCTCTTCACCATCATTACTGGATCGGTGCCTCCTCCACTTTCCTATCTCTTTCACTAATGAATCCCATCAATGGAGTTATGATGGTTGCCTCTATGGTGCTTCTCATTCCTCAGTCCACTCTTCCATGCTGCATCACAACCTCTTGTACCTCACCTGGGAGTCCCATCATGCCTCTCTCCCCAGTCTATTGGCGACACACAAAGGACCATCCTCTCTGGCCCTAGATCATCTCCTATGATCCTTTGGTAGACCTCTCCTGTCCACCCATTGCAGCGAGTGAACTACCACCTGAAACCATAAAAAAATCACTAACAAAAATCATATACCCAACTCTGCCTGGTGTAGATCATCTTCCATCTACATGCTCAGAATCTTCTGAGCTCTGATACCAATCTGATGCAGAGCCCTTTGTATTTATCTTCAAGGAATCTTAGTTCAACTCAAGAGATTCACAATAGGGTAGTACACCCTCAAGGAACCAAGAACATCTCAAAGATTTAAAACAAAGAACCTTGACATTATACACCAATAAAGACAACATCTTCACTCACACAATCAGATTGCTATGTATGATTGCATTGTTCATAACTTTGGTTCTAAATATCTTCTTGAATTTTTTTTTGGAGGAATTGTTCCAAACAAGGTATAGTAAAAAATATTCAAAGATGGTACCCATCCAATAAACCAATTACAAGTTATGGTCTTTGTATCAAGACCCATTTTCTCTGTCATAAACCAAAACCAAAACTGGTAACCCTGCCTAGGGCATCAAATATCTTTCACAACTTTTTTTTAAATAATCTCAAAACAATTCCAAATTATCCATCTATGATTCTAATTTCCAAATCTGTAAGCCATTTATTTTTTCCACTCATACATAATTTTTCAAGCACAAATCCCTACCTTCGTCTTGAATGGATATCTTTAAAAACTAGTTTCCACTAAAATCTTCATAACTTTCTCAAATCTAAATGAAAATGATTCAAACCAGTTGGAAATGAAATATAGTTCACATATCTTAGCCATGATGGTGAATCATGGCTTAATCATAGCTTTGGTGGAGCATTTTCATTTGAAGATGAACACCTTTCATTTGCTAGTGGGGGAGATGATGATCACCCCAAAGGACATCTAGAGGATCTTGTGGATTGCTTTCCATGGAGCTCAAGTGGTATATGATATAGTGCCCAGAGCAGGTACAGAGGCACTATCTATTGTGTTTGGGAGAGAGTTGTAGAGAGGTTGAGCCATCAGTTGGGACAAGCTGACACATACATATGGACAGACGCACAGACTGGCATTTGTGTTAGCTATCTTTTTGAGCTATTTTCTGATGCTTGACAGAGGAAAACATGGGCTAGAGTGTGGGTGGGGGGTTATGCTTCATCGGATGGTGCAGGCACCTAATATTTTTGGATGGGGTCAGTGTATACTAGCCCACTTATTCCACGAGATGCATGAGATAGTATTTCATGAGAGGAAGACTATGGCCACTGGAGTGTATGTGTTGTAGATCTGGGCATGGGAGCATCTTCCTATATGTAGGCCTATTCATGAGGATGCCTGCGAGCCAATGGAGCCATATATCTGCAGGTATCAAGGGCATATTACCTAGGTCTTCTAAGTTAAGAAAAAGCACTAGAGGACATTTCTTAATGACCTAGTCTCTGTCATATGGCAGCCTTGGCGAGGGACAAAGGATTTAGATGATGCCCAGAGAGAGTTGCCCTTGATGTTCAACTTGTGGCCATTGTTAAGTAGGACTACGCAGATCATAGAGTGATTTGTGATTTTGTAGGTGTGGTGGCAGTAAGGTCAACCATAGGATATCTCACAAGAGTATTGTGCCTATGCTCAACTGCAGATGGATGTAGAGAGGGGATGACCTCCATGTTTGGATCTAGGTCGATCCATGATAAAGGTACGCAACCTAGCTGCAGTGCAATGGGACTACCTTCTAGAGGTAGTAGATGTAGGGATGATGCCTACCTATTAGGAACATTTGATTAGCCATCCATTCCCACGATTTACTAATCCACTGGGGATGGCAGGTTAGGCATAGAGATAGGTGCCTTAGTAGCAGGAGGTACAGCCATAGTCGTAGGTGTAGCCAAACATTCAGCCACTGGTCCAGGACTGGGTACAACAGTTGTAAATTTCCCCACAGCAGATGGGATTAGACCGAGGTGTTGGGGGTGGTGGGATAGGACATGGTCAGCGGTAGAGGCAAAGGACAGAGGATCAAGCCCCACAATAGGAGGCTCCATAGTAGTAGGTGCCACTACAAAAATAGGCACCACCACAGCAGCAAGCACCACCACAGCAACAAGCACCTGAGATGCTTGATGAGGATATGCCAGATCAGCCTATGGCTGGGGTGCAGGATATAGTACAATGCTACCAAGAGTAGATTCGTCAAGCCTCCCAAAAATTGGGAGATCTATAGATACATGTAGCTATTCTTGACTCATAGTTGGTGGAGCGGTAGTGAGAGATCGATAAATGGAGAGAGTGTGTCGAGACTGTTGAGCGGAGAGCAAAGACATTGAAGGACGAGGTCCAGTTATAGTTGGCATGGGAAGCATACTACTTTTT
This sequence comes from Cupressus sempervirens, assembly GCA_028749045.1. Taxonomy (NCBI): domain Eukaryota; kingdom Viridiplantae; phylum Streptophyta; class Pinopsida; order Cupressales; family Cupressaceae; genus Cupressus; species Cupressus sempervirens. Next base: position 74,162,714 of record CM053787.1, read on the forward strand.
TGCGTATTCGACAGTGATACCTGATGAGGCTCTCTAGGTTCTACGCTTTTCATAGTATGCATGAGAGTCAGGAGGTGCACAACCTCCTACAAGACCTAACATGCCACCACCTCCTCCTCTGCCTGTAGCTCCTGATCCTACTCCTCCTGGAAACAAGAGCACAAGGCAAAGTTAGATGCTATGCATCTAGCTATTGATTTTGATCTCTGGCTATGTATTGATTGGTGTGCCAGCACCATTTTGTACCATTTTGATCAATAGCACTCAAGTAGTGCCCTTTTTGTATTGACCCATTTTTTGAGAGATATACATACGAAATTTTTGAGTCAAGTAGCAGTGTACATGTCATTGTCTGTGTTTGTTTCACTTTTATGTACATGAGATGTCAATATGATGATGATGAGATACATGTTGTAATTTGATGTGAATGCATATGTATTCTAATGTGATATGATGTGATTATGAGCATGTAGAGTAGATATTATGAGTATATGGATGCAATGCATATGGAAATAGACTGACATCTCATGTAGTGTTGCATGTTTTTTCTTGATAGTGATAGGTATTTCATTAAGGAGTGTGAATCGACGAATCAAATGCTTTTGCAGCCATGAAGAAACCCGATATGTTTGAAGATACCCCCAATCCTTCATCACACAGGGAAGAAATAGAATCACAATCAAATTGTGTGCATATGCCAATGAAGTATGTAATGCAAGACTGATGTTAAATGCAACCCTAGGTCTGGTTACCAAGCCTAGATGATTTATCATCACTGGACATAGAACAAAGCTCGTATGTTATACAATGTCCTCTAACATTGCAATCATGGGAATATGAATAGAACATACATTATAGGTTTGTTGGGATTAAATGTAAGCATTCGAGGCACAAAAAGCCAGAATGACTAGAACATTTGTCCCTTTTAATATAGAAAGTTAACATAAGCATCAAAGCATAAACGCTAGGATGACCAAAATGTTTCTTGCATGACAAACACACCAAACACACGAGAGATCTATCTTATGCTAAGTATTTAGTATTTATTCTGTTCACAATGACCCTTGCATTCATAACCTGAGACAAAAGTGTGCTAGATATACTTGCAGTGACCCATACGTTCACTTAGCAGGATGAGTATCAGTATTTACTATAGCATAAAGAGTTCACTCCAACAAACAAGGAGAAGACCCAATATTATTGATGTATTTTTATAAAAGGAGTTGAGGTACACACAGCCATCCAATACAAGATGGAAGCTCTTATAGTGGACATCCCTTTCATAGGAATAGATCAACCTATTAGAACTAAACCATAGACAAAAAGAAAAGAAAAGATCATACCCCAAGTCATTACTTCTCTAGTCAAAGATGACATCATCAAATTGCTCGAGGAGATATGATAAAGCAAAACAAAGAAAACAAAGAAAATGCTCCGCATATCCAAACAAGTATATCATTTTTGAGTTCAATGTTTTTGGGATTGATGTCAGGTGTTAGTGTCCAGAACATGTTTGAAAGAAATCTCTTCAGTAGGGTGACAAGAATTGGCAGACATAGTCAGAATTATTAGTGACTAAGGTCAAAGAGAAAACTTCAAGATGAAGAACCTAAACTGGACTGAGCGATAGTAGATAGACACAGCCAGGAGGACTAGTGACTGATGCAAGAGAGATCTTCCATAAAGGAATTTGGAGACATAACCCAAGCAACAATAGGCAAACATAGTTGAAACAACTGGTGACTATTGTGAAAGAGATTCTATGAGGAGAATCTTTGAAAATGAGGGACACTAGCGATAGTAGGTAGACATAGTAAAGATCACTGGTGATTATCACGAGGGAGATTCTATGAGGAGAATCTCAAAAATAGTGACACTAGCGATAGTAGGCAGATGCAGTGAGGATCACTGGTGACTATCATGAGGGAGATTCTATGAGGAGAATCTCAAAAATAGTGACACTAGCGAGAGTAGGTAGATGCAGTGAGGACCACTTGTGACTGTCGTGAAGGATATTCTATGAGGAGAATCTCAAAAAGAGTGACACTGAAGGGGAATGCCCTTGAGCTATAACAAGACTCAATCCATGGATACATGAGCGGAAAGCAGGCAAAGAAGAAAAGTGAAAGCATGAAAGTGACTATACAAAATAGCCAGAAGATGCACTACAAGATGGAGCGTTGGGAACAAGAGGTGCATGTTTGCCAGGTTTTCACCTTCTTGGTAGGATTTTCCTTTTTTTGCTACCATGATGCCTATTTCCAAGTTTTTATCAATGGCACATTTTTTATTTTTTCAATTTTTTTATATTTTTCTCCTTTTGAATTTTTTTTTATTTTTCTCTTTTTGAATTTTTTTGCATTTTTGAGATTTTTCATTTTTATTTTAGTGTTACCAAGTCGCTTATTGCTAGGTTTTCACCAGGGTAACAATTTTTTTTAGGACCTTTTTTTATTTTTAGGATTTTTTCAGGACATATAGATATGTACAAAGAGCTTACTTGATATTAGATCAACTGTAAAACTATTTCAGGTGGAGAGTGTTGACAAGTTCTTTTAGCACTTCTCCCTTAGTTGTGGAAAGCTGATAAGCGTTGGACCCATATACTGCAGTAACGATGTACGGACCAAGCTAGTTTGGTTCAAACTTTCCTTTTTGTACTTGTTGTTATTGATTCTTAGGGTTCTCTCTCAAGATGAGATCACCTAGCTGGAAGTCACATGGTTTGACCCTTCAATTGTGGCTTCTTGCCATTCATTGTTGATATGCTCGTAGATGATCACATGCCACTTGTCATTGTTCATCCAATAATACAAGCTCTTGAAGCCAAACTATCCTATAGTCATCATCAGTGATAAGGCCCTTCATAGAGATTCGCAAGGTAGGAATCTCGACCTCTATTGGAAGCACAACATCCGCGCCATACACTAATGCAAAGGGAGTTAGGCCCATTGGAGTTTTGATGCTTGTCCTATATGCCCATAGGGTTGGATTGATCAGGAGATGCTAGTCTCTCCCTAATTCGCTAACTATGTGATGAAGATTTTTGAGGATCACCTTATTGGATGCCTCAACCTAGCCATTACCCTAAGGGTAATAAATGAAAGACCAATGTTGTGTGATTTTGAATTTCTTGCATAGTTCCTTGAGGTCTTTATTCTTGAATTGTGCTCCATTGTCAGTAATGATTGAGGATGACACACCATATCTATAGATGATATAGTTTGTGATGAAAAGTGCTATAGTTTTTCCATCAGAAACTATGACAGGTACTACCTCTACCCACTTTGTGAAATAATTTGTAGCCATGATAATGAACTTATGTCTATTAGAGGAGGTTGGGTGGATCTGTCCCACCAAGTTGAAGGCCCATTGTTGAAATGGCCATGTTGTAGTAGAATAAATCAGCTCTTTGGCTAGAGTGTGAATCAAATTCCCATGTAGATGACATTGCTTGTAGGACCTACCATACTTGATAGCTTCTTGCTCCATTTTGGGGCAGTAGTAACCAACACGAAGGAGTTTGCAAGCTAGTGTCAAGCCATTGGAATGAGCTCTGCAAATGCCCTCATGAATGTCAATTAGTGCGCATTTGGACTCTTTAGGTTCTAAACACCTAAGGAGTGTTTCGTCAAGACCTCTCCTATACAGATCGTTGGCAATAATGACATAATGCGAAGCATTACGGATTAGGTAACGTTTCTCATTCTAGGTCAGACCTTCCAGAATGGTTTGATTATGAAGATAGGAATAAATGTGATGGTAGTGAGATGATTCTCGTCCTATAACAGAACAGATCATCTTAGAATTAGGGGTGTCATAGGCTAGGTAGTGTAATGCTTCCACCAAGAACTCATGTCAAAGATCATTTTTAGGAATTTCTAGTAGGGAGGCTAGAGTAGCCATGGCATCAGCTACTTTATTATCTACTTGTGGAACTTGTTGGAAGGTGATGTGTGTAAAATACTTCTTTAAGTCATCAACCATGCACTTGTAAGGAATTAGTTTCTCATCCTTTGTTTGGTACACATCATTATCTTGGTTGATGACAAGCTGAGAGTCACTAAAGATATCTAACTAATCCACTCTCTATTCAGCCATAATTTTCATGCCATTGATCAAAGCCTCGTATTTAGAAATTTTTTTTGTACAAGGAAACAAAATCTTGTACGCTTTGGGAAATGTGTATCTTTGTGGTGTAATAAAGAGTAATCTAGCACTTGATCCTTGTTGTGTGAAGGACCCATCAAAGAACATAACCCATGTGTGGTGTGTGAGTGTCAGAATCAACTCATCTGGGAAATCAATGTTCATTGGCAGAAGACTTTGTATGGGTGCATCAGCCAGTTGATCTGCAATTGCCTATCCCTTGATAGCCTTGCGTTCAATGTATTGGATGTCAAACTCACTGAGTATCATAACCCATTTAGCCAATCTTCTTGTGAGAGCTACCTTACTGAGAAAGTACTTTAGTGGGTCTATTTTAGCCATGACCCTCGTATGTGGGCAAGCATGTAGTGTCTCAACTTCTAGGAAGCAAAGACAACTGCCAAGCAAGCTTTCTCAGTAATGCTATAGTTTTTCTCATAAGAGACCAGTGTTCAACTCAAGTAGTAAATAGCCCTTTCTTTGTTGTCATTGTCTTCCTAAGCTAGAAGGATTGCTAGAGACATTTTAGTTACTAAGATGTATAAAAGCAAAGGCTTCCCATGAATGGGAGGCATCAAATTGGTGGATTGACAAGATATTGTTTGATCTATGTTAAGCTTTGCTCACAATCTTAGCTCCAATTAAATTTTACACCCTTATATAAGGTCTTTGTGAAGGGTTATGACCTATCTGCTAATTGTGAAATAAACTTGCGACTAGATTGGAGCCTTCCCTATAGTCTTCTCATCTGATTGATGTTCCGAGGTGGTGGCATGTCCATTATTGCTTGTACTTTCTTCGAATCTACCTCAATTCTTTTTGTAGAAAAAATGTATCCTAGTAACTTTCCTAATGTGACACTAAATGCACATTTCTTAGGATTGAGTCAAAGACTGAATTTTTCCATGCGATCTAGGATGGGACCCAAATCTTGTAGATGAGTATTGTATTTAGCACTTTTGACCAAGGTATCATCAACATAGTCCTCCATGGTTCTATGCATCATGTCATGGAAAATTGCAGTAACAGCCTGCTAATATGTAGCACCAGCATTCTTCAAACTAAATGGCATCACATTCCAACAAAAGGTTCCCCATCCACATGTGAAAGTCGTTTTCTCCTAGTCTTCTGGCACAATTTTAATCTGATTGTATCAAGTGAAACCATTTATAAGTGAGTACATCTCATAGCCAGCTGTCATGTCCATGATCATATCAATATTAGGGAGTGGAAAGTCATCTTTAGGACATGCCAAATTAAGATCATGAAAGTCGGTACAAACCCTGATAGATTTATCATGCTTGGAAATTGGAACAATATAGGATATCCATTCAGCATAATCAATTGCATGGATGAAACCAGCATTTAGGAGTTTCTCCAATTCTGCTTTGATGAGCAATGCAACATAAGGATGCATTTTTTGAATCTTCTATTCAACTAGTTTGATGCCTAGCGCTATGGACAAGTGATGCATGATAAGATCGAGATCCAGTCCTAGCATGTCAGAGTATGTCCAAGTGAAATTTATTTTCTTTTCTTTGAAAAAGGAAATGAATTCTTCCTTCTCTTCAGGTGATAGTAATTGTGCCAAATGTATCATATGAGGATGTTCTTCTGTGCCGAGGTTAATTGGCTACGTCAGCTCTATCAACATTAATGATCTCTCCTAAAAATGACTGGAAAGTACATCAATTATCTCATCCATGAAAACCTTAGAGAGGTTTTCACCCTTGGATACATCTTTTGTTTTTACTTTTTTGGGTTCCGATACTGCCACAATGTGGTTTTCACCATCGAACCTTTTGCATTTTTTCTTTTTAATTGTATGACTGAGATATTTGATGTCAGTCTCAGTCATGTTGACACTCTGCTCATTAGTGGAAGACGTTACAGGTTTGATAGCATTTAGGTAACAAGCGAGAGCATAGTCATTCTGGAACATGGGGACTTCACTAGATGCATTGGGGTTCCAGTCTATAAGCTTAGGATGTGTGACTGAGAGAGTAGCGGTTGGTTCAATTACATTCATAGTATAGTCAGTAAGTGCTTGGACCAACAATTTGAGACCTACGATGACCTCGTCCATAGGTGTGTTCAAATGCCTCAGAGTATGAACATCAGTAATTAACAACTTTAGGACACTAGTTGGATCCGACCCATGTGACCTAACCATAGATGTTTCAGCCACTTCGATTTGGTTTTCATAGACATGCACTTGGTTAATTTCTTTATCAGTAGTTGCTTCTGAAAGAGAGTCAAACTCATATTCCTTAGAATCAGTGCTACATGGCGAGAGATTATAGAACTCCCCAATAGTGATAGGGACATAGTCACCTTCATCCTCTGGGTTCTTACACAAATACTCAACACGGTATGACTAACTAGATTCTCCCTTTTCTAAATGATATTTGAGTTGCTCAATATTGTCCTTAGAAGAGTCACTATTATCATCCATAGTGCTAAAACATGGCACAAAGTCATCTGGCTCAGTAAAGAATTTAGCTAGATCATAAGGGATAGGATGAGGATAGGAATCCTCATCATCGGATTCTTCCTCTTGAGTATCTAACTCAACTTGTGACTCATTTTCAAATGAACTCTCAAGCATTGGTATGAATTTATTTGGTCCCAAATGAAAAGGAACCTTCTTAAATCCTAGGCCAATTGTATCATGGTTGCTTTGAGCTCTTGATTTGATAGGATCAAGTAGGCCATTGTTATTGCACCCAATAGGGCCAGTTCCCTTGTAACCAAAACACTTCATAAGCCTAAGACCAGGCTCATATTTCTTAAGAATGATTTCTCGAGCTTGCTCTGTTAGGTCCACTAGAGCCTCTTCTTTTGTAAAGCCATGAAACAATGGCTCTATTTTCACTTTCATCTTCTAAGAGAATTGTAGCCTTGAAAAAAGTGTCATTATACTTGGTCTGAGGTGTTAGCACAAATGGCTTCCTTGCCTCTGAGGGTCTCCCATAATGTTGAGGAGACTCTAGGAGAGATGTTAATGACAACACTGGTTCAATGTGATACTCTCCCATGCCATTTTCTTTCAATTTGAATGACTGCTCAATTTTTGTTAGCTTATTGTCATGATAATCAATGGACTTACAGTTATCAGGGATGAAAGTTTCAGCAACCTTGAGCATATTGTAGGTATAGCTAGTATTGGCAGGAATAGTAACTTTGGAGCCATGAAATGGGAACTTGATGCATTGGTGGTATGTGGATGGTACATCACGCATCTCATGTATCCATGGCAATCTTAACAGAATGTTGTAAGCCAAGGGAATGTCAAGCACCTGACAGTTGACATCCCTTTTTATAGGACCGATGCAAATGGGTAAAACCACAAGACCTAGAGACTTTTGTTCCACTTCGTCATACACTTTGATAGTGATCTTATGTTGAGGATCAATAGAGTCCTTAGAATAATTCAATTTTCTAATAAGAGCAGTAGAGACAATATTTAGGCCAGCGTTGTTATCAATGAGTACTCGACGAACATGTGTCTGATGGACCATAACCTCGATGTGTAGAGGTTGATTGTGTGGGTGACTCAACGAGTTATCATTCTCCTCAGAGAAGGTAATAAGATAAGGCGAGGTCAGGTGACCTACCATGGATTGGAATTGCTCAAGATCAAGATCTTGAGGAACATTTGCCTCAGCAAGGGCTTTGTCCAAAATTTTTCTATGAGCAGGCAAGATTTTAAACAGATCAAAGATGGAAATCTAAGAATTAGTTCATTTTAATTGATCGAGAACACTATAACTAGTTGCAATCAAGTTTGTTATCGATTTTGCACCTTTGCTAGATGGTATACCAAGGGCTTTTTCTTTGTGTTGTTCAAGATCTGAAGTAGGAGGTGCAGGGCCTTTGAGCACCAACTTGGCACAAGAATGAGTGACAAAATTAGCACAGTGTTGTGAGGGTGTATTATCCATTGCGTTGAGAGTAGGGCCCCTGAGGACAAAAGGTGTCTTGGTTTTGTCGTTATCTTATTTTCCCTTAATAGTAATAATGTTGTAGTATTCAGAATCCATAGGTTCAACCATGTGAATGACATTGTCATCATTGGAATATGTATAGTTGACCTTGTTGTAGGGTTGTGGTTTTGAAGTCTCTCCTTTTTCATAAGCTGTGAAAGGTTCTTTGAATGCCTTGTGATCTAAGTTTTTGTTATGTCCATCTACCACAAGATCACTAGCATCAATCATTTCTTGGACTTTATGGCGCAAGTTTATATAGTTGCTAGTTTTGTGTCCCTTATTTTGGTGATACTCACAGAATGAGGTCTCATTCCACCATGGTGGATATGGTTGTGGATCATAGGGATGAGGGTTATCCATTGGTGAAATAAGCTTATGTTGTAGCAATGTTTTGTAAACCACGTCAAAAATTTTTCCCAAGGGTGTATGCTCTCGCTTGGGGTGTGTTGTCCATGAGTTTTTTGGTTTTTTCCTAGATGTTTTGTTGTCAGGGGGAGGTTTCTCAACATTTTTGGCCACTTTGAGGCCGTCTGTGAGATTAAATGCCACTTTAGCAGGTTTGGGTGTGATATTGTCAATGACTCCATCATGTACAATTTCTCAGTTCTTGTTGACATGTTTGGTTTTGTCCCTGTTGGAAGTGGAACCTTGTTTTATGTCCCTCTGAAGAGTGAGGTCACCTTTCTTGACCATAAATTCCTTGATGCGGATAGCCTGTGTGATCATGTCTTCAAAGGTATGTGGACCTTGAAGTTGGACTCTATATCCAAAATTAGGTAGGAGGTTATCAGTGAAAATGTCAAGCTTCTCCATTTCTAGAATTTTACGAGAATACTTAGTGTATAGTTGTCTCCACCATTGGAGGAATGTGAGAAAAGGTTCTCCAACTTTCTGTTTAAGGTTGCATGGATCTCGAATATTGATAGGGTGTTGTATGTTATGAGAATATTACTGAACAAATAGATTGGCAATTTTGTTAAACGTCTTGATACCAGGAGGTAAATGTGAGAACCACTCCAAAGCTTCACCACCTAGGCTTCTAGGGAATAAATGCATGAGGTATGTTTGATCATGTATAAAATCCATAGACAAAGCATCAAATTCTCGCAAGTGATCTTGGGGATCAGTAGTACCAAAGTACTTGCCATATTTGGGTAGCTCTATGCCTTGTGAAAAAGGTGGCATGTTTATGCTTTTGTCAAATAGAAATGGATAAAGAGCATCCAATGTGTATGTCTTTGTGGGTTTCTCTTTCTCATGCATCATCTGCGCCAATTGGTCATGCATAATTTTCAATTTTTTTTGGAGTTTAGAAGTATCAGTTTCTTCTTCAGGCATGATAATGGTTTCCACATTGAAATGAGAGGGTAACTTTGCTCCCTCTTAGGCAAGTTTGAGAAAGTACTTTTCTTTCTCTTTGTTGAGCAGGATTCCCATGACCTTTTGAAAGTTTTTGTCTCTTTGATATTTTTCTATGTGTTCAGAGAGTATTTCTACTTCTTCCTATTCCTCATTAGTATCATGGTCTTTCTCTTTCTCTTTGTTGTTCCTTGGTGGTTCTTGATGTCTACTATGACTACCATGTTTAGGTTCACGATTAGTCATTGTAGGAACGTGTTCAATTTCAGTATTTTTTGTTTCAAAAGGTCCTTTGAAAAAGGAGATAGACATCATGTTTGGTAATACAGGACCCCTACTTGTCTCAGTATCCTCTTGGTACAAAGGATTCCTAATTTGTTGCAAGTTTATGGAAAATGTTCGTTGAACTCAAGGTGACCTGATAGGTGAGGGAGATCGTGAAGATGCCTCACTAGCCAAACTAGATACAGATTGAATAACAAAAGGTAAGAAACCTCTACCATGATTATGACCCCTAGCATGACCTTGCCTGAGTCTAAGAGGATAAAACACATTGCTCCTTCTGGTTGTGACTATCATAGACAAGGACAAGAAGCAAGAACCTAGAAAAGGAATGCACTAAGATTGAGTCTCAATAGGGTAAGACAAGAATGTTGTATACTAAGGCATGAGTAGTCTAATTTGAAGGCTAGAATATCCAAAGGTTATGACTATCACAACACAGAGTATGACAAGCATTAAGGAATGAGAATCCAGACAAGTAAAAGATAAGACTAGTCAAAATGCGAATCACAAATCTTTGGTTCAGCTAAATGTCACTATTCAAGACTATGCACAGATAGAAAAGGACAACTTAGTGCAGGAAGTTGACTGGATAGAGGATGCAGATTGGTCAAACAAACTAATTTGACAATTTTAGAGTAGGATCTTGTGCAAATATTTTTTGTGAGCTGCGCGAAGAAGTTCAATGGGTTGTGCAAAGATTCATGATAGTGGTTTAATTTCGTGTGACGAATTTTCTGTCTCATGCAAAGAAATGACAAGACAACTTAGGATAGATGTAAGATCTCACACAAGTATACGCAAGATCTCGTGCAAAGATTTGAACTGGCTCACATGAAAAAATATATTCTTGTGTGAGAAAGTACAAGTCTATGCACAAAAATCAAGACCATATTAACAACAGCGTTGGATTTCAAAGAGATTTTGACAATTTTAGACTATTCTAGACAAATTTTTGGTAAGTTTTGATAGATAACAGGCAAATTACAAGGTTGATTTTCAAGTTTATAAAATTACATTGGGCTTCAAGTAAGACAAAGTATTTTTCACAAGACACGGGAAGCAAGCAGTAGTTGGAAATAGTCTTGCCGAGGGCAAAGCAACTCGATAGGATAGGGGAGTCTTGAACTTTTTCTTTTGTAGATAGTTTTGGACTTGTTTATGACTCGAGAACAAACACACTTTTATCCCTAAAAACAAAAATTAGTAGAGAAGGAAAAACCTTTGTCCCACATATTATGTGCATGTGTGTACCTCACATAGCCGTGTCACGCCCTAGAGGGCACCCATGTTTTTGGTATATTCAAAGGACTCGATAGTATACGCTAAAAAAGTTCCCTTGTGGTAGGGGATGAGCACGTATACCACCTTCAAGTGTCTAGTAGCATGCCTATGGTGAGTTATACAGGAGAGATTCTTCCCCCTCCTTGCACAAAGATTATGCCTCCTTTGGGAGGTGAACTGGATGGCTTCTAACTACAAGGTTTTTACTTGGCTTCCGTTCATATTAATTTTTGATGGCTTTGCAAGTGGAGTTGAGACTAGCAGCCCACACCAGCATTTGAAAGTACACATTACTTTCTTAGCAAGCTAGGGGACGGCATCGACCAGTGCACAGATAGAGCTTCCCCTTGATATGCGATATTAAGAATCAAGGGGAAGAAATTAATCTAGCTTCAGAGTCTTTTGCTCTATAAAGAATCTTGATTATAGTGAGTTGGAATCTTTGGCAAAAGGAGTGTGTTCACTTGGGTAGTTCCTGGAGGTTGGATCACTCTGGCAGGCCCTCTAAAGGATTGACTTGGACTGGTGGTTTGATCGCAAGGGTCAAAGTTTCTAATTTTCCTCAAGGGAAAAGAGCTTACTCCTCTACCTTACTTTCTCACCTAAACACACAAAATAAGTTAATTTATTGAATTAGCTTAATCAATCCAAACTTGCCCTTTCTCAAGATTCTGATTCCCTAAAAGGAAATCGTCATCTCTTCATAGAAAAGGACCCGTACTAGAGAACCACTAAGCTGCTTGCCTTCTTTGGAATGTCATCTTTCAGAAGCATCTACATTTTTTATTCACCCTTGGTCATGACCTCCAAGTGGTGAAGAGCATAATCCCCTATCCTTCCATCTTGCACCCTAGGAAGTTCACACGCCCTTAATTAATCTAGTTTGGAAAGCAAGAAAAGAAGCCATATTGTTTTGTGGGTTTTAAGTATAGTCTTCGACAAACGTGTCTTTGACAATCATTCTACAAGAAAACAGTTAGTCCATGTTTGAGAGTTTATATAAAGGAGTCTTCGAAAAATTGTCCTACAGACAAAAGTTAAGCTGCAAAAGATCAAAACTATAGATTCCAAAAATAGTACGTTAAGGGAATTGTAAAGTGAAAATGCTTAAAACAGAGGTTGTTGTTACAAGATCTTGCGCAAAATCTCTAGCAGAGTTGTGCGAAATTTTTTTATGGCCTGTGCGAAAAAAAAAGGTGTCGTGTGAAGATTCGTGCACTCAAGCACTTTCTCACGCAAACCAAAAAGAAACTTTGCGTGAAGATTTAGAATCCTCGCGCAAAAATGAATTATCTTGTGCAAAGATTCCAAAATTTGTATAGACCTTATGGACAAAGAGCTTAAAATTAATTTTAAAAAAATGTAGAGGAGGCCTAAAAATTTGATTTTCTTGGCCCCACAGTTGGCGCTAGAAATGTACTTGTGAAATGTGGGCCTCTGAACCTCACAGACACTTCGACATAGTCTTTACCTGTAGAATTATCCTAGAATAAACATGGAATAGTTCATCCAAGAAGAACCAATAGAGTGACTTGTCACCTTCTATCTAGAAGGATTTTTCCTAATTAATGTCCTTAGATTTGAGGTGTAGGCAACTAGACCCTCTAAGAATGAAGGATTTAAATGTAATTAAGCTTATATGATATGTAAGTAATCTAGATGAAGTGCAAGCAATTAATCTAAGAAATAAAAGACATTAAGATAAATGTATGCATTCTTATTTTAAATGAGAATTTAAAAGTAATAGCAATGTGAAAGCTAAAAAGTGAAATGAGTATTTAGTTCGACAACAATTCAATACTATTCAAATTCCAACCTCTGTAATGAGGAATTAGGAGTCTCTTAAATAGAACCCAAGAATCCATCAATGGTTGAGATCAATTCAGATGGACGGACAAGATTGAATATAAAGTTCAGTTATGATGGAAGATTCTCAAATTAGAGGGAGTTAACTAGCTCAGATATGAATGTAAGAGTCAGTCAGCTTAGATAGACTTCAGTGTGAGAGCAAGTGATCTGGGTCACTTCTAATTCGATTAATAGTTATCTAGGAATTTCCATTTTGAACTGAAGAGGAGAATTAGGAAGAATATTTAATTTAATAAAATGAGATATGCTCTCATAAATAACTTTTTTTATTTAATTAAATAATATCATTTAATTAATTAGAGGCACTTTTTCTATTTAATTAAATAACTTCATTTAATTAATTAGGAATGACTTCCTATTTAATTAAATAACTTCGTTTAATTAATTAGAAATAGCTTTTCCATTTAATTAAATAATTTTTTTAATTAATTAAAATAGGCATATTTATTAAATTAAATAAATTAAACCTTGTAGTACATTAGCCTTAGGAGAATTTAATTTAATAAAGTATGAATACTTTAGATTAAATTGAATTTAAATCAAATAGGTTTAATGTGGATAATATGAGTGAGTACTATAGGAATTAAATAGGAAAAATGATGAATCCAGATTAGAGTTTTTTGCATTTGACAATTAAGTCAAGTAGCGAGTAGCAGAATGAGAATTGCCTAGTGACATAAGATTTTAGAATCGATTAGAAATAGACCAAAATTGGTTGAGATGGCAATGAGCCAATTTTGGGGTATTACACCAATTTGCAAAAAAAATTTGCCTCGCGATTTACTTTGGGCTAAAGTAGCTAAGTTTATAGTTGATCTTCACTGAATCAACATTCTAAATGTAATGGCGAGGTCAAATCTAGCTCTAGATGCTCCCAATTTTTGCAATACTCCAGATTCAGGCTAAGGTGCTGAAGTAACAAGTGGTCTCAAATGACTATGTGATGATAAAATCTCCAAGCTTTGATACTATGTAAGAATTTTCCTAAGGGAAAAATTCACTCAAGAACTAAGAACTCAAACACAAGGACAACTGTAGACCAGAAAGAGAGAGTATGATCAAAATGATGATATATTCATTCAATATGCAATATTCAAGTACACTAGGAGTGCCTGTATATAAAAGTCTCTGAGATACATCTAGAATGCCTTGAAATTAGTACCATAATATGTCATACAACTAGGTACATGTCCACTGGATTTGTGTTATCCTCCATTAAGCATGGAAGTGTGTGCAATGATGAGAGGATAAGCCTACAAAGGGTGTGACACACAAATTAGTGTTGTAGACACCATGTGCTAAAATAGAGTTGCATACTTTTGTGTTGCCAACATGACAACTCAAAAAGGTGTGCAAGCTCCTAAGTGTCTCACAAAATAAAATAATAAAATAATGTATTAACCTAAGTAAACTTAAGTAAGTGTAAATAGTAAATACGTATTTACACCAACAAAAATTGCACATGATTTGGAGTCCAGATGATTGAGATATGACCTCCTGAAGTTAGACTATCAAATCAAAACTACATATGGAGAGGGGTCTTCATAGCAAAATATTGGGTTAAATTTGATGTCCAAATGACCATTGTGATAGTGTAATCTAGTCTACTAGTGATGGTCAAATGATTGTCAAATTCAATCCTGTGTTCAGATGACATCAGCAAAAAATGGGCCTGCTGGATGATGTGGCAGGCCTTACAGTACGACTGATGATGTTAGCCATGTTAGAAATAGATAATAGTAAGATGGGGATGAATCGGTATTTTCAATCTTTTTTCCCATAATTGGATATTATTAACTACTTTAATACATGCATAAAGAAGCAAACCAATCATGTTGAACAATATAAACAATCGTGCATAAAGAGAGCTCATAACACCATATTTTGTTAACTAAAGAAACCCTAGCCAAGGGAAAACACTGATGGGGATGAAACCCACTAGATGATTCACTATATAAAAGAATCTAATTAAGGATATTGACCTTGCTAAGAGTCTATGAAGAATGTATAGTGTCTCAAGTCCTTGTTAGGAGACTAGGCCTTGTTAGAAGCCTCAACCCTATTAGTAGTTGGCGGATCGCATAAAAATGTGTGCAAGAAGAGCCCACTGCCCTAACATGCAACTATACAATAAGTTCTTCAATGGAATAGATATACATACAATACTAGATCTTATTGTACTTTATTCTTCTAATTGTCAGTTCTTCATACAAGAGTGACTGCGCACATATCAATTTGGATCATATCTCACATAAAATTACTTCACATCACATAACATAATATCGCATTGCCATTTTGACTTCACAATTGAAGTTGTTTACTTATATCAAACATATAAATGAATTCTTCCTTAGTTAGCTCACATATCATCCTTAAAGTCGGCTCATCAAGGTTTAGTAATCAAAACAATTATGTGAATCGTACAAGTCAATTTGTTGACATGCTCTGTTATGCACTGTGAGGTATTTGTATTAGTATTTCCTCCATAACTTCAACTAGGTTGATCATATGGACATGCACACTAGTATGCATCATCAACATGACATCATGCCTCTAGGGTTAACTATGCAAGACAATATTCCAAGGGAATGTTCTGCTATGAACAAATTTTTTCATGTTGTTATAACATTGTCCAATACTTAGACAATTTTTCTTTACAAATAATCATGATTAAATTGAAAAAAAAATGTTTCCATAAATGACAACCACATATCTCACCTTATTTGATAAATTTCCAACAATCTCCCCCTTTGGCATTAATGGAAATGTTTTGAGAAAATTGGCTAAGTCCTAAACATGTTGTCATACCAATCGAAGTAAATAGTCATAACACAGTAAAAACATTGTATTCATGTTTTGAAAGAAGATTACATCCCTTATAACTCCTATTACAAATCTTTCTTAAAGCAAAGCTTACTACTACACTTCAAAATACAACTATATAGCTTACAATTAAAAATTTCCTTATTTATCCCCCTTTGACATCAATGACAAAGGTGTCAACAAAAAATAAATTTTGTCAAAATTTGAAAGCTACATCAAAACTTGGAAAAACAATCACTAAAAATAGTCTTCAACTACACAAGGTGTTTCTTTCAACTATCTTTTAGTGCATTAGAGACACTGATTAGCACACATAGAGCATATGCAGATAACTTTGTTGCATTTAAATCTGTAGCGACTAATTTTTCATATCAGATCTTTGTTTCCAAACATTCCTCCAACTGATTTTGTAACAATGTAATCTTTTGGGATAAATGGTCCCTCAAAAGAGTAAATCTTCTTAGAGCTTTCTCCTTTTCTTCTTGTGTATCTCAGATGTTATCATGAATTGCTTGTATTGTACACTCAAAGATGTCTAATTTTTTATTTTGTTTTAGAAAGTTATTAGTGAGCATCTAAAGCTTAGCTACCTTTTCTTTGACTTGCTCTTCAAAACTGTGAAGATGAAGGTATGCCATGTTGCACTTAGCATATATCTACTTCACTTCCTCTATACTCTACCTTAGTGCCTTAATGCATTCATTTAGTGTTTCTATATCATTTCTTATATTTGTACACATGGTATTAAGAAGTTTGCTATCATGCTTGGTTTGTGCTTGAATTGTAGCCACATTGGTAAGTGTTGTAAACTCATTATCAAAGGTTTTACATAAAATTGTTGCTCTTTATTGGATGTCTGTAGGTGTATCAATAGAACTTATTGTTTTCTCCACTCTGTCCAAAACTGAGGTTAAAGTATTTTCAATAAACTTGAATTATTTCTTCTTTTCAAGGAGTTTCCTTAAAGAAGATGTAAGGTTTTGTGCATCATCTTCTTCATCTAACTATACTACTATTGTAATGACTATTGTTGCTTGTGTAGGAGGTGTAGAAGGTTTTACTACAGCTATTGCTAAAGGCACACTTGAAGTAGTTGCTTCAGAGCTAGATTCAAATTTCTTTACAGAAGGTACATCTTCTTCCTTTTGCTCCTATTCTATTTTCTCATCAAATGAGTTGTTGTAATCAACAATATTGTGAACAATGTTGGGGCCAAAATCTTTAAATGGGTCTTCAATTCTATAAACTATTACATTGGTGTTATCTACTTGCATATATTCACTTCCAATGGTAATGTGTGGTGAATCACTTGGTTGCTAAAAACTATGAGGTGGACTGATTATTATTATAGTAGGACTTCTGTCTACGCACTCTTCTTAGTCTCCTTAGGCATAGGGCTTACCTTCTCTATTTGCACACTCTCCTCAATCTTCTTAGGCATAGTAGATATGTATGCGACTATATCCCTTTTAGTTTCCTCATTCACTTCTTCATAATTTCCTCCCATAAGGAGAATAGATCTCTTCTTATTTCTCAACAATGGTGCTATTCCTTTCAAAATTTCCTTTTTCCCTTCATCATTATTTACTATGCATAACTTTTTCACCATGTTTATCCTTATTTTCTTATCTTCCTCAATTACTCTACTTTTCCTGTTTATTAGTCTATTTTAAAAATCTTTAGATATTTGACCTCTTATGCTATCAAACCTTTTATCTTTTAGGATCATATTTCTAACTACAACATTCTCTATTTACCTTTTATCCATATTATTATACAAATTATAATACTTATTCAATTTCACAAAATTATTGTCATTAATAATTTGCATGTTAAGATTTTCTACCTTTGGTTTCCATGCTTTTCTTCCTACTAAAGTCTTTGATTCCTGATCTGCTAGTTCTACTAGTCTGTTACTTGTCTCTTCTTTAGATTCAGAGGAACTAATTTACAAGGTTTGTCTCCTCTTATTAGGCCCACTTGTAGTTTTCTTGACTCACTTCTCAGGTTTGATTTTCTCGAGCCTTATGGATTTCCTAGTTGTTGATGCTTCCTCTATTTTATTTGGATTCTTCAGAGGTTGTTGTTTTGCAACTACTACATATGGAAATGTAGGTGCTTACACACTTGTCTATGTAATTTTGACCTCTTCAATAGGTCTAGCCACTGTAATAGGTGTAGGGGTCAATAGTTCAGACTAACTACTAGCCTTCATTTCCAAGGCTATCCCTTTTACCTCTTCAAATTCCTTTCTTGACATACTTGATTCCTTTAAGATGGAATCAATTACTTTTTCTACCTTCTTCTTGGAATTCATGATTATTTGATTTGTTTTAACTTCTCTCATCTTCTTAGTATATGTCCCCCATATAAGGCACTTAGAATCAACTTCAAATTGTAGAATTATCTATGAATATCCTTCAATCAGTTCAACACTCATTTCATAACTCATAGGTTTCATGAGCTTCACTCGAGGGATTACTGCCTCCATGCATGTATAATCTATTTCCACCATAAAACATAGTTCATCCTTATATTTTTCCACTAGCATAGGAGGTATCCTATACCTTTGCTTCATTTCAACTTGGAATAATTTCATCATTCTATCAATATCATTATCTCTAATTATTTTTTATTTAGTTCAATATGCACAAGTGATAGTGTACATTGTGCACTCACTTCCATCCCAATTTGAGATACCAAGAAACTTCTTTGTTGCATAGAAGAATATACAAGTCAATAGGGATTCAAACCTAATGACTGCACTCCTAGATTTCTTGATTCTTGATATGTTATCCAACAATTGAGTTTGGATAATATCACATAGATTAACATTTTCTCCCTATATTGCCATCACATAAGCTGTATGAAGAAATCCAAAAGGGACTAAATCTATCCTAGATCCATGGTTGAACTTATATCCCAAAATTTTACTGACAAGTCTTACTCCATCATCTTGAATAGAGTTGATCTTCATATTTTTGCCATCAAAATTGTGTTGAGATTTGTTTCAACTAACTTGTGCACATTCTTTATGTTCATCAAATTGTATCCTTTGTTACTCAAACATCTGACCTTGTGAATTAGGTCATTGTTAATGCATATAATAGAATCTCCCAACCATAGAAGGTCATCATTAATTTTTATCAAAATGATTCTTATCCATTCGTGGTTATCAAAGTCTATGTAGAACATGTGCTTAACTAGGTTAAGTTGTTCTAGGTATGCATATTCTAATTTTAATGTCAAATCATTGTTGCATATTTTCTCCAATTCATAATGAATCCCAATATCTCCTATGCTTTCTATTTTACAATGAATATAACCTCTTATGTCCTTGACATGAAGAACATTTTCTGGTACTTGCAAAAATGCTCCAACAGGGTCATCAAGCAGAGAAACAAATGAGTGTTTCTTGAAGTTATATCTAGGTCAATTGCTAACATTAAACACTTCTTGTCTTTCCATTTCTGAAAATATGCTCAACAAGTTTGAAAAATACCTTAATTTCATGTTTTAGGGATTTTAGTGATCTCACACATCTCCAAACTTCTTCAACACTTCAAATCTTTCTTCAAATCTTGCACTTAAGATTTTGTACAAGCAAATGTTGTTCGTAAATCAATTTACATCCTTTAAATCCTTTGCAATCTATACTTTACATTAAATATGTATCTGCCACTAGTCCAAAATATTGTCTTTGTATAACAGAGAGATTCTTCTTCTTATATATCCTTATATTGATCATATTAAGCAATGTGCACTTAACTATAGACTCCTGTCAATGTCTAGTATATACTATTAACTATGCAACTTGTGGAATTGTTTCTAACATTAGTCATGATTAAATGACACACTCTTTTATTAAGAATGCTTAATGCAGGTAAGATGGGTCACAGACAATGAGTAGCTTTACTATCTTGTTAGGTACATTAGGATGAGATTCTTCCTAAACTCTATGAGAACTTCCAACTTCTCTTTCCTTTACAAATATTTCCTTAAATTCTTCTATCAGCTCCTTCATTTCTTCCTTCAAACTGTCATCATTTCTTCTGTTGTTCCTTTTGTAATTCTAATTCCTATTAATGTTTCTTCTATCCATTTTGCAAAACTTTGTTCTTTGTCCAGAGTTATTACATAATTGGCAAACAAATACATTCCTTCTTTTTTCATTACTCTAGTTATCAGGTGCTCTACAATTCCTTGCTATGTGTCTAAGATTATTACATCTGTAACAAAAAATTTGTCTTCTTTATCCACTTTCATTGTTGTGAGATCTTCCTCTGTTGCCTACACAGTTAGTATTCCTAAACATTCTACTTTTTGAATTATCACTATCAAATTTAGCTTTTTTACAATCTATTGCATAATGTCCATATCCATGAAAATTATGACTATAAAAGTTTGAAATAGGTTTAAAAGAATTACCTTTGCAATTGTCTCTAGTATGTTCAAGTTCATTATGCTAGGCATGGGATTCCTTTCTTCTATTATCCTCATCTTGATCAGATTCTTTAGATTTCTCAAAGTGAGTAACATTTTCCTTGTCTTTAGATGTATCATCTATTTTTCTTATGCTGAGATCCTTTTTAACTTTAGGAGTATCAGGTTCTTTTCTCTCAATAGATTGCTTGGTGGATTGTCCAAGGAAGAATCCAAGTCTAGTCTTGTCATAACTAAGTCTCCGTACATATATTTTTTATTCAATCTTTTTATTGCTAGTATAATTTCTCAAGTTTCTGTTTGGTTTGCACCAACTCACCTTTCATAATAGTGTTTTATTTCTCTAATTTTGCATGCTCTAACTTGATAGATTCCAATTCAAATGTTACCTTGCTTAACTATGATCTTAAATTTGCATTTTAAACTGTTATTTTAGAGTCCTTCTTTCCTCTATTTTTCTTAAGACTTATCTTGAGTTCAACTATTTTTAACTCATATTTCAAGATCTCAATTTCTTTCTTTAGATCTTCAATATCATCATCACTAGTTTTCTCATTAGGTCCTTTTTGCTTTAGGTCATCTATCTTGTCCTTTAGTTCACCAATGTAAGCTTTTGCATCTTTATAACTATCTTTTAGGCTATCTTTTTCATTAGTAAGGAAATCAATTTGTTCAAGAGCTTCTTTGAGATTCTTCTTCAACTGTTCCATATCCATGGGGATCTTATTCAAGCTGTTAATCCTTTTTTGAATAAGTAGGCTCTAATACCAATTGTTAGAAATAGATGATACTGAGATTAGGGGAGGTGAATCAATATTTCCATTGTTTTTGTGCACAACAGGATATTATTAACTACTTTAATACATGCAAAAAGAAGTAAACTAATAATGATTAACAGTATAGACAACTATACACAAAGAGAGCTCATAACACCTTATTTTGTTAACTAGGGAAACCCTGGGCAAGGGAAAACCCTAGTGGAGATGAAACCTACTAGATGATTTACTATATAAAAGAATTCAGTTAAGGATATTGACCCTGTTAGGAGTCTATAAAGAATGTATAGTGTCTCAAGTCTCTATTAGGAGACTAGGCCTTGTTAGAATCCTCAAACTTGTTAGGAGTTGCTTCAACCTTGTTAAAAGTTGGTGGATCACATAAAAATGTGTGCAAGAAGAGCCCACTACCCTAACATCTAACTATACAATAAGTTCTTCAAGAAAATAGATATACATACAATATTGGATCTTGTTGTACTTCACAATTCTTCTGATTATTTGTTCTTCATACAAGAGTGACTATGCACATATTAATTTGCATCATATCTCTCATAACATTGCTTTGCATCACATAATATCACGTTGCCATTTTAACTTCACAATTGAATTTCTTTACTTATATCAAACATATCAATAAATTTTTCCTTAGCCAACTCACATATCATCCTTAGAGTCAACTCATCAATATTTAGTAATCAAAATAATTCTGCAAGTCATCCAAGTCAATTTACTAACATGCTTTGTTTTGTCCAGTGAGGTATCTAAATCAATATTTCCTCCATAACTTGAACTAGTTTGATCATATAGAAATGCGCACTAGTATGTATCATTAGGATAATGTCATACATCTAGGGTTAATTGCACAAGGGAATATTCTACTATAAAAAAATCTTGTCATGCTGTTGTAACATTGTCCAATAATTAAACAATTTTCCTTCACAAATAATCATGACTAAACTACAAAACAAATGTTGCCATAAATGACAACCACATATCTCACCTTATTTGATATATTTCCAACAAGTTACTGACTATTCATATAGTGGTGACATGGTAGATTAGGTGGCAGTACATGTGGATGTTGAATGGATGTAAAGTGGTAGTTCCACATGTTTGCTAACTTGGGAACTTGCTAGCAAGATGGATCAGCTAGTAGTAGGTTGCTCTGTGGGCTGATGTGGATGTGCGACGTGGCGAGGGCTGCATGGTTAGATCTAGAATGTGAGCTAGTGGACATGGTAGTGTCAAGTTGGAGCCATGTGGAGTGGTCAAAAGTCAACAAAAGATGGTGTTAGTTAAAACAAAAGTCGGTGGTGGTGTTAGGGTTGAGCATTGTCGATGGTGCAGCCTAAGGAGGGGTGGTGAACCAACAATGGATGTGGGATTTAATCCCACATTCAATATGTAGGTGAATGGTAGGAGTTTAAAAAGAAAAGGCTACTAGGGTTAAAATAAAATGAGGCCACCAGGTTTTATATGTCGCTAGTGTGATATGTGACTACCAAGTGTTGACTATTGTATGTTGAATTGCTAGAAATAATTGATGAATCTACCAATTTGTTGGAAACTCTGGTGGTAGGAGCTGGGATTTAATCACCTAGTTCCTACAAGAAATTTGTCTCTATATGCCTGATGGCCAAAAAAAATTTGATTTTCTTTTTGAAAATTGTAGATCCAAAAATATTGAATATGCAAATTTGAAAAAATTGCATAAACACAAATGGAATAAATACAAATCCAAAAATTAAATTCAAAGATCTGAAATGATCATACCAAATTTGCAAATTAGGCCTTCAGGTGTCAGTTTGCAAAATTTTTTTGTCTCAAGTTTGACTATGGCCTAGGGTAGGAAAAATAATAGTCAAAATTCACTAAATCGATGCTCCAAACACAATGGTGAGGTCTACTTTGGTTATAGAAACTCCCAATAGCTACAGATACTCTAGATATGAATTGAGGTCTTCTAAGAGGTGAAACAATAAATGGTCTCCAATGGCTATAAAATGACAATCTTATGGCTTTGATACCATGTAAGAATTTTCCTTAGGGAAAAATTACCTAAAATCAAGAAGCTCAAGCACTAGCATAATATGGACCAATAAAATATGATCTAGAAATAACCATATGAAATTGAATTAATGTGCAAGTACACTAGAAGTACCTATATATAGAGGCCTCTAGAATGAATAGGAGTTATGATGGGGACACAACCCAAGCACAGAATGGACACTACAGGAAAGGAAAAATTTTATTAACTATGAAAATATGCTAGTACACTTAGTGCAGAGAAAAAGACTCCAAAACATTCCCTATGGGCTTACAATAGCATAAATCTGGAGACAATTTCTTTTCCCAATACCTTCTCTCAAACTCCACTCCAAACTGCCTTTTACAATGCCAAAAATGTCCTTAAATAGACCCTAAAGGATTAAGGATTAGGAATACATTCTAGAAACTGCTAGTTGGCATCCACCAACCAAGTAGAAGGCTCCAGAAGTAACGTTAGAAGTCGACGCAAAACTAGAAGAATCTAAAAACGGTAATCAAACTTCTGGGAGGCATAACTTTTGAGTCGTAGCTCTGATTGACGAACCACTTAAATTTCTAGAAAGCTCTCGAAGCGCTCTATAGCCCTATAGAACAGCTTCACTCGTCCCCCATTTTTTGGCCCTATATGAGGTCATTTAATGCCCTTAACCTGACTTTGAAGCATTCTTAGGAGGTCTCCAAAAATTGGAAAACTGCAATAACTTTCAAACCATGGGGCCTTTTGACCTAATTCTTTTTTTTGAATGCTCTAAATTACAATTACATTCATCCAGCCAATTTATACCCTATAATTTACCAAAATATGGCTCAATTACATACTCCTATTTTTTTGACATTTACACGTATCCCAAGGTGTTTAAATAATCTAACCTAGAACACTAATAGTGGAACTATGAGAGTTGGAACCTTTATTTGACCCAAATGGGTATCCAAAAATGAAAACACTTGAAATAGAAACTAAGTCGAAGTAATTTTTTTGGGTGACATAGGATTTCCCTTATACCTCTAGATGCTCCTGCATCAGACACCCAAGATAGATTGAAAAGTGACCCTATGAATTTATGGATGGTAGAGGAAATTCCAAATGGGAAACCTCAGCTACTAATAGCCAAGTTGAGTCCTCGATCGGTCAGCCTTTCCACTTAACCAAATACTCTTCATACTGCCTATTTCTGGTACTCCTACCCACACGATGATCCAGAATGTCTTCTATCTCCTCCTTCTTAGAAGCAGGAATTGGACATGGCTCTAACATGAGCTCCTCATTTGCACCATCATCATGATAGTCTATTAAATCTAAAATGTTGAAGATAGGAGAAATGTGAATTCCATCTAGCAACTCCACCTCATATGTATTTCTTGAGTCATGTTTCTTCAGAATTTTGCAAGGGCCAAATTTCTTCATCTTTAGCTTGTTGTAAGTACCTACTAGAAATATTTCCTTTCTTAAGTGTACCATGACTAGATCCCCCACTTGGAACTCCTTATGTCTTCTCCTTTGATCAAGCCTAGTTTTATACTCTTGATTCATCTTGATAATGTGTGACTAAACCTCCTTATGTAGGCACTTGATATGTTCAACAAACTCTTCTGCTTCAGCACTTGTCCTCTCCCCTTGCTCCATCCTCCTTAATTCTGGTGCAGTCCTTGGGCTACTTCCATATACAATTTGGAATGGTGATTTACCAGTACTCCTATTTATAGAGTTATTGTAAGAAAATTCCACTTGTGATAGAATCAAATCCCATCCTTTGGGCTTATCCCCAACTAAAAATCTTAGCAAATTGCCCAGACTTCTGTTTACCACTTCTGTCTAGCTATCAGTCTATGGATGATGTGTGGAACTAAATTTCAAGTCCGTTCTCAACTTCTTCCACAATGTTCTCCAGAAATATCCCACAAATTTAGTGTCTCTATTAGAAACTATACTCTTTGGGAGGCCATGTAGTCTTACCACCTCTCTGAAAAACAAGTCTGCAATATGGATAGCATCATGAGTTTTATAGCATGGAATGAAATGTGCCATTTTGTAGAACCTATCAACCACCACAAATATTGAGTCATTACCCCTTTGTGTCCTTGACAATCCAAGAACAAAATCCATACTTATGTCCTCCCATCTAGTATTGTGACTAAATTCCTTGGCCACTTGAAAAATCTAACAACTCCGTGCAAACTTTTTCACATCCTATGAAATTTGAGGCCAAAAATAACGTTCTCTAAGATTGGCAATGATCTTATCTCAACCAAAATGTCCTGCCATCCCTCCATTATGTTTCTCCTTAATCAAATTTTTCCTTATGGAACTCCTTGGAATACACAATTGACTGCCCTTGAACAACATACCATCTTGAATTAGATAGTCTAACCACTTAGCTATGTCTATAGCAATAGGTTCTTTATAGGCTTTCCATGCTTTAGCAAAATCAAGATCTTCAAGGAACAGATTCTTGAGTTCAGTAAACCCAACTACTTCAACTTGCATTACTGTAAGCAACAACTATCTCCTACTTAATGCATCTACAACCTTGTTAGACTTTCGACTTCTATGCTTCAACATAAATGTATAGCTCTACAAGAACTCTACCCACTTCATATGCCACTGGTTCAATTTACCTTGGCTATTTAGGTACTATAATGCCTGGTGATCAGTATATAAAAAAAAATCCTTTGGCAATAAATAATGCATCCATCTCTTTAAGGCCTAAACTATTGCATAGAACTCTTGATCATAAACAAAATACTTCTTTTTTGCGTCATTCAATTTTTCACTAAAATATGCAATAGGCTTGCCTTCTTGGCTCAATACAACTCCAATAGCACTACCACTAGCATCACAATCCACCTAGAACACCTTTCTAAAATCTAGAAGTGCCAACATAGGTTGTTTTGTCACCTTCTTCTTCAACAATTCAAAACTTCTTGCAACTATCGCAGTCCATTTGAACTCTTTTCTATCCCCTCTTATTGTGTCAGTTAGGGGTGCACATATGCCACTGAAATTCTTAATGAACTTCCTGTAAAAACTAACCAAACCATGAAATGATCTCACCTCAGTAGCAGACCTTGGAGTAGGCCATTCCAAGATGGCTTTTACCTTCTTTGGATCCATTTTAATACCTTTAGGTGATATAACAAACCCCAAGTAGACTAACTCCCTTTTTGCAAAGATACACTTCTTCAGATTAATTAACAGTTTCTCTTTCCTTAACCTTTCAAGGACACTATGAATATGCAATAAATTTTCTTCCAAAGTCTTACTAAAAATTAAAATATCATCCAAATAGACAATAACAAATTTTTCCAAGAACTTCTTAAGTACCTCATTCATAAGTTGCATGAAGGTGCTTGGGGTGTTCGTTAATCCAAAGGGCATGACTAGCCACTCATAAAGACCCTCCTTGGTCTTGAAGGTTGTTTTCAACTCATCTCCTTCTTGAATCCACATCTGGTGATAGCCACTCTTGAGGTCTATCTTTGTGAAGTACTGAGCCCCACTCAAGTAGTCTATAAGATCATCCATTCTTGGCAAGGGAAACTGATACTTGATGGTTATCCTATTTATAGCTCGAGAGTCTGTACACATTCTCCACTCTCCATCTTTTTTTGGTGTTAGTACTACAAGTATTGCACATGGACTCAGGCTCTCCCGAATCAAAACCTTCCTTAATAGCTCCTGAACCTGTCTATTTAGCTCCTTAGTTTCAGTAGGATTCATCCTGTGAGCAGCCTTGTTAGGCAAACTAGCTCCTAGGATTAAATCTATCTGATGACTGATTTACCTTACTAGTGGTAATCCTTCTCGAACATTATCAGAGATGATATCTCTAAACTCACCTCATAAATCTAAAACTTCAAGTGGTATTTCACTACTACCTTCCTTTTCTTTTCTAGTATTCAAAGCATAGCACATACACTAATGTTTCATGCCATCTAAAAACATTCTTCCATCAACAAGACAGATCCTAGCACTGCTACATACCTTCTCACCTTCCTTTACCATGGGCTTCAGTTTGTGGCAAACTCCATCCTTTGTCAAAGAGTATGTGTTTCCATGACCATCATGTACTGCACACCTATCAAACTACCATAGCCTTCCCAACAATAGATGGCAAACATCCATTGGAATAATATCATAGAGAACTTCATCATGGTAACTCCCAATTTTGAACTTCACTAAACATTTTTCACTTACCAAGACCTTATGATCATCCTTTACCCAAAAGATCCGATAGAGATGGGGGTGTTTCTCCCTCTTGAGCTTCAACTTAGAGACCATCTCTTATGACACCGAGTTGTTAGTGTTACCACCATCAATGACCACATCACAAAATTTATTCTCACACTTGCACCTAGTACAAAATAGACTCCTCCTTTGTCTCAGTTCAATCTCACCACTTAGTAGGACCCTTTCATTTACTAAAGTCTCTCATTTTTACACATATCCCAAGGTGTTCAAATGCTCTAATGTAGAATACTGATAGTGGAACTGTGAGAGTTGAAACCTTTATTTGACCCAAATGGTTATCCAAAAATAAAAACACTTGAAATAGAAACTAAGTCTAAGTATATTTTTTTGGGTGACATAGGATTGCCCTTATACCTTTGGATGCTCCTGCATTAAGTTATCAAAATGATAAACCTCACAACTAAGCACATGCCCACCAAGAGTGGATTATCCTCCATTGAGCACAAGAGTTGGTATAATGATGAGAGGATGAACTTACATAGGTGTGTCATGTAAAATTATGTTGTAGACACCATGTACTTAATTAGTGTGTGAACAACTATGTTGTCTAGATGACAACTTAGTTGCTTATGAAAACTCCACTATTGTAGACACCATGTGCTAAATTATAATTGCTAACTCTTATGTTGTCAACATGACAACTCATGAGTACACATACTCCTATGTGTCTAACTAATAAATAATAAAATAATACATTATCCTAAGTGAAGTTAAGTAAAGTGTAAATAATAATTATTTACACTAACACTTTGCATTGTCATAGTCTTTTAGGTCATCAAACTTGGCATAGCTTAGGGCTAAGGCAATCTCTAACATTGTTTGGTTGTTTTCAAACTTCAAGTTTAGTTGTTCAGTAGTTAGAGGATTAGTTGTTAGCTTTACATATTGATTGTCTATAAAATTGATAGCAACATCACTGATACTAGATATGTGCAACTTCATCAAGGTCTACCATGCATGAGATTTCTCCTTTTTTAGCTTGAGTACATCTCTCTTATTAGTCATGATCTTTAGCTTTAAGTACCTTCAAACTTTTTCTTGTAAGCACTAAGCTCTAATACCAATGGTTAGAGATGTTTAGAATAATTCAGAGAGGTAGGAGGTTAATCAATTACTCAAGGTCAATATGTACCACTTGAAAAATAAAACAATAAACACTTCACTGTTCTTCTTATCACGTTGTTGTTCAGTCTATACTATAAAACTCTCATAACTTGCATTGCATAATAAAAAAAGTATCAAATGTGAATATACATAAAGCATTCATCACAATTTTGACACTAAGATTTTATGTGGAAACCCAATTTTGGAAAAATCACTAGTAACATGTTGTTGATCTCAGATTGGTTTTGGCAAGTGAGTGTCAACAAGCTTAAACCATTTACTTAGTTCATGTCAAATTAGTAATACATGCCAAGCACAACATGTAAATATTAGACCATATTGAGTTGCAATAAGTGCCAAGTCACTAATTTGTTGATTCACTCAAGTTCCAAGAAGATAGACCATGCCGAGTGAATTCAAGTGCTAAGTAAGCAGTAGATGCCAAGAAGTTTAGGTGCTGAGTTAGAAGTAGTAATACAATGTATGCCGAGCATCAAAGACTTTGTATGGTGAGTAAGATAGTTTGGAAATATTTGTTTGTAATGGCACAAACACCTATGTAAACTATTTTTTATCTGACTGAAGGATAGATTTCAATCTTTTGAAGATAAGGAAGAATTCGTATGCAGATTCCCTATGCGATTGCATGTAGCCAATCAGAAAATGAAAAGATTTAAGTAGTAAAATGGATGAATCTTAGTTGTAGATTCTTGCTTAACCTTAGGCCACCAAAGTCTCCTTAAGCAACATGAAGCCCTAAATTTTTAATGATGATGATAATAGTACACAAGGGGTGAATGATCAAATTGGAAGAATGAACAAGACAATTTGTGAAGCATTCAAGGTGACTTAGCAATAAGAATGAAATGTAGAATTAGTTAAGTTAAGAAGAAAGGATAGAGAAGGATACAACATTGATACATCAGATCATGAAGGATCAATCAAAGATTGGATAGAGGTGATATGTTATCAGGCAAGCTAATGACAACTACAAGATTTATGCTGAGACATTTTGATAGGTGATTTCAAATAAATATCTTTACAGAGTCTATATGAAATCCTTTAGTGGGGTGCTTAAATGTAAGTTTAATTATTTTAACCAGACACACATCTAACAGGGTGTTGAAATCCTCTAACAAGGTAGGACTTAATATTCTTTGTAAGCCTTTAACAAGGCAGGTCTTTCATAGGGTAGATCATGATTTATGGTCAAACCATTGTAAGCTTAATTGGATACACTTTATTGCTATAGTAGTGAAGATTTTTGGGTGTCATCCCCACCCCAATTTTAACTTCTCACTTGAAGGGTTTTTGGGTAATCATAGCCAATGTTATGTGTGTGCTTGATTACATGTTTACATGATTGATGCATATGTTTTACATGTTGTTTCAGTTTATTAATGCATGTGATAAATGAATGATGAAAGTTTTAGGGGTCCAAGTTTAAACTCATGATTCACCCCCCTCCCCCCCCCTAAGAATCTTACTCTCTTCCCACTTGTAAATCCAAAAATTGGTGTCAAAGCCTAGTTCTCTAAAAGAGAAGCTTTTTAGCTTAGAAAAAATATCTTGAAATGGAAGTCTACAAGCTAGGAAAGACTATTGAGAACTAAGAGATTGAAATACATCTCATACTATATCAACTAAATGAAGCAAGAGAGGAACTAAAGAAATCCTTAAAGAGATGAAAAGATATTGCTATTGCGAAGAATGACACACTATACAAAGAGATAGACACCACCAAGATATTTGTAGATGTAACTCTAGTGAATTTGATGTAGCAGTTGTAGATCTAATGGAGAGGAATAGAAATCAAGCTAAAGAAATCAGAAATCTCAAGTTGGAGCAAGAATCACAAGCTATAATACTATGTGAGGAAACTGAACAAAAGAAGAAAGACATGATTGAAGAAGACAAAAGAATTCTAGAAAACAAATTAGAAGAAAAGTCAACAAAGCCAACCAAAGATCTCCAACATGCATTGGATACTCTAAGTTAAATGATGAATGCCAACTATGAACTGAATGGCAAGGACATTAAGATAACCATATTGAAGTTGCAAAATAAACAATTTCAAAATGACCTAAAAAGAGAAAAAGAATTTGTTGAAAGTTTCAACAAGCCAAATGAAGCCATCAAATACTTTGAGAAATTATTGAGATCTCCTAAATCCAACAAAGATACATTAGGATTGGGCTATAAAAGCACTGAAGAAGAAGAATCATCCAAAGTTGCTGAAGAAAGGAACATCAAAGGTAAGAACTCCAAACCTACTTGTTATAATTGTGGAAAGAGAGGACATACCACTAATGTGTGTAGGAGAAACAATGCAAATTAGAATGTCAAGCCTAAGAGTATGACTCATTGTCATAAGTACAAAAAACAAGGTCATCAAGCACATGAATGAAGAACTAGGACCATGCATAAACAAAAATTTAAAGGATATTGCTACAATTGTCAGAAGTATGGACATAGAGCTTTTCAATGAAAATCCAAATCTATGTGGTCATTAAAAAAGCTAGAAAAAGTAAGAAGCTATGGAAAATATTATAATTGGGATTACAATATAGGATATAGCTATCACTATTGTCAAGAATATGGACATGTTCCTAAGAATTGTATTATAACACACTTCAGTGGTATCTACAAAAGATGGTTGAGTCAAACTACATGTTTTAGCTATTTGAAAACTGGTCACATTAGTAAGCATTGTCCAACTAGGTCAAAGGCACCAAGTTGTGAATTTGATAAAGGCAATGGCAAAACAAATGTTGAAAACATTAGAGATGAGATGAACAAGACATGGAAAAAGAAAGATGCTTGCAACACATCAAATGCAGAAGGGATCACTTCACCCAATGGGTCAAGTGATCACACCTCATTAAATTGAAAAATCAAGAGGTATGTGGGACTGATATTCAAGTGAAATATCATACATTAGTCCCAAAAAGGGAGATAGTACTAAAAAGACTACATTAGCATGAAGGAAGATGCAAGATGTTATAAATTCAAGTTAAATATTTAAAGTTTTTATGTTGTTTCCAAGCATTAAATGTTTGTTGTAGATATCAAGTGGAATGCTAGTTGATGTTGAGCTACAGAACTACCCAATTGATGTTGAGTCTATAGTGGTTGTCGAGTGATGGCAATACTAATGGATGTCGAGTGAGTCTAAAGTTGAGTTGATGTCGAGTTTATAGCTTTACAAGCACTAAGCATTGAATACAAGGGTTTTCAAGGGTATATTATCATTTTTCACTCATTATTCATCATTTCAAATTTGAACAAAGAGTGAGCTAGGTGAAAAGTGATTCAGAAACTTGTTCATGATATTTGCAAAGAATTTGATAGTGATCTTACACCAGTTGTCTAGATTTTACAAGGTATTTATCACAAACTGAGCTACACAATTTTACTTTGCACAAACCCTAGTTTGAAAAATGACATCTAGTTCAAAGAAAGTAGAAGGGAAAGAGGTTTTAAATGTTTAGCTTGTTAGTAACTAAGTCAAACAACCTATATTCAAGGCCATCACTAATATAGCATACAAACAAGATCCTTCTGGCACTTTATCTATGACTCCACTGAATGTCATAATGGTGCAAGATGTAAGGAGATGTTATAATTGCAAAATTGGTGGCATTGGAGACTTATAAATGAGAGAAGCTTATGATAGATTATGTGAAAATAGTATTCTAGAGGAAGAATATAATTTTTTTGAAAATAATGGTTTGACACGTGCCCTAGATTTTCCTAGTGTATTCAAAATTGAATGGATTAGAGTTGTGTAATGTTGAGTACTTGATGGATCCTTATGGCTAGAGGATGAATCAATTAAGATCACCAAGAGGATAATTCATAAGGTTAGTGGCTACGCAACCCTAGATCAGCCCAAGACTCTAAGGAGTGAATCCAAGGAAGTGATAGAGAAAAACACAGGGGCAAAATGGAACAAAAGAGGCATGACAATAGATACTATTATTGATCCATTGCTAAACTTTGTTGTTAGGGTAATCTTTCACAAATTATATCAATCTAGCAGATTAAATAGTGTACCCTATATTATAGTGGATGCTGGCTACAAGATTTTGAAGAAAGATCATACTTATGATCTGGCTGAGCTTCAATTCCAACAATCGATAGAAAATCTTGGAGCAATCAGAAAGACCAAGAGTGCTCAATGTAAATTTGGTTCAATACTTGTCTATATGTTCTTCTATGTACAAAATACATTTCCCTCATTTGGTACAGTAAGCTAGAAAACAAATATGTAAATAGTAGTGCAGATCCATGAATTTATTAAATAGATGGGAGAAACTTTTAAATCATTAATGACAAGTTATTTTGAAGATTTTAAGAAATCAATGAAGGAAAAAATGAGGATACCTATTTCATTAGTTCAAAAAATTACAATGATATATGTTTTTTGGTTTATGTTGACTACACCTTTGTATAGGCTACCACACCAAGGGTCAGATGGTTAAGGCCACGTGGGTATGAGATTAATGTTGATGAAGCATCAACAATAATAACTGCACTCCAAGTAGAGGAAATTGATGGGACTTCTAAAATCTTTAGGAATTATGATGTGATGAAATCAAAGATTGAAATGGAGTTGAAAACTACCTTTACACTCAAGAAGAAAGATAAGCTAGTAAAGAAGCTAAAGGCTGAATTTGGTGAAGTTGTAGGTGAGGAAGAAGAGGAAGAAGATGAAGAGGATGAAGAAGAAGACCAAGAACAAACACAAGGACTTCTTGCATTAATTCAAGGCATGGGAGAGGATAAAAAGGAGAAAACAAAGGTGTCAAGGAAGAAGAAGCCAAGGAAGCACTCACACATGCCGAGCCAAAGAAAAGAAAGGCTAAAACATAACCAATGGCTAAGATAAAGAAAATTGTCAAACCTAGTCAAGCCAAGCCGAGTGAACCCCCCACCAAAGCTAGCATACATGCCACAACATAGAAGGCCAAGGAGAAATCCAAGATAACAAAGAAAGAAGGCCAAGTGCAAAAGAAACAAAGAAAAAAATATGTCGCATAGCCAGATTCAGATGAACAAAGGACTGAATTGAATGACATAAGCCAATTCAAAGTGGTAAGTCACAAACCACTTTCTGATATTGAAAATTTGTGTGAAAATGTCAAGAATAATGCAAATTTGTCTGGATCAAAGCATATTGATTTTGAGAGACTTGAGAAAGAAGAATAGAATCTAGTGGAAGAAGCCCTATATGTAATGATTTCTAAATTTAAGACTACACCATTAGAATTTTCCAAATCTATACCCAAGAAACTATATGACTTAGTTGAGAAAAAATGACATTATTGTTTAAATTTAGAAAAATAAATAAGGGAAACCACTTTAGCCCAAGTAATTCTAGAACTAATAAAAGAGTAGATTACTAAGGTTACTAAGAAATATGGAGTTAGATTTACATGCCTAAGTATAGAGCCTTTAGCATACTTCAATACAATATTGAAGATGTGGTCAGAAAATCTACCCAAATATGGAAACTTATCTATGGGTTGACCACTATTAAACAAGGAGAAGCTAATCCCTCTAAAGGTAAATTTGATTACAAAGAGGATGAAAATCATGATGATGACAAAGAAAAGGATGATAAGGAAGATGATACAGTGGGAAAGGAAGTTGAAAAGAAGAATGATGACAAGGCTACAACTGAGCAGTAGCGAGATGAATAGAGTGTTTAGGATACACAAGTGTCAACTGTTAGTCCTCCACATGACATAGTCAATACTACTAAAACCATTATTCTAAAGGATTTCTCTGATCTTTTAGCTCAGAACATAAATCCCTTGACTACAGAAGACCTAAAGAAGATATTGGACCAATCAACATTGCATGCTAAGTTATATGATAATCTAGTTTTGGTTAGTATAGATGAGCTCCAAAAGGTAGTAACTAATGCCACAAGGGACAAGGTGAATCCACAAGAACCACCTTCTACCATCCTTTTAGTTACTCATATACAACCTTTGACCCAAAAAATAGTAGATACATCTACCAAGGTTGATACATCTATTAAATTTAACTTAGAGCAGAGGTAAACTGGACAAGAAGAAAAAGATAACACTACTAGACAACAAGAAGCAGGATAGATAGATTATTCTATACCTAAAACACAAGGACCAAGTGCTATTCATGTCATTGTGTTAGATAAGAGAAAATATGAAGAAAGTGAGCAAACACCTAAGGAAAAGGAGCAAGAAGTCATTGGTAACTCTACACATCTAGAACTTCTCCCACAAAAGTTCTTTAGAAGCCAAGCACATAAGCTATACCATTACAAATCTTAGTCCCAATCTCAAGCTCTTCAAAATTTGAAAAGGTAATTCACTAATGAGATATTACTCTTGATGAAGGGATTGTTATTCCTAAGTTTGATTATGATACAATGACATTAGATCAATAAGCATTTTGCAACAAGCTTTAGAGAAGAAAAAGCATCAAGCAATGTTGAGGACATTAAAGACATCTTTTTGGATGCATTTAGCCTACCAACTCCTGAAGAGACTAAGCCACTACTAGAACAATTGTCAAAAATAGTGGAAAAGGTCAACAATGAAGACATTGAGACTAATGCTAAACTTTTAGAATAGTCTGAAAATAAATTCTAGAGCAAAGTAAATAAAATATCTTATGATATAGCACTCACTTAAGTTGCATTGGCAACAAAGGTTGAGGATGTGAAGAAGATACTTGAGAATATATTCTCATTGTACACCAAATTGTGTGACCCTACACTCTTCACCCAAGAAACCAAACATCGTATTCTGAGCCTAGAGAGAAATCTAAACATATCAGGTACAAGACTACCTCTAAACCCTGCACAGAGTGAAAAGCATTTTCATGCATTGCTTCAAACACAAAGTCAATTAGCTACATTAATAGCAAAAGAGGATAGCATAAGAGCCAAATTGGCATGTATTTACGCATCCCTCACCCCACACATGGAAATACTACATAAGGAACTAGGTTATGCATAAACTCTATTGAAGAAAGATCCCAATCTTTCTACTCTAGATGGCCTAGTACACCTTGCTGCCAAGCTTGCTATCCAAATCAAGTCATTGGATGTTGCATGTGACAATTGGGATGTAGCTTTTAAAATCATAATGGAGGTCCATAATTCATTTTTGGACAAACATACTATATGTGTATAGCTCATTTGACATAAGTGTCAAAAAGGGGTAGAGATAAAGAAATGGGGAGAATAAATAATAGTAGACATTTGGAGAGATAAACCATGGGGAAGAGATAAAGAAAGAGGGAGTACAGAATAAAATAGAGAATAAAAGAAAGGAAAAAATAAAAAAAGGGGAGCCTAGTAATAAAGTTATATCATTGGGGTGATGTACATTTTTGAGATATTTTGAGATTCATTTTTTTTGGAAAGCAAAAGCAGTAGATAGATATAGATATCAGCTATGATAGAGCATATTAGTTGAAAGAATATCAGATACAACCGATTGAAGTCAGAGATAAGCATAGACTATGGATACAAAATAGACACATTAACTCAGGGGAGTTATGAATTTTGAGGTTATAGGTTATTGCAAAATTTTGAAATTTTTGAAGTTTTGTATATATAAGCCTAGACATGGATATGTTATGCTTGAGAAGTTAAGTAGAAAATTGTACATTTAAGTGTTTTTGACACTCATGTTAAAGGGGGAGATTGTTGATCTTAGATTGCTTTTGACAAGTGAGTGTAAACACACTTAAACCATTTACTCAGTTCATGTTGAACTAGTAATACATGCCAAGCACAATATGTAAATATTAGACCATGTTGAGTTAAAATGAGTGTCGAATCACTCAAGTGCCAAGTAAATAGACCATGCCGAGTGAATTCAAGTGTTGAGTAAGTAGTAGATGTCGAGTACTTTAGGTGCCAAGTCAGATGTAGTAATACAATGTATGTCAAGCATCAAAGACTTTATATGTCAAGTAAGATAGTTTTGACATATTTGTTTGTAATGGCACAAACAACTATGTAAACCATTTTTAAGTCAACTTAAGGATAGATTTCAATCTTTTGGAGATAAGGAAAAATCTATATACACATTCCTTATGCAATTACATGAAGCCAATTAGAAAATGGGAAGGTTTAAGTGGAAAAATAGATGAATCTTAGCTATAGATTCATACCTAGCCCTAAGCCACCAAAGTATTCTTAAGGAAGACAAAGCCCTAAATTTTTAATGATGATGAGAATAGTACACAAGGGGTGAATGATCAAATTGGAAGAGTGAACAAGACAGTTTGTAGAGCATTCAAGGTGACTTAGTAGTAAGAGTGAATTACAAAATCAATTAAGTAAAGAACAGAGGATAGAGAAGGATACAAAATAGATACATTAGATCGTGAAGGATCAATCAGAGAATGGATAGAGGTGATTTGTTATCAAACAAGCTAGTGCCAACTGTAGGATCTATGCTAAGACATTTTGACAAGTGATTTCAGTTAAATCCTTAACAGAGTAGTCCTAATAGGCTATATGAAATCCTTTAATAGGGTGCTTACTTAATTTTAAGTTGAAGTCCTCTAATCAGGCACACTTCTAACAGAGTGTTGAAATCTTCTAACAAGGTGGAACTTTATAGTCTTTGTAAGCCTTTAATAGGGTAGGCCTTTCATAGGGTAGATCATGATTCATGGTCAAACCATTGTAACCTTAATTGGATACACTTTTTGTTGTAGTAGCGAAGATTTGTGGGTGTCATCTCCACCCCAATTTTACCTTCTCACTTGGAGGGTTTTTGGGTAATCATATCTAGTGTTATGTGTGTGTTTGATTACATGTTTACGTGATTGATGCATATCACCCCCCACCCCCCCCCCGCCCCCACCTTTTAGAAGTTTACTCTCTTACCACTTGTAAATCCAACACATGTCACTCACTTTCACTCTTTCAAAATGAGCTCTATTAGGAGCCAACCCTATTAAAGGTTACAAAATACACTATTAAATGTGACATGGTTAGAGGATTTAATCACCCTATTAGGAGTGACCTTGTAAGAGGAATCTGATCATTCTATTTAGAATTTCACCTAGGTAAAGGATTTAGACAGAATATCAAGTCTTCAAATGACTATTAGGTCAACATCTATTAAAAGAATTTTAATAAAAACTATTTACAATGACTAGAAAGAAAATATTAGGTTTTGATCTATGTGATTACAACTCACTTTTATAGATGCAGATCTATGTTAGATGCTTATGCTACTTTACTAATAAGCCTTCCATTGACATCTTTGATCTTAATTTTCTTGGAGAACCTTCAAACAATCAATCCACTCTTCTCGTCAACACTTAATCCTTTTTCTCTAATGTACTTATCAATAACATCATCATATCTACAAGATTTCCTTGTTAGCTTCACATTCACTCATACTCATGTGCTTTTTATCAACCTTTCTATGTATACCTCTCTTCACATAAAAAAAGCTTCACTCATACACATATGCAAGAAACAATATCGAATATGTTAATTAGGAAAACCCTTGATTAGAGAGAAAACTTCGGTGGGAATGATGCCTGCAAGATGATGTACTAATATAAATATTCCTTGTTAGAAGATGGACCCTGTTAGGAGTCTATTAGAATATTTAGTACATAGAGTCCCTATTAGGAGACTTTGAATCATTTTTAGGAGATTCCAACCATTTTAGCAGTTTTATTAAAATGTATGTAAGAAGATCCCACTACCCAACACATGCAATTTCAACTACAAGAAGAGCTCACTGCTCAAACATGCAATTTATTATTATGTTCTTTTTTCCTTTATTCTTTCAACTAAATCAATCACTGTTAGACCTTGTAGACTAGGTCACAAACTTTGGATCCAAATATCAAACCTTGTATCACTTAGAAAAATCTCAGCAATGAAGTTTCATTCACTTCTGCTCTACTCTGCTCAACTTTTCATTCCACACTTACTATTGCTTATCATCAATCAAAAACCATGCCTCATGATAAAGGAAAATATCCTTCCTTTATACCAATTCCTCAAAAAAATTTCTTGAGTTGACTATTAGACCTTCTCAATTAATCATTATAAGACCACATTAAGAACACATTATACTTAGTGATAACATTAATCTTCTATCTTGCAACTTGAATATCTTTCTGTGCATGCAATATTATGATGAGAAAACTTAGCCACATCATTACTATTTATTTTACTCATCCTCAACCTTAATTCTTAGAATAACAATTATGCTAAGAGATAAAAACAAGTTTACTAGAACATGCCTCTATAAACTCTATCTCAAAAGAGACATAACCAAAACTTGCATAACTTCTTCCAAACTTATCATTTCTTCTTCTAATATTAACTACATAGACTATATACTCAAAAGTATCTCCCATAACCTTGGATAGTTAGAATACTCAACTAGTGGTCCATACTAACTTGATCTTTCTACTATTCTTTTGTTAGATACCATAGAAAACTACTATCTTGACATCAATGACAAAGTCAGTCAT